>JAOWBW010000714.1:313000-683502 GCA_026119855.1 Campanula takesimana
TTGGCGCGCAAAAGAGTTGAGCGCGCAGAAGTATTAGGCGCGCATAGTTCCTTGAAACTTGAATTAATTTGTCATTTTGTCCTAATATACTCACATAACTCAACAAAACATAAAATCATGAGTATTGACAAAACTATATTGAATTTAGTTGAGTTCAAGCATACCCATTCACCTCTCAAAAACATGAACCGTTTCGCGTCGAGTGCTTTCGTTAGAATGTCGGCGATTTGATAGTCGGTTCCCACGTGTTCCAAATGAATATTGCTTTCTCCACGTGGTCTTGAGGAAGTGATATTTGATGTCGATGTGCTTGTTTTTGAGTGCATGACAGGATTTTCAGAAACTGCAATTGTTGATGTATTGTCGCAGTAGATGGGACAAATTTTCTTCGATGATATCATAGTCCACCAATTGCTGCTTCATCCAGAGTATTTGACAACAACAACTTCCCGCAGCGATATATTCTGCTTCGGTTGTTGAACAGATACAGAAGCTTGTTTCTTACTTGCCATGACACAAGTCGATATCCGAGGAAATGACAGGTGCCACTAGTGCTTTTCCTATCAATCGTGCACGCTGCATAATCCGCATCTGAATAACCTACAAGTTTAAAGTTCGAATCTTTGGTGTACCAAAGTCCAAGGTTAACAGTGCCAGAGAGATATCTTATAATACGTTCACAGCAATTAAGTGTGCTTCTCTAGGGTCGGATTGATAACGAGCACAAACAAACACTAAACATAATATCAGGCCTACTAGCAGTAAGATAAAGGAGTGAGCCAATCATACCTCGATAGAGCGTTTGATCACACGTTTACCTTTTAAATCTTTGTCGAGTTTGTTGCCGGTGGCCATTGGAGTATCGTATGATTTAGCGTTCTCAAGTCCAAACTTCTTGATTAAGTCCTTTGTGTATTTGATTGGTTGATAAAATGCCTTCACTCATTTGCTTGATTTGAAGCCCGAGGAAGAATGTGAGTTCTCCCATCATGCTCATTTCAAACTTGCTCTTCATTAGTTTCTCAAACGCTTGCACAACAATTCATTAGTAGAGACCAAATATAATATCATCAACATAAATTTGAACAAGTAATTTATGACCATTATGTTTGGCAATGAAAAGAGTTGTATCGATTTTACCGCGAGTGAAGCCTTTTTCGATGAAAACTTTGATAGTGTATCATACCATGCTCTGGTGCTTGTTTTGAGTCATACAAAGCTTTCTGGAGTTTGTACACATGATTTGGAAATTGTGAATCTTCAACCCAGGTGGTTGAGCAACATATACTTGTTCTTGGAGTTCACCATTTAGGAACGCGCTCTTCACATCCATTTGATATAACCTGAAGTTCTTGTGAGCGGCGTAGGCTAAAATAATCTGATAGCTTCAAGTCTTGCTACGGGCGCGAAAGTTTCATCGTAGTCGATTCCTTCTTCTTGCCTATAGCCTTGTGCAACCAATCTTGCTTTTTTCTCGTGATGGTTCCATTCTTATCCATCTTGTCCTGAACACCCATTTCGTACCATCACTCCCTGATCATTTGGTCTTGGAACTAGAGTCCAAACCTTACATCGTTCAAATTGATTGAGTTCTTCTTGCATTGCAACAACCCAATTAGGATCTTGGAGCGCTTCATCAGCCTTCTTTGGTTCAATTTGAGAGATAAAAGCAGTGTAAGCATCAAAGTTTGTAGCTCTCCTTGTACGAACACCAACTTGTAGATCACCGATGATATTAGCAATTGGGTGACCTCTAACTTCACGAATTTCAGGAGGTAAGTTAGGTTGAGTCGTAGAAACTTGAAGGTCTTCAATTGGTACATCTTCACCATATTCAAAGTCATTGAAATTTGGGGGTTGAACTGGCTCAGAATTGAAATTTGGGTTTACACCAGATGCAGCAGTAGAAATAGGCGCGAGAGAGGAATCATGAGGCGCATCATTTGAGTGAGGCGCAATAGAGGATTCACCAGGCGCATTATACAATGAATTAGGCGCATTTGATGTAGATGGATTTCCTTGAGTTGATAGATTTTGATCTTGAGTGGGCGCAACATAGATAGGAGCACCTGTATCATTTAGCTCAATAGAATCATCAGCAACATTTTGGAGCCAAATGTGGCTCAAGGAGAGAATGTTCATCAAATGTAACATGTACAGATTCAACTATTACTAATGTAGTTCTATTAAAAACACGAAAAGCTTTAGAGTGTTTGGCATACCCAACAAAAATACCTTCGGCGGCTTTGGCATCGAATTTACCTCTATGTTCGTTTCCGTTGTAGAGGATATAACATTTGCAACCAAAGATCTTGAAGAATGCAATGTTGGGAGTTCTACACGCCAATTTCATACGGAGTCTTGTTGTGAAGTTTGTTGATGAGGGAACGATTTTGAGTAAAACATGCAGTGTTGATAGCTTCTTCCCAAAAGTACTTAGGCAATTTAGCTTCAGCTATCATCGTCTTTCCCGCTTCAATCAACGTTCTATTCTTTCGTTCAACAACGCCATTTTGTTGAGGGACTCAGGCGGTTGAAAAGTTGTGATCTATCCCATGATCTTCACAATATCGAGCAACACCGTTGTTCTTGAATTCTGTTCCATTGTCGGATCGAACACTAACGATGTCATCTTCTTTTTGGGTTTGGAGCAGTCGAAATAAGGTAGTGAGAATATCATAACAATCATCTTTTGTAATCATCATCTCTACCCATGTATATCTTGAATAATCATCCACCACAACTAGAGTATACTTGTTTTCTTCGAATGCTTGCGGTGGAAACTGGTCCAAACAGATCAATGTGAAGCAGTTGCAAACATCTTGTAGTTGAAGGATTTGACTTGCTTGAAAATGACTGCTTCGGTTGTTTGCCAAGTTGACATGCGGCGCACTTTTTGTCATGATGATCAGCAACCTTGGGAAGTCCTTTGACAAGATTATTCCTGCTGAGTTTAGATAGATACTTGAAGTTCAAGTGACTTAAGCGCTTGTGCCATAGCCAACTATTTTCGTTCACACTTTTTGCTACAAAACAAAGATTAGTACTAGAGTTCATACTATGGAAATCAATAATATAAATATTTGTCTTACGATATCCCGTGAGTAAGATAGCTCCAGTTTTGCCATTCTTGATACGACATTGCGTTGAAGTGAAATGGCATTCTAATCCTTTGTCGCAGAATTGAGATATGGATAATAAGTTGTGCTTGAGCCCTTCGACGAGTGAGACTCTTTCAATGCACACTTTGTCTTTCTTGAGCTTTCCATATGCTACAACTTGACCTTTGTTATTATCGCCAAATGTTACGGAGGGACCTCTTTCTTCATGGACATCTTCTAATAAGGATTCATCTCCAGTCATGTGTCTTGAACACCCACTATCGAGAATCCATTCATAATTTCTAGCTTTTGAAGATCCAGCCATGAAACAAAGAACCTGAAATATAGATATTTAAGCAGGTCCCCTTTATTCCTTTTGGTTCCTAGGGTTAGCAACTTTTGACAACCCACTCTTGCTTGACCTTAGGATTTTTACGTCCTTTGGCATTGGGAGTGAATCGCAAAAGGCATTCCACGGCCTTGTGTCCTGAACAATCGCAAATAGAACAATGATGAAAGCCACCAATCACATGAGTTTTCACAAACTATTTACTTTTCTTGGGGATGGCATTCTTCTTTGGGTCAAATGAACTAGCCTTAACAAAATCTTTCTTTTGAAATTTTGGAGCGCTTTTTCTCGGAGGGCGCATAGGGCTAGGAGGCGCACGGCGATGAGGCGCGTGGCTCTTAGGCGCATTATGAGCACTTGGAGAAGGAGCGCGCCTATTTTCAAGAATGATTTTGATAGGAGATGGTTCATCTGTAGCTATATCTTTCCCATTAGCTTTCCCAAATTGCTTCGTTGGGTAGACATAATGGAATATTTGTCTCTTGACTTTTTCCTGTCCTTTACCCATTGAATTAGAATGTTTTTCCTTGGGAATTTCAAAAGTTTGTTGGTTGGTAAATTCACTATCTCTTTCAGCACAGACATCACATTTAAAGTTGTCACTAGTTGATGAGAATCCCAAGCCACTTTTATCACCACTGACTTTTTGGGACTCAAATATATTCTCCATAGTGACACGAGAATTGGACCACTCATTTGTAATCTTTTTAAGATCAGTAATTTGAGCAACCAATTCATCGTTTTGAACTTTAAGAAGTGAGTTCTGTTCTGTTAGAAAAGTGTTTTTAACAGTAAGAGGAGTCATGCTCTTTATCTGCTCCTTAAGGAGGGTGAGTTCAGATTTAAGTAGAGATTTCTCGGTCTTAAGCTGGGACATTTCATCACATGATAGTGCTAAAGCTTCCTTCATACTATCAAATCTAGTGATTACCTTTTCAGCCTTCTTAAACAATTTTTCTTGTTCAGCAATCACTTCATCATCATTGATTTTGGAGATTTGAGCAGTTGGTTCAACCTGTGGTCTAATGTATGCTCCTTTTCTCAATTTGTTCCTTGCTCCAAGATCACATCGTGAGAATAGCAATCCACCATCGTTTTGAGCCGGAGTGAGAAATCCTTGTTCAACGAGCTCGCTGATGGTTGGTCCTTTCTTCTTTTTCACTTCTTGAAAACCTGCAGATTTCTTGATAGGTTTATTCAAGGCATTCATATCGGGAACATCCTTGGAGAAGTCATCATCAGAATCATAAGCATCAACTTCATCATCATTTGCCATCAAACAAACGAGTCCATCATCGAAATCTTCATCGCTCTCATCGGAGTCTGTTTCAATCCAAGTGTTGTGCTCATTTGCTGGTGCTTCTTCTTCAGCAACCATTCCCTTGTGACGAGTAAACTTGGGAGTGAATTTGGGAGTATGGCTGCTCTTCTTCTGCATATATTCAAATTTGGGGATCGGGCAGCTTGATGCAAAATGTCCGGGTTTCCTGCAATTAAAACAAACAAGATCTTCTTTCCTTTTTGAATCACTGCTCCTTGAAAACTTTTGAGGAGCTTTGCTGGTAGATCCTTGAAATTTGTTGGTTGAGCCGGGTCTTGAGAATTTTCTGAATTTTTGAAATTTCTTCACAAATAAAGCGAAGTCTTCATCATCCATGTCTAATAGCTCAGAAGTAGAAATTTTGGGATCGGAGCTTTTCTCATCTTGTACAGGCGCAGGAGTAGGCGCAGGTGTAGGCGCAGCTTCTCTGTGCGCCATCATAGCCATAGATTTTGACTTTCCTTCAGTTTCGCTGATTCGTTGGAGTTTGAGTTCGTAAACTTTGAGATTTGCATAAAGGTTCCTTAAAGTCCAAACATCTAAGGTTCCAGCGTCTTCAAGAGCGCTAGATTTATGTAGGTATCTTGATCCAAAAGCTTGTAGAAAATTTACATTCAAATCTTTGTTGGTAAACTTCATGCCAAGTGAAATACATAGATTGATAATTTCACAGTAGCGTTCATAAGTTTGCCTTAAGTTTTCACCGGGGAGTTGAGAGAAATTGTTGAACCTCTTTTGAACTTCGTATTTCTTGTTCTCCTTGCAAACAGTGTCTCCTTCAATATGCTCTTCAATAGCATCCCATAGCTCATTTGCAGTAGCACAATGCATGACTTGTTGTTTCATAGCCGTGCTTAGAGTGCTTAGAAGAATGTTTCTTGCTTTGCCATCATTTGCAACTCTTCTAATTTCTTCCTCGGTCCATTCTTCCCTTGGTTTGAGAACTGTAGGTTGGGCAGCGTTGGTGCGTGGATTTGGATTCGCCTTCATCGGAATATAAGGTCCATAAACGACGGTGTCATGGAGCCTTTCATCGATTGAGTTGAGATGAGTCAATATGCTGAATTTCCACACGTCAAAATGATCTTCATCAAAGACCGGAACGTGAGTGTAGTTTGCAGTTGCCATAGGTTTTGAGTTTGCCATTTAGAATCGGCACCCAAGCTGTTAAGCTTGAAAAACGAAAAATGTTTTATAAAGGTGTGAGCTCTGATACCACTTGTTGGTCCCAAAGGGCAACAAGGGTATGAAAAATAGCTAGAGGGGGGGTGAATAGCTGTTTTAAAATTCTTTTCGTACCCTTGATAAACTCAATTGCAAATGCGCACTTTATCAAGTAAGCGTAATGAAATGCGCCTAAGTGAGTGAGTGAAATGCACAGCGGAAATTTAGTAATGAAAATAGGCGCAAAGTGATAAAGGGAGCGCAACACACACACTAAGTATTTTGGCTCAAAGTGAGTGAAATAAGGAACTAAGGCAAATGATATAACAAACACAACACAATTCAGTTCAATCAATCTACATGAGTAAACAAGCAAATAGTGAGTGAAAATAATAACTTGAAAGAACGACAAGATAATAACACAAGCTATTTGGAGAGGTTCGATCAATGAAAGATCTACGTCCTCTACCAAGATGGTTAGTCTTGGATTTCTAATGAAGATCTTATATAATGAGTGAGTGTTACAAATTACAATGTTTGAGCTTATACACTAACTCAAGATCTATTACTATGAAAGAACAAATCCAAAACAATAACCGGTGTATCTCTTAAAGAAGAATCTAAATGATTAATCTTAAAGAGGTGCGTGTGTGTTTTTAGAATCAAGGCTCTTTAGATCTTTGAGATGGAGAGCACGAGAAACTAAAGTGTTAAGGCTTGAAGATCTGGGCTAAGGATGAAGGTATGAAGATGTTCTTGAGAAATCTGGAAAAACGAAGGCAATCTTCAAATCTTCAACAAATGCTTAGAGAGAGAAATTCTTGAAATTCTTAGCAAAACTCAGCAACTTCAAAAAGTTGAAGTTATGGGGTATTTATAGTGAACTTCAAAAAACTAGCTGTTGGAAATCCTTGTGGATAAGATGAGCTGTCGCTCGTTGATTGGAGCATGCATATATTATAGCCATTTTGACACTCAACATAAATGTGACCGTTATGGACACATGTCAACAGATTAGGCGCATATGCATCTTTTAACCACCGTTGGATCATTGGCGTAATTTGAATTCTCTTCAAGTCTTCGAGTCTTCAATAAATCACAGTGTTGAATAAACACTTTGAGGCGCATTTGAGCCAAGAGGCGCACATGATGTGCGCTAAAACAAGGGGCGCATAGGCGCATAGCATAGCTAGTAATAATTCCTTGCGCGCGCTATGAGGGGCGCAGGGCGCAAAAGAAGAGAGGCGCATGGCGCGTGTGCGCGGCTCAAACTTACTGGGTGATTTTTCTTTGAATCTTGATCTTCTTGCCCTATATCTAAGCCTATTCTATAACAATGGACATCTTAAAAAATGAAGTATAAATACTTCTTACATGTGGGTCTAAAGTCCATGAAATAAAGCTTAGGTGATGGATCAATCAAATCTAATAAATCCTATTACATTAAAACTGAGATATATGTGGGCATACCCAACAATGTTTGGTTGCAAATGTTATATCCTCTACAACGGAAACGAACATAGAGGTAAATTCGACGCCAAAGCCGACGAAGGTATTTTTGTTGGGTATGCTAAACATTCTAAAGCTTTTCGTGTTTTCAATAGATCTACATTAGTGATAGTTGAATCTGTACATGTTACTTGTGATGAACATTCTCTCCTTGAGCCACATTTGGCTCCAAATGTTTCTGATGATTCTGTTGAGTCCATTGAGACAGGTGCGCACATACCAGCTGCGCATACACAAGACCAGAATGTATCAACACAAGGAAATCCATCTACATCAGTTGCGCAAAGCATTATCAATAGCGCACCAAGTAGAGCTTCAGCTGCACCTAATCATGCGCCTGGAGATTCTTCTAATGCGCATCAGTCTACTGCTGCATCTGGTGTTAATCCCACTTTCAATTCTGAACCAGTTCTTCCTCCAAATTTTGATGATTTTAATACTGGTGAAGATGTGCCAATTGAAGACCTTCAAGTTAATACAACTCAACCTAACTTACCTCCTGAAGTTCATGAAGTTAGAGATCACCCAATCACTAATATCATTGGTGATCTTCATGTTGGGGTTCGTACAAGGAGAGCTATAAACTTTGATGCTTACACTGCACTTATCTCTCAAATTGAACCAAAGAAGGCTGATGAAGCGCTCCAAGATCCTAATTGGGTTGTTGCTATGCAAAAAGAACTCAATCAATTTGAACGATGTAAGGTTTGGACTCTTGTCCCAAGACCAAATAATCAAGGAGTAATTGGTATAAAATGGGTGTTTAGAAACAAGATGGATGAGAATGGAACCATCACGAGAAACAAAGCAAGATTGGTTGCACAAGGCTATAGGCAAGAAGAAGGAATTGATTACGATGAAACTCTTGCGCCCGTAGCAAGACTTGAAGCTATCAGATTATTTCTAGCTTACGCCGCTCACAAGAACTTCAAGTTATATCAAATGGATGTGAAGAGCGCGTTTCTAAATGGTGAACTCCAAGAACAAGTCTATGTTGCTCAACCACTTGGGTTTGAAGATTCACAATTTCCAAATCATGTCTACAAACTCCAGAAAGCTTTGTATGGACTCAAACAAGCCCCAAGAGCATGGTATGATACACTATCCAAGTTTCTCATCGAAAAAGGCTTCACTCGCGGTAAAATCGATACAACTCTTTTCATTGCCAAACATAATGGTCATAAATTACTTGTTCAAATTTATATTGATGATATTATATTTGGTTCTACGAATGAATTGTTGTGCAAGAGCTTTGAGAAACTAATGAAGAGCAAGTTTGAAATGAGCATGATGGGAGAACTCACATTCTTCCTCGGGCTTCAAATCAAGCAAATGAATGAAGGCATATTCATCAATCAAGCCAAATATACAAAGGACTTAATCAAGAAATTTGGACTTGAGAACGCCAAAGCATACGATACTCCAATGGCCACCGGCAACAAACTCGACAAAGATCTAAAAGGTAAACGTGTTGATCAAACGCTCTATCGAGGTATGATTGGCTCACTCCTTTATCTTACTGCTAGTAGGCCCGATATTATGTTTAGTGTTTGTGCTCGTTATCAATCCAACCCTAGAGAAGCGCACTTAACTGTTGTGAAACGTATAATAAGATATCTCTCTATCACTGTTAACCTTGGACTTTGGTACACCAAAGATTCGAACTTTAAACTTGTAGGTTATTTAGATGCGGACTACGCAGCATGCACAATTGACAGGAAAAGCACAAGCGGCACTTGTCATTTCCTTGGATATCGACTTGTGTCTTGGGCCAGTAAAAAGTAAGTTGCAGTTTCTGTCTCTACAACTGAAGCAGAATATATCGCTGCTGGAAGCTGTTGCTGTCAAATTCTGTGGATGAAGCAACAATTAGTGGACTATGACATCAAAGAAGAAAATTGTCCCATTTATTGCGACAACACTTCAACAATTGTTGTTTCTGAAAATCCTGTCATGCATTCGAAGACCAAACACATCGACATTAAATATCACTTCCTCAAAGACCACGTGGAAAAATGGAATATACATCTAGAACACGTGGGAACCGACTATCAAATCGCCGACATTCTTACAAAAGCACTTGATGCTAAGAGGTTTATCTTTCTTAGAAGAGAAATTGGTATGCTCGAACTCATCTAAATTTTGTCAATATGATTTGTCAATTCTAATAACTTTGTTGTTGATAAAATTCTAAGTTAGACATACACCATGCACCTGCGCACAAGAAGCGCACGGAGCTATGCGCATAAGGTAAAACCGTTGATGTTTTTCTATCTTGAAACTCTGCGCACTTTAAAGCTGCGCATATTGATCATGCGCATGACCCCTGGATCTAAGGTACACTCTCTTTTCAATAGTTTCACTTAGGTCCTTGACTTGCTGAGTCGGCATAATTCGCAAGGGTACTTGTGTAATTATTATTTTCCCTCGTCATTTTATTTGAATTTTTTTTGGGAAATTACATTTCTGCCCTCTGCGCACGTCCCACCTCATTTAATGCAAAGGCATTGAGTGACGCGCATTTAATGCTCTTTGTGTGCTGATTATGACGGAATAGAAAAAGATTCTTTTTAACCATTAATGACTGACACACGCGCGCGGCTAGGACTTTTCACGCGCGCTCCTCATTGGGCCACGTCATCTGCGCGTGCAACTCACTTGCGCGTGCGCCCCACTCGCCTGACTTTCACCAACTCTTGTCAGCGTACGATGACGTCATCTACCCTTTTTGATGTATATCATCTTCCTAGCGCCGTTTCTCTCCTCACTCTTCTCTCTTTTTAAAACATTTCACTCAAACCGCCTCTTTTCTCTCTGACATTTCTTTCTCTCTGCACTCATCATCTTCTCTCTACTCTTTTTTCGCAAATTTCTTTATCTATATATAATGGCTCCCAAGAAATCATCTACAACATCTTCTAAGAAGTAAGAGGATCCTCAAATGGTAAGAACTCTAACTCGATATTTCAGGTTTTCGCCATTGATGGAGTTCGAAAGTCTGAAGTTCCCTTTCTTGATTTCTCTATGATCCGTTGCTCGTTTCTCAAATTATTTGATGTTGTGTGTTCGTTTTACTCTAAGCTTTTCATTTATGTAATTTGTTTTACGATCAATGATCGATTGAGTGGATTTCTGTTTGAATTTGTTTATTTTGTCTTTTCGAATTCATTTTCGTTTTTCTCAGATCTAGGTTGTATGTTTATGATATTGTTGTTATGGTTTACTTGTTTGTGTGTGATTTTTCATTACGAACATTTTGATGTGCTTTTTATGCATTTTGGAGCACTTTGACATTTTTATGTTCTTCGTGTTCTTCGTGTATTCAATACATGTTCTTCGTGTTCTTGATGAATAGTCATATGACAAGCCTTGATATGATTCTTGATTGTGTTTTTGCGTTTCGCGCCCTTTTTAGGCGTTTGATTTTATATTTATCGTTTTGGACATTTTTACCCTTTTCATGTCTTATCTTTCTAAGTATGGAGTCTAGTTCATGCGCTATGCATATAGCTCATGCGCATGCGCTTCTCTCCATGCGCATGACCAGATCTAATTCTTCATTTTTGTTTTGCGCAGAATCTAAACTACTTTATCCCTGAATGGGAACTCGATGTAGAGGACTTGAAGCTCGATGCGCTTGGACGTTATATGATCGAAATCTTGGACACGTCGGGCATTCTTCCTCTCTGCACCAAAGGACAATCCTTCATTCTCCCTTCTTACATTGACGAATTCTTCAGCAACGCAGAAGAGGTCGAGCGCTTATACGACGACATCACAGTGCCCTGCTTGAAAAGTTCTATCCGTGGGATTTCTGTGACTATCAACTATGCGCATATTCGTCAGACTATGGGATTGCCTGCGTGCAACAAGAAGAAGCTTCCTCAGGATGTGCAAGATGGTGTTGCGCAGAAGCTGATAAAGATTCTTACTCTGGTTGGTCAATACAACAACCATGATAGGAAGGAGTTTGGAGAGTTGATGTTACATCTCTGCACTTTGATTGGCGATACAATCAATTGCAAGAATGGGAACAAGTCCACATTCATCAACAAACAATGGATGTGCTGCGCTGCAATCTTTAAGAAGAAGAAATTGAGCTGGGCTGAGATTATCTTTGAAGAGTTAGTGCGCTGCCTACGCGCATATAAGAAGAAAGCTACAGATCCAAAGAGACCAGCCAAGTACAAAACGCACTGCAGAATTTTTACTGCTATCTTCATGCGTTTCCCTTCTGTGTGCAAGCTGGTTGATGAAGACCCCTCCCTCAAAGTTGATGTGACCTCATCGCGCACTTATACTCGTGTGTTTCTTCACAATTTTCGCCATGAAGTCAACAATTTTGATTACTGCATGTTCTGGGCTGCTGATCCCATTGAAGTTTTTGAGGACATTCACCCTGAAGATCAAGGATCTCCTCCTGTCTCCAGTGGTGAACTTTTTGAAGCTTCCTCCTCTGAATATGAATCAGAAATTGAATCCTTCTTTGAGCCGGTCCCAAGTAAAGTAGGCGACAAGGAGAAAGGCAAGGGCATTGCAGCTGATGCGCCTTTGCGCAAGAAGAAGAAGGCCAGCAAATCTACTGTTGCGCTTGGGATAACCATTAAAGAGCCTACTGCGCAAACTCCGAAGCGCAAGGTTACTTCGGACCCTGAGCCTCCTAAGAAAGCAAAGAAGACTAAGGCTCCTGCTCCTGAAGAAAAAGGAAAAGCCAAGGCTGCTGCGCCAGTTAAGAAGAAAAACAACAAGGAGAAAAAGGCAAAGAAATCAAGAACCCTACTGGATGAGTCTGATGATGACGTCCAAGTAGAAGCTGATGTTGATGCTGCGCCTCCTACTGCTCCAGAATCAAAGCGCACATCTACCCCTCCTGTGCCTAAGATAAAACGAGCCTCTACTCCTCCTCCTGCGCCTCAAGAAGAAGATGAATTTGAAGGTGATTTCAATGATCCTCTCCTCAGCCCTTCCAAATCTACTGGAACTTCCAAGGCTGCTCAATATCAGGGGGAGAAGCAAAAGGAGACTGCAAAGCCCATGCGCAATAATACTACTAGTGAGGATAAAGTCCCACTATCTGCAAAGAAGTCTACTCCCAAGCGCCGGGTTAAGAAGGTTGCTACCAAGAAACGTGCCTCAAACCGTACTGTGGAAGATTTATCTGATGAATCAGATCATCCAAGGCATTCTCGTCCGCGCTCTGAAAAGTCTGCGCGTGATATAGCAAGGGAAGCAAGACTTGCTGCTGTTGCGCATAGGAACGTTGCGCAGCAAGCCCCATCAGTCTTTATTGATGGTGAAGGCTCTGCTCATGATGCGCCTGATCCTACTGTTTATGAGGATGCACCTATAGTTGAAGATGGCGAAGCTCAGAAGATTATGAGGTCCATCGTTCTCCTATCCATGCGCATCACTCTCCAGTTCATGCGCAAGAGCCTCCGGCTGCTGCTGTCACTCCTGTGCAACCTACTGGAGCATCACAGACTTCTCCAATTATTCCTGCTGTAACTCCAGCAACTGCTCTCTCAGATCCCTCAAGTTCATCAACTGACATGCGTCAAATCTTGGCCATACTCCAGACTATCCAGGCTAATCAATTTGCTGCGCAAACCCAGCACTTTCAGGTGGTCACTGCGCAAACTAAGATTCAAGAGCAACTGGATGCGTAGTCTGCACGGCTCGATGCGCAAGCCAGTTTCCTTCAGGATATTGATTGTACCATTAAGGGGGAGAGCTCTGTAACAAAGGCAACCAGTTCTGAAGCTATGCCTCCTCCCTCAGGTTCTGGTGCTGCGCATGCATCTGGTTCTGGTGCTGCGCCCTCTCAAGATTTTGATCTTCTGCGCCAAGATATCAAGCATGACTTCGACATAATCTCTTCTACGCTCACTAAGATCCCCTCTGTGCATGGGTTGAATGAAGCTTTGTTTTCCTTAGCCAAAAACATCACAGAAATCATTCAGATTGAGTCTGCTAAAGTCATCAAGTCTATTGACAATTTTGCGCCTACTGCCTCCAGCTCCTCCTCCATTGATGCGCTCAAATCTCATATGACTGACTGCTTAGTTCAGTTCAGTGATACTTTTAATGGAAGAATGAACCAGGCTATGCTAGATATGCAAGCCAGTCAGAACATGGTTCAGGTTGAGCTAACCAAGACTTTGGTTGATGCTCAGAAAGAAATTCAGGACTCCGTGGCTGCGTCCCTTCAGTCTTTTGGAAATCAGATGGGGGCGTTTGAAAATTGCTTTAACAGAATTTCTGAAGACATCCAAAGAGATAATGCGCTGATGCGCGACGGTATGAGGACTCATGTGAATCTAGTGGTGGAATACAACGCCAAGTTTCAGCAACTGAAGATTGAGTTGATGAACAAGTTTACCAGCTTGCAAAATGAGATGCGCGAAGCACTACAGCGAATTCATATAGACTAGACTTTGTAATATTTTTGTTTTGCTGCGCAATTGTAAGTTTTTGGTGCGCAAGGTTTTTTTTTTTTGCTTTTGATTTTTCTTCCATTGTAAAACTTGTACCCTGTAACTCTCACCTTTCAAGTTTTAATGAGAAGAATGCATCATTGCACTTTCACAAAACCTTGTTCAATTCAAACTGTTCGTTTGTAGAACATTGCATATCTTATAAACTTCATACGCATATCCTTAACAGCTCATATTTCATTGCATGATGTTTAAACATTCAGTTTAAACGCATACTAAACTTAAACTCATATTATTTGTATGCTCTGAGTGATATTTCTGTCTTTCCTATATTGTAAGTTAATTTCTTTTGGATAGACTAGAAATCTATAGCATTGGCTAGTGTGTATATTGACTTGAGACATGATTTATCATTTTCTATTCTTATGGACATGTTATTATCAAGTACAATGAATTGCCTTTGTTATAGTAGGTAATGGCATCAATCATTTAGGGGGAGATTGTTGGGTATGCTTATCACTTAACCCTCCTACTTATGTTAGAATTGATTGATACCATCACCTGTGCTTATTTTAAGGACTTTAGGACCCTATGTAAGAAGTTTTTATAACTTTAATTTTTAGCTAAGTCCTCTTTATAGACTAGGCTTAGAGGTTAGGGCTGAAGCTTTGGAATCAAGGTCAAAAGAGCAAAAAGCCAATTTTGGTGCACATACCTCCTATGCGCAGCGCATCCTTCCATGCAGCGCATCACCTTCTGCGCATCCTATGCGCATGAGCATCATGCGCACGAAAGACCTGCCTTGGTTTATTCTTTCATCTCTTGACCTACCTTTGTATAACTTGGAAAGCGTCATCTCAAGCTACGCTTTCGAATGAGCCAAAGTGCTGATGTGGACAAACGACAAATCAAATACACTCAGCATACACGTAGATGGAGACGCGCCTCTAGTTTGAATTTCAAATATAAAGACAGCTGTCATCCTTCTAGAAGAAGCTTGAAATCTGTCAACTTGCTGTCTCCAACGGCTATAAAGAACACGTGCGCACCAATCACATTGTGACAGCACATCGTCCTTGCTCTGCTCCCCAATGGCTATTTCTTGGAGCTCAGCTATAAATAGCAAGCTCATCCTCATTTTCCAAGTTTCTTGTGAATTGCTAAAGAATTGCTTCCAAAGATAAAGTTTGAAGATTTGAAGATTGCTTGCTCATTTCCAGAATTCTCAAGAACAACATTCTCACCTTCATACACAATCCAAGCCCAGATCCTATAAAGCCTTTGTAACACCAGAATCTTGTGCTCTCCATCTCATAGATTCAAAGAGCCCAGATTTCTGATACACACACTCACCTCTTGCAGTTCCGATCTTATCGATCATACTTCTAGAGAAACACCGGTTATTGTCTAGGATTTTGTTCATTCATAGATTATAGATCTTTGAGATAGTTTGTTCTAAATAGTTGTAACTTGTAACTCTCTCATAATAAGATCTCCATTAGAAAATCCAAGACTAACCATCTTGGTAGAGGACGTAGATCTTTGCCCGATCGAACATCTCCAAATAGCGTGTTTTTATATTCTGCTTTGCAATCTTCATTTAAACTTTACTAATATTCATCTTTGTTTGATCTTTGTAGATTGTATTGCTTTGACAGAATTGTGTTTGTGATCATATTGCCTTAGTCTTATTTTGCGACACTCTTTAGCCTAAAACATAGTGCGTGCGTTTTACACTTCTGCGCATCTCCCTGCGCTTAAGTGACTGCTTTAAACTTCCGCTGTGCATTTCACACTCTTGCTGCGCGCAATACTTAGCCAAATTAAGAGTCGTGCTCATTCTCCATTGCTTTGCAAAAGGGTTTGAAAAGAATTTTAAAAACGCTATTCACCCCCCTCTAGCATTTTTCATACCCTTGTTGCCCTTCTGGGACCAACATAACATGATCATCCCATGATCATCTAGCCTTTATACTAGTGCTTAACAAGCTCTAGGGACGAAGATTATTATAAGCAAACATGAGCAACAAAAATAATCTTATTATCTCTTTATCATTATGAATAAAATGATAACTTATACAACGTTTAACAAACGTGCCTAGGGCACCAACACCAACAATCTCCCACTTGCCCTAGGCCCAATTCCCTAGGTATCCAATACCCATGGACCTAACATGACCATCATGTCTTAGCTTGTGGAAGTCCCATTGTTTAGCGTGTCCGTAACGTTATCATTAGTTGGTACTTTGCATATATTTACGTCTCCCTTATCAATGATTTCTCGAACGATAAGAAAACGCCTAAGTATGTGTTTGGATTTAGGATGTGCTCTTGGTTCCTTTGCTTGATCAATAGCACCACTATTATCACTAATATGGTCTATTGGATTAGCAATGCTAGGAACCATCTTAAGCTTACAATGAACTTCTTAATCCAAACCACTTCCTTTGCAGCATCCAATGCGGCAATATACTTAGATTTAGTATGTAGAATTTAGTGACTCTGCTTGGAACCATTCCAACTTACAGCTTCACTATTATTTATAAAACTCAATTGCGATCTTTTATCATCTTTGTCGGTTTGGAAGCATGCATCCGTGTACCCATATACATCGAGATCATCTTCTGTCCCTCCATAGATCATAACAATTCTTTTAGTCCTTCTAAAGTGCTTTAAGAATTGTTTTACAGCCATCCAATGACTCTCATCGGTTGTCGGATTAATATCTACTCGTCATGCTCCAAGCATTAGATATATCCAGCTTAGTACTTATCATGGCATCATGGATCCAATTGCCGAAGCAAATGGCATCTCATTCATTTTATCATGCTCATCTTTTGTCTTTAGGACATTGAGTCTTGCTTAGAGAAACTCCATGTAACACTGACAAATGTACTCTCTTAGAATTTTCCTTGCGGAATCTTCTCATGACTTTGTCAATGTATGTACATTGGCTTTAAACCATTTAGCTTCCTTGATCTATCTCTATAGATCTTAATGCCAATGACTTATGCAGCTTCATCCACATTCTTCATTGCGAAACACTTTCTTAACCAGATCTTTACAGATTAAAGTGTAGGAATGTCGTTTTCAATGAACAATATGTCATCCACATATTAGATAAGGAATAGCACTATGCTCCCACTAACCTTCTTGTATATACAAGATTCATCTTCGTTCTTGATCAAGCCAAGCTCTATGACTTATCAAAACGGAGATCCCAACTCCAAAAAGCTTGCTTCAATCCATCCAATGAATCTTCGCAACTTTCATACCTTTTTTGAATTTTCTTGACTATCAAAACCTTTAGGTTGTATCCAATACATCCTTAAGTGAGTTCCCGTTGAGGAATGCTTGTTTTGACATCATTTTGTCAAATTTCATAAATATGAACATGTGATTATGAAATTCTAATAAGTTTCTTGCTACCCATGTAAGTTTTTCTCCAAGAAAAGTCATTCATCTCCTTTGGTTTTTACACCTTAGGTTAGAATGATCAAGTTCCAAACTTGATTATTATACATGAATTGCCTTTTAGATTTTATGACTCCAAGCCATTAATCTAAATGTGGAGTTGATATTGCATCTTTGATAGGTGGTAAATACTTCATTCTAAATGAACTTTACCTCAATACTTTCTATTTCGAAATATCAAATATTTCTTCTAATAGATTGTATTTTATCATGTATTGCAAGAATTTGTATATCTTGAACGGACTTTTCACGACTCCTTTGTGAAAACTTGTTCAACTTCCATCTCAGGTTAAAATATAATTTCTAGGTCTCGAACCATTCGAGATACAATTTACTCCCACTGATTCTTTTAGAGATAAACCACTTATCTAGAAAAGTATCATCATAATCAACAAACCATTTGTTTCTTATGAGTAAAATTTTATCCTCAAGTTTCCTTAGGATATCCCATATATATTTATTAGATTTAAATGTGAGTGTGTCCCAGACAACTCCTTTCCAAAAGGTCTCACCATCTTAAATCTTTATGAAAGACAAACCGAGTTTTCTTTCACCATTTAACCTCTTTTGATGGAACTCAAATTAGTGTATTTATAGCGGCTTGTAATACATAACCCCAAAACAAATAATGGAAGATCAATTTTGATTTTATCATCTTATGAACCATATCCAATAAGGTTCAATGCCTCCATGTAGACACATCATTCCAAATGGTGTTCTTAGTGGAGTTTATTGTGAAACTATTTCACAACCTTAATGACGATTGTTAAATTCTTAGTTCAATTATTCATCATCATGATCCAATCAGAATCTTTGAATAATTTTACCAAGTATAACCAAAGTTCTCTTTTAGCATTGCTTCTTAATGCACCACATATCGAAATGTATTAGGTCAAGTAAGATATTAGCCTTTTACCAATCATAGTAAAAGATGTCTTGGTCCAAGTAAATAAGTTTTGCATAAATCACATGATTCCAAATCATATGACTTAAAACTCTGTTCCATGGAATTTTAGATATACATTTCTCATTTATTTGATCAAAACAATAATGCATAAAGAATTTTTGATTATTTGTGTTATAGCCTTTATTACTTTGTTTTTCAAGACTTAGGATATAAAATTTATTTATATGATAACACAATGAAGTAAATCATAATAAATAAAGCACCTTTCTTATTCCAAATAAGAAATAAATATCCTTCATTATCTTATAACAAAATAATATTTCCTACTTCATTAGTAAAGCCACTTTACAAGTGTTCTATGAATAATGTTGCAACTCTTGAATCATTACCACTCATAGATCTACCTTTACTATAAGTAGTCTTTCAATTTACTAATCATTCTGGTATACAATACCCAATAATTAAATTTAGAAAGATTAATTTATAACATAAATATCCCAAGTGGTAGTCTCACTACCATTCCTTTGATTGATCATCCAGAATTTTGACTACAATTCTAAATGGTTAATCCAATTGTCATTTTACCAAATTGCATCAATTAGAATTATTATTTTAACCATAAATTTTTCCTTTAGGTTTTGACAACTCTTGTCTTACCTTTTGACTACAATTTTAATTGGTTAATCCAATTGCCATTTTACCAAATTGCATCAATTATAGTTTTAGGTTTGACAACCCTTGTCTTACCTTTCTTTTGGCATTTGACCCTTTTCCATTATGAACCATGAGCTCTGGAGAACCATTCTCCAATATCTTCATCTTCGCAGTTTTTCAGCATGTTAATGCAACTCGAAGAAATTCTTATTCATTCTAAGCATGTTATAGTCCATCACAAAGTGATTATAACTCTTAGGCAATGAATCAAGAATAAGATTCATGGCTAGCTCCAATCCAATTGGACTCCCAAGTTTCTCAAGATACTCTACGTAGTCATTATCTTAAGCATGTGAGGTTCCACTTATTGCCCTTTACTCCTTTTGCAAGAAGTGAATGCAATAATGGTTTTATACCTCTCTTGCTTAGATTGCTCTTTGAAACATGTAACTCAACTCCACGCCTATCTAATAGGCTTCCACAAGTTCCAAACTTTGTTGGAGTTTAAGAGCACATAATCGTGAGCATAAGACAACTCACACTCCTAAAATCATACTCATGATTCTCGTGATTGTCTATTCCAGCATTTGGTTCTTTTAGGAATAGGCCCATCAAGAATGTACAACCCATCTTCTTGCCTTAGAACTATTCTTAGGCTCAGGATCCAATCCATGGAGTTTGTATCATTCTTTTGAAGCTTATCCTTATCAAGGATTAACCGCAATGATTTTAGTTGTCATCTACAACTTAAAAATTTCAAAAATTTTACAAGTACCAATCTCATTAAAGAGATAAATAATGTATTTTCCAAAAATACTCCCACTAAATTATATAACCTTCTTATACATCCAATGTATAATATAATTTCAATGGGCTAAGATCCAACTTTAATATGATTTCAAGTCCGCTATGGTGGATTACACAAAACCAAATTAATTAGGTAGACAACCATGTCAATCATATCTCATATGACTCTTAGTTCTTTCTCATGAGATTCCTTTGAAATTGGGCTAAGATCCATCTTTAATTTAATTCTAAGTCCGCGGAGGCGGATTACACAAAATCAAATTAATTAGGTAGACAATTTCTTGTCAATCATATCTCATATGATTCTTAGGGATCCAATTTCGAAAGCATGTTTAATCTCATCTTTTGCCTAGGCCCAAAACTGTTTTGACGCATTGTTAAGTCCAACCATTTTAAACGCATGGTCGATGTGTCCCGCTAGGGCGTGCCCACATCATCCATCTTGCTCATACATAAATAAAGTCAATGCACCTCGCTAGGGAGAACCCACATTAAAATCACCCATGCACTAACAAGTGTCTTAATCATGGCATGGCAATAAAAGACTTAAAATTTTCTTTGAAGGTTCATCACATATAGCATACAACACATTTATGAGCACACAAGATAAACATGTTACGCATCAAATTTAGCCACTAAATTAATCTCCATTAATTTAAGCACAACATTTATGTGTCATTAGTTTCTCTATAATTATGAGGATGAGACTATTTCAACTTTGGTTATTATCTCCAAATCAAGACAACAAGAAGTGCGGTCGAACTAAGCCATTTGGCAACCACAATCCCGCACTAATTCAAGAAACCAAGAAAGTAGTCCATGTGGCCGAAACTAAGCAATAGATTGTCTCGTTGAACGTAGGTCAATTGCATCCACAATTTCACATGGATCTTCAATCTTTGAATCAAGAACTTTGTTTCTCAATTTTAGCAATTATGAACTCTTCATAATTCTAACTTCGTTTTATCTTTGAAACTTTGATTGCGATCAATTTTGGGAAACACAATCTCGATGAACGCAGATTAGCCATCCAAAACTTGAACCAATCTTAGAATCACAAGACTAAAACAAATAGGAAAATCAAACCCCAAAATCCATACACAAACCAACTACCCAAAATCCATTCCAAATCAGCAGGTCTGGTCTGGTTTTGTTACTGGTTCGGTTGGACCTATCGAAAATTCCAAATTCAGATTTTTCGCAAAATCAGACCAGAATCAGGGGCTTGTGCGGCCGCCCAAAATCCGCCTGTGCGGTCGCCCAGATGTGTGCAGCCGCCCAAGGCGATTTGTGCGATCGCCCAAGGCCATCAGTCTGGAATTTCAAAGTTCGAAAATATTTCTCAAAATTGTTTTTCCCCGATTATCAAAACTTTGATCTGATCAAAAATTAATAATCAAACAATTCAGAATCCACCATAATTTTATTGCGATTAAATAGTGCGATTAAAGTTGTAAAACAATAAACCACATAAAATCAAATAACACATAAACATCATATAATCCAATATTCATATCATGCTTGGCACATAAACAATTTATATACACACAACATGATCAAGTATTGAAATAATCAACATGAACGGGGCTCTGATACCACTGTTGGGTTTCGTAGTAACATGCGCAGCGGAATTAAGCATTTAAAATTTAATAGAAACCCAAAGCCCATAGATCCATTCATATGATTAAGTCAAATACAACAATATGAATATTAGGAAAAACTAACCCTTGATGACTTTGAAGTTGCAACCTTGAATTCGATGGAGACTTGAAATCTTGATCACGAACAAAGCAAGAATCACGAACTTTGAAGATGATGAATTTCACCCTCTAGCGGTATCCACACGCGAACGAATATCAAGAACACTTGATCTTGGTTGCTAGACCAAATTATGAAACACGTTTTCATAATTAATATGAACTATATGGAATTTTGTTTGTGTATAATTTGGTTCTTCAATATAGGATCTCTTAGAACAAAATAAAACCCTCTCAAACTCTTTGGAGGTTTGCACAAAAGCTTAGGTTCTGTTCTGGGCTGAATTTTGATGTTTATATACAAGTGACCCCTATTCCAAATAGGAAACTTGTGTTTAAACCCGTCCAAAATTCTTTTTCCAAGACAAAACAGGAAGTCTGTCCCGACAGTACTGTGCGGCCGCCCAAAACACTATGTGCGGCCGCCCAAACATACTGAAACAAACTGGTACATTTTAGGCCAAAGTGTGCGGCCGCCCATCCTCCTTTGTGCGGTCGCCCACTATCCCTGAAATGCCATAAATTCCATTTTAGTCCTTTTAAGATTCGTTCTATTGTGTGTGACCCTCTAGGATTATACTAAGTTGGCAACTGGTTCAAACATGAAACCATAAGATATGATTAGGTTCTAGCAAACCGTCATACCTACCCAAATAGTATAACTAGATACAAGTTCGCATTCCTTTAGAACATGTCATAATCCCTTTGTCCTCGATGTCATTGAACACAAGTCATGGTCAACAAGTCAACTTGTTTTTGTTCAATACTTTCTCGATTCCGAATATGTTGATAATCCAAATGACATTGATCTAATCAATCCATTTGAGTTTAGCCAAACATTTCATCAACATCATTCCTACGAGGGGCCCAAGCTTGACATCTCTCCGAAGAGGGACAAATCCATTTAGCTTATTATTCTTCCCTACGTGAATCTGATTATGCCAATCATACCCTTTATAACTACCGTGTTAAGGCAGCGTTTGAATATGTCAAACATAATCTTCATCAAGTGGAAGACTATAATAACTTCATGTCTAAGGATTCAAAATGACATAACTAATATGAGATTTATATATGACATAGACCATGACATAAATCTCATACATCGGGTCATGTCCAGTACCTTGTTCCAAACAAGTACCCATAAATCTAACATGATCATCCCATGATCATCTAGCCTTTATACTAGTGCTTAACAAGCTCTAGGGACGAAGATTATTATAAGCAAACATGAGCAACAAAAATAATCTTATTATCTCTTTATCATTATGAATAAAATGATAACTTATACAACGTTTAACAAACGTGCCTAGGGCACCAACACCAACATTGCGAGCTTGCCCGGGGGTACGATCTGGGTATTGATTGACCTTGCCAGGGACGGCAAGGGTTTGAGTGGGGGAGATTGTGATATCCCCCATCCCACATCAGAAATATGTGGGAATTGAGTGTGCTATATAGAAGGCCCATACACTCCTACTAAGCATCAAATCATCCATTGGACTTTTGGAGGCCTGTGATGGGCTGTGGTTGACCCAATCGAGGAGATGCTTGGTGGGCTAGTGTATGGTACCTATGTGGCGGGTCGGGTCTGCGGACTCGGGTCGTTACAGCAACTATTACATAGTTGTGGTATTACATAATGAAGTCTATGTGAATTGATGATTAAACGTTGTGGAAAGCATTATTTTGGGTTATTGTTTGATTGAATACCCATTTATGAGTCTTCTTATGAAAGAACATATATCTTGGGTAATAATTTGCCCAAGAAAGTAGATAGATTAAGGGTGTATATCTTAGAGATGAGAAGTGATTCTATGTGAAGAATGTAAGTATGAAAGTATTGATACTAAGTGTATCAATACTAATGATTGAGACATTCTTGTGTGAATGGAGAAAAATGAGTATCAAATTGGTATAAACCTTATGGTTTATAGTATGAGTAAACTATGGTGGTATCCTTTATAGGATACATAGTTGATTGGTATATTGTTATAAGGATGGAACCTACACTATCCAAAGTGAGTACTTAAAATGTACAAGTATAAATCATAATTTTATCTAAGTTATGATATGCGATGAGTTAATGATAAGTGGTCATGGTTATGGAATTGAAGTGAGATAAGACTACGAAGTTATACTTTATGGTGAAATGGTATACAAGTATAAAGTGTTGTTTAAAATGATGGAACATGCACCATCCTATATTATACTCCCTCCGTCTCAGGTTAGTGTGAACTTATTTCCTTTTTCGTCCGTCTCAGGTTAGTGTGAACTGCCCAAAAATAGCAAAGAAATTTTACTATTCCTCCCACTAATTCTCCCTCATACTTTACTTTTACACTCACAACACTAAACAACTTACTATTCCTCCCACTCATTATTGACAAAAACTCTTGTGCGGAATGCACTACTCATCTCATCCATGAGACGGGTCGGTTTTTGACCCACCCGTCCGACCCACTGAACCGGCTCCAGGACCCAGGGGTCGAACCTGCCACGTGGCAGCCTCTCATAGGCCAAAAAAAAATTTAATTTTTTTCGGTTTGTCAAAGGTAATAGTTACAATAACTTAATGTAATGACTGTATTCATATAAAGTAACAGTTTGTATACATAAAAGTAATACATATATACAGAAAAATAACAGTGTTTTTTTCTATGTTTTCTTCGTTTGCCAAACGTAATACTTATTACAACTAAAATGTAACGAACGTGTTACTTATATGTAATAATGTTTATACATAATTGTAACACATATGTATAGAAAAAGTAATAATTCAACCATTTACATTTTTAGAGCTAAAAACACTTGATTAGTGTTAAATGTAAGGGGAAATGACAATTTAGGGTCCAAAGTTTGGGGGGGTGTGCCAATAGGGGTCTGATGTATCAATTTTGTCAATTTAGAGTCCAAAGTTAACAACGTTAGTCAATTAAGGGTTTTTGGACTAAGTTGCAAAGAAAATCCAGTTAAGTAACAGAAAAACTTAACTGGAGTTAGTTTTGGATGTTCGACTGGGCTGTCATTTCACACACCCCTTATACAATGGACCCTAAATTTTCTTTCACTTTTATTATTAAATTTTCGAATAATTTTAATTAATTCAAAAATAATAATATATAAAATAATAAGCAAATAAAAAATTAAAGTGGTTTTTTTTTAAACCGCAAATAATGAAGTTATAAACAAAGAAAATTAATAATAAAAATAAAAAATAATTTTATAAATAAAATAATTAGAATACTAATATTAATAATGAAACAATGCTAACCACCACCACAGAAAAAAAAGAATTGTCCAAATCCCCACTTTCTTCTTTCTAAAAAAATAAAGTTGTTTTTTTTTGGAATATAGTTTTTTTACACTTTTTCTTTTTTAAAAATTATACTTTTTATTTTATAGTGGTTCTAATGAAAAAAAATATTTTTATTGTATTTCTTGAAAAAATATTTTCGGTAAATGACGTCTTAATTATTAGTTAATTTAATATAAGAAAGTAAAATTTAATATTTCATTTTTTTATTAATTTTCTACATCTGAAATGACAATATGCTCATGCAAATAATAAAAACAAACTCCAGTTAAGTCCATGTCAAAACACTTGTGACTTAACTGGATTCCGTTAATAAAATCGTTAAAAAACCCTAACCTGCACAACTTTTGCAACTTGGACCCTAAATTGACAAAATTGATACATCAGACCCCTATTGGCACACCCCCCCAAACTTTGGACCCTAAATTATCATTTCCCCTAAATGTAAAAGTATTACATTATCTATAGAAATATGTTATAATTTCTTTTATTAAAGTGTTACATTTACTTGTACAAACAATTACATTCATATATGAGTTGTTACTTTTCAAATGTTACTTTCTCTCAAAAAAATAAATCAAAATACACAATATTTTACATTTTTGCAAAAGCATTATTACATTTCAGTATAAATGATAATTACATTTAGATATTGTTTGGGTTACATGTAATTATAGTTAGTATTACATTTGAAAAAATGGGTAAAACGAGCTTTTGTTTTTGTAAAACAGGTGTTACGTTTACTTATGAACAATGTTACTTTATATGTATACAGTCATTACATTAAGTTATGGTAACTATTACTTTTGGTGAACGGCTGAAAAGCCGAAAAAAATAATATAAAAACTAACAAAAACCCAAAAAAAAAAAAAAAAAAAGACCTCTAGGAGGCTGCCACGTGGCGGTTCATGCCCCATGGGTCATGGGTCGACCCGTCTCATACATGAGCCGGATCCCCTTGTTCTCATGGGAGACCACCTCCTCATTATTTATCTCTCTTACTTTTTCTTAATTTGTGTGCCCAACATTTTGGTTCACACTAACTAGAGACGGAGGGAGTATACTCTTAACAATGTTAAAAATAAAAAGTATATGTGTATATTAATATATATGTATATATATGGGAAATGAGTATGTACACGAATCCAATGTCAAATTCATTATTAATATTGATGGAACAAATACCATCTTTATATTGTACTCCTAGCAACATCAGGAGAGGTTATATTCTTATGGATATGAGTATGTACACGGATCCAATGTGGGATTCATTAAATATGGAAATGAGTATGTACACGAATCCATGGTGGGATTCACTATATGAATAATGGGATATGTATATATATACTACAATGGGAAAAAGACAAGTACTTGATGTAGTACTGAAGTGAATGTTCTTGCGACAACACAATTGGTAATAAAAGTAGTATATATGTATAGTTGAGATGAGATTGTAGAATAAATTATTGTTGGGAATAAATTATGATTTATGTGTTATGGTTGTAAGAGTAAGATGTGTATACTGGCATTGGAAGTGGTATATGTGTTTGTTCTGTGTTGAACAGGAAATTGGAAATGAGGAAAAAGATAAGGCTACAATACGGTAATATTTACCTTGTTGTATTTAAATGGAATGAGATGAGTTTGGTGCTTTTCGTATTATCCTTAAATACATTTCATGTTATGAACTGTGTTTAGTTGTATATTTTATATTTCCGCATTTATTTGGTTTGAGTTTCTTACTGAGTTATACTCACTCTTATTTGTTTCAATATTGAAACAAGAAACGTCTAGGTATAGAAGCCCAAAACATCAAGTGAGGATAGAAGGGGAACAAATGGGTAGTTCATTATCATAGAAAATGAAGTTTATGTACAAATTTGTTTAGAGTCATATGTATGGCTTAATGTTAGTATTAAATCGGTTAGCTCCTAGTAAAGTCTATGGAGTTGTATATGTTGGTACTAACGTTCCTTAAGGCTCTTGATGTTCTATCTGTTGTGGCCATGTTAGTGTGTGGTTCAAGAGTTTTGTGACTCTTGGTTATGATTGTGTAGATGATAGGAAAGATTTTATTTTAGTCATCATTTTCAAGGGTTGTGTTGTCTTGTGGATATTGTTCAAGCCCAAATAAGTTGTTAATTGGAGCCTATGTTTCAGGGCTTGATAGCTACTCCTCGTGTTCGAATTTTCTCTTCTCTATCGAGTGCGTTCTCCGGCCACTATACCCTCCCGATCTTCATCTTTCCCGACGATATGATAAGGAGAAAAATCTTCCCCTCAAGTTTCTCCTCTGTCTATTTCTTCTTCTCCTGCGATTCGGTGCCTCTTTCCAAAAATGGTAGGGGCCCTTTACCCTTTCGCCTCCCCATCACCTTCCCATCAACTCCATCTACCCAAAGAAACTGATGATCGATGTAAATAAAGTTACTTTCCTTGTCAAGCGCCTACTTCTCTTCACTGTGTTTTCTCCGGCATTATAATGTTGTCTTTCAAACACCACTCCTTTTAAGTGGGAATCTCTCAACTCGTCGCCGTCTCTCATACAAAGTTGTCATCTCTCTCACTCTCTCTCTCTTAGTTATTGTTTTGATATTAGTTTTCATCTATAAATTTCTCAAGTTCAACTAGTTGAACTAAACATTGGTCCAACATTACTTGAGATTGTGGTATGCTACATGATTTTTTTTTTCAATTTTATTAATTTACAATGAACCAACTATGATACCATTACCCTATGACTAAAAAATTAGGAAATTTGAATAAGTTAGTGTTGAATTGGTGTATTACTTTGTAAAATCAACATTTTACTAATGTTTTGCTTCTCTTTTTTTTGGTTGAAAAATACTAGTCTCGAAGTTATCTCTTTGACTTGAAATTGGTATGAATTAACTCTCAATCTATTTTGATCTATTTTTTGTCATCTCTCACATGTTAACCTTGAGAGCAAACGATCAATCTTTTTCATCTTTGAAAGTTGGCTATCAGAGTTTTTATGTTCATATTTTATTGTTCTTTGATAATTGACTATCAGAGCGGGAGCTGGATCTTTTGAAGGTTGGGGAGCAAACAATTTTAACGTGTGTGATTAGACAGCTTTAGGAATTTTTATATAGGGGCTTAAAAAATTACGAAAATATCTCACCTTCATAAAACATTAAGTTTTAGGCTGAGGTGACTTACAAGTTGTCTAAGAACAAAAAGGGTAAAAAGATAATCCAAATTACAATATACTCTATCAAACTTGCACTATTTTTCTTCGACACAGGAATTAAAGAGACTATATATATGAGCAATGCTAGGGGCACAAAATATGGTCACAAAATATTGCTCACAAAATGAAGTGGCGATATTTTATTGGTTGCATCGATAATGGACCCGCCACACTCTAATTAAAAATATCAATAAAATCATTACACCTAAGATTTTGTGAGCTAGTTTTTGTGACTTTTTTATGCCCCTAGTATTATTCTATATATATATATATATATATACATATATATATACATATATATATATATATATATATATATTTAAAAATATTGTGAGTGTAAAAGAGGTTGCGAGTATGATAATTTGTAAGTTGTTAAAACCGGTGGAGAGGAGTATGATAATATATTTGTGTTTATTCACTCT
Organism: Campanula takesimana; assembly: GCA_026119855.1. NCBI lineage: Eukaryota > Viridiplantae > Streptophyta > Magnoliopsida > Asterales > Campanulaceae > Campanula > Campanula takesimana. Next base: position 341,430 of record JAOWBW010000714.1, read on the forward strand.
CAAAGATTTACAATAACTTAACCCTATATTTATACTAAAGCCTAAACCCTATTCTTGAGGAATACTCCTTTTCCTAAAATACATCAACTAAATAAAATAAAGTAAACTATACCTCTAAATAAGGTAAAATATAATCTCTTGATTCCATCTTTTTTTGGCTTGATCTTGATCTCACTTGGTTGACTTGGTCAAGCTCGGTCCATTATATTCTGTCTCGGTCCGCTCCACACGGCCGCTCCATCTTATTCTCTAACTCCCCCTCAAGTTGGAGGATCTACAACGTAGATACCCAACTTGCAAATACGACAATCAAAACGGGGATAAAAAATTTCAGTTTTCAATCGTCAGTCCACTTGTGTGCAACGTTGATAGCACAAGTGACTTAACAACTCGACAGTCAAGCTGCTACGTCCAGCAGCCCAGTTTTTTTTTTTTTTTTCAAAACTAAACTGGAGTGAAAGAAAAAAAAATGTCATCCATTCACATGACCCTTTCCCTCATCTTTTTTCTGCACGTGAGTAGTCTTCGTGTCTTTTCCTTCAACGGCTTGGCCTGCGTTCTTTTATGTACCGTGCTGCACCATCTCGCAAATTGCTTGGATTTTTTTTTTAAACTTCCAGCATGCTGCTCTTCATGCAGCGCCAGTCTCTAGTCTCTGGTTCATTACGACGGGTCGCTCCTCAACTCGTTGGTCGTGCACATCCCGTGCCGTGAAGAGGCTTTCTATGGGCTCCTCCCGCCATGTGTTCGTTTTTCACCATGCTGCCAACCATGGCAACAATGATTTCCGTCCCGGTCCTGCACCAACGCGTTTGTCCCGCACACTCCGTGCCGCGAATGGCTTCTTGGCCATCATGAACGGGTCCCTCCTCAACGCATTCAACGTGCACGTCCCGTGCTGCGAAGAGGCTTCCATGGGCTCCTCCCGTCATTTTTCTTCTTCGCCGTGTTGCCCACCATGGCAACGATGGCTTCGTCGCGGAAGCGTAGTCGGTCAAACCGGTGGAGAGGAGTATGATAATATATTTGTGTTTATTCACTCTCAAAGATTTACAATAACTTAACCCTATATTTATACTAAAGCCTAAACCCTATTCTTGAGGAATACTCCTCTTCCTAAAATACATCAACTAAATAAAGTAAACTATATCTCTAAATAAGGTAAAATATAATCACTTGATTCTATCTTTATTTGGCTTGATCTTGATCTCACTTGGTTGACTTGGTCAAGCTCAGTCCATTTTATTCAGTCTCGGTCCGCTCCACACGGCCCGCTCCATCTTATTCTCCAACTTAAGTGGAACCCACAATACTCCCTCCGTCCCATTTCAAATTGCAAATACTAGGTTGGCACGGGGATTAAGGAAAAAAGTGAAAAAGATGATGTGTTGTGAGTGTTGATAGTTGAGTAGGAGAGAGAAAGTGTGGTAGAAAATAGTTAGTGGGTTAATGGATGTGAGTGTGCAAGTGGGTTAAAACTTGCCATTTTTGGATTTTGCAATTTTAGTTGGGACACCCTTTTTGGCAAGTTTTGCAATTTGAAATGGGACGGAGGGAGTATATGTTTGTGAGTATGATAAGTAGGTAGAGTAAATAAATAAATAAATAAGGTAGACATATTAGGAAATCGAGACTTGCCAATGAAACACTAAAAAGAAAACTTTGTGCAAGTTGTTATAGGACGGGTAAGCATAACGATATTAATCACCAAAACTACCATTTTAGCAACCTAACTAGTATACATCATTCACATAAGCCATCCAAGTAATAAACTATTCAATCTTGCCACTCAATTTTTATTGCACTACTCAAATAGGCGACAACATCTCAGTATATTCAACCTTATCACTTAACTAACTAAAAGTATACTAATGACTCCAATAAATGAATTTCCGTTAACCTTTTTATGTTAGTTGATTCCAAAATTTCCTTTATACCCCTCAACAAAATATAGATGAATTGATTTTTTAACCTAAAAAATTACAATTTTAAATTGAAAGTATTCTAAAAATAATTATTAAAAATCTAAAACTACAGGTGCATAGTTTAACTTCAATAATTCACATGACCTGAAATTTTAAAATTTTATTAAACTCGAATGTGCAGTATCAAACAACGTCTTGAGACGTGCAAATGTTCCTCAAAATAAAAATGATCCGGGCATTCAAAAAATTCCCTTATGAAAAAATGTTGCTTTTAACACATGACTTCTTGAACCATCAAGATCGGCAACAAGTCGTCAACCAAAATTCCCGAGAAATGTCAAGTTGAACAGCAAAGTGAGATTAGTCAAAGAAAAATGGGTAAATTTCACTTTAGTTACCTGAGTTTGTCGTCATGTTTCAATTTGTTATCCAAATTGTGTTCGTTACAATTTGGTTGCTGAAAATATCTTTTTGTTTCAATCAAGTGTAATTTTGGTTAGCTCGTTAAAAAACTAATGAAAAACGTAACAAGCTTCTTTCAAAATCACAATAATAACCCCTACGGTTTAATTAATTTTATTTATATACAAAACTTTAAATTGTTAGCTTAAGTACCCCTCACTTATAAATGTTTCTAACGTCTTACTCCTCCACATTTGTCATAACCAGCACTAGAGCCGTCAATTCGGGACAACGGGACGGGACGGGACAAAACTATGTTGTCCCGCCAACTATACGGGACGGGACCAATTTATCGCAGGACGTGAATACCCCGTCCCGTCCCATCCTACCTCGGGACGCGGGACAATTCAGGACAAAGACGGGATAGGTTTGTTCAAAAGAAGAAAAAAAAGAGGCAGGAATCTTTTGGTCAAAAGATGTTGAAGCTTGATATACATTGTAGATGCCCTCTCTATCACCTTAAGGTTTTAGAGGAGTTGGTTATTTAACATGGTATCAGAGCTCTGGTTATCGCAAGGTCAGGGGTTCGAATCCTTCCGCTTGCATATTATTACCCGGATTATTGAGTGCTAAAAATTGCACTATGTTGATGCCCGATAAGTGGCATGTTTGTTAATCTCTCCACGTGTGTCACCGTGTCACACGTGAGGGGGAGTGTTGAAGCTTGATATACATTGTAGGTGCCCTCTCTAACACCTTAAGGTTTTAGAGGAGTTGGTTACTTAACAAAAGACTCCGGTGTAGTTGCATACATTTGGGCCAAACCAATTTGCAGTGAAGTCTCTTGGGTCAGAGGTGATGAAGTGTTTCCAAAATAAAAAAAAAACAGCAATCTTTTGGTCAACAAATACACTAAGCAATCCCACAGAATTGCAGTTCAAAAGGAAAAAAAAAAAAGGGCTGTTGCTTTGCTGCAGCAACAGCAACCAACAACAGCAACCAAACAACATCAACCAATAACCAGTTGATGCTTGCACAGAAAATAAATGTCGATGAACTAAATAAAGAATTGAAATTGCAAAGTTGTACTTGGTAATCGCCGCCGGAAGTGGTACTGCCGTACTGGTAACTGGTCGCCGTCGGTGTGGGAGAAGAGAGTGCGGCGGCGCCTTGCCATCGGTGTGGGAGAAGAGAAGAGAGTGCGGCGTCGTCGCTCGTCTCGTCGGCTAGGCCCTAGGGTTTGATTTGGGATATTGAAATGGTCCAAATCAAATGTAACTGACTAACTGGGTTTCATTTCATGGGCCGCCGGGTTTGGTTGTTTCAATTGGGCTTGGGCGGCTGCTGTGTTGGGTTTTAAAAATGCGGGACGTCCCGTCCCGCGTTGTCCCGTCCCGAATAGTCCCGCATTTTTTCGGGATAGGAATATGCTGTCCCGTTCCGTCCCATATATAAGGCGGGACGGTCCCGAATTGACGGCTCATCCAACTTTATACAATTACTTTCTTCCCCTTTTTTCTTTATTTTTTCTTATCTATCTTTGTTAATGTTTACAAATTCATTTCAAAATTCTAAAAGCAAATTAAGAAAAATGAAAATGTATAGTTTGCAAAAGAAAGAAAATTGTGATGCCAATAAAATCAATTTTTTGGTTGATAATATTTATGTTTTAATATATTCTTATAGATTCATTTTTAAATATTGTATGGTTTTTAATTCTTAGATTTTAGAGAATGTTGATATTGTTGATTTCAATAAATGATTGCCAATTTTTCAAATTATAAGCATATATCATTCAATGTGTGTTATAATTAAAGAATTATTATTTTTCCCATAACACCAAAGATTACATTCTATTATAATATTTTAAGTTGTTTCACAACAGCTAAAACAAAAGGTCTTCAATTAATCAATTATAAGTAATAAGTCATCAGCCATCAACTATAAGTGATCAGCTTTCAGCTATAAGCTACTAGCCATCAGCCCTAACAAACGAGCCTGGCCTATACTATTCCCCAAATAATGTACTTTTTCTGTTATAAAATTAATATCAATCAATAACAAAATTGAAATATTTTTCTTAAAAATAAATTTGAAAATATTTGAACATTAATTTGCCCTACCATCTAACTGCTAGTTTGAGCTTGAGCTCGTTTTTAAATTATCGAGCTCGAGCTCAGTTTGATTATACAAGCTCAAATCGAATCGTGTTTCAATTTGTTCGCGAGTTGCCTGAACTAGAGTTTTTAGGAGTTGAGTTCAGGCTTGGACTTTTATTTGAAAAATAAGAAATCAAACGAGCTCGTTCGAGCTTTATCGAGCTCTAATCTGCATTCTGATCAAAGATTCTATCTATTTATTTATTTTTTTTTTAACTTTTTTAATCTAAAAATATGTGTCTAATTTGACATGTAAGTTCCTGTTCATTTTTTTACGAGCTCATGTTCATTTAACTTCCAATATTTTAGAAAAGATTAATTGAATAGTGTTAATGAGCTTATCGATTTGATCAGAGACCGAGATCGAGCTAATCGTGAACAAAACGAGCCGAGCTCCAACAAGCCGAACTCGAAAACGAGCCGAGTCCGAGTCGAGGTCGAACAAGCTAATTCCTTTAACAGCCCTAGACCGGACCCATTGTCCCCTCCCCCAAATCGCAATCAAGACGGCTGCGCGCCTAAAAGAGTAAACCTCACAGCCACCTCATCCATCACATCACTCATATATTCTCACCGGACTTTTTTCTCGACGAGTTTGCGGGGACTTCTTGGTTTAACTTCTTCAATTGTAAGCATCACACTTCCATACCAATTATGATTCCGTGCCCTTCCCCAAAGTTCATTCTTTTTATTGGGTTCTGAATTTGCAAGATTGTATCCAATTAGATCAATTTCGTTTTACAGATCAAACCCACAAAGTATTAATCATGTCTGTTAATGCCAATACACAGTCACCACCTGGTAATCCCTTTATAATTGTTCTTTTTATTAAATATTATGTTAGACCAATTTATTGCCCTTGTTCTCAATTTGTAGAGTTATATTATTGGATTGAAAAGTTTGTCTAGGTTATGAGTTTTCACTTAATTATTCTGCAATTTCAAAGAATGTAGCTATACTTGCTCTACTGTCAATAAATTGTGCTAAACTTATTTCTATATTTGGAAATGCATTTTTTTTTTTTTTGCCGACTAAAGTGGATAGCCTGCTGTACTTGATCCGTTTGGCTACTTACGTAAGGAAAATTAGTTGCTCAAGAGATAAGTTGTGTACCTTTGCACCAATCGAACTCATTTGAGTGGTACTTAATCATTGATCCCAAAACTGAGTTCAATATAGGTTAGAGTTTCTTATTAGAACAAAATCTTTTAAGTTAAGTTTAGTGTGAGGATATTGATTTTCTGCGCTGAAAGAATAAAGTGATTGACTAGTCGGTAGGTTTAGCAGAGAAATTGGCAATAAATAACAACACGCTTGAATGTGAGATTTCGGTCTTGCTAGAAGCTTTTCCTTTGGGTTGCACGATTCGTAGTTCGTCCGATTCGAATTCGCGATACGAATTCGCGATTCGCTCAATCTATGGAATCCGATACGTAGAGTATTACAATAATTGCGATTCGCGAATTCGCAATAGTAGTACGTTTGATTAAAATAAATATTAAAAGATATATAATAATAATAATAATAAGCTTACTCCTCATAGAAAATCAACATTTTAATTTTGAAATTGTAGTGACTTTATTTGGTTGTATAATTTGATTTTTGGAAAGGATTTATATGTTGGAGTAGTCTTTGGCAGGCAACAAACATTTATAGCGAGAGACTGATCATATAGCTCCTTGATAATAACATTGTGGCTTTTCAGTTTCTATAGCTGTTTTGAACTTATCCTTGGAAAGGATAACAAGTTAATGTACAACATTCACTTATTGCAACAATGGCTTTTCATTTTAAGAGGACATTTATTGCGTATTCAAACAGATTCTTCAAGGTATCGGAACATGAATCGAAGATAACGATTCGCGTATTCCAATGTATCGATTCGGTATCGAATCACGAATCGATACCTGCGAATCGATATGCGATTCGATGCCATTGTGAGAGTATCCTGCAACCAGTGAACCTGGATGTGAATGATTAAGATAACTAGTCACTCCGTCCCTAAATAAGTGCTCATTTCTTATTTGGAGGGAAGTGACTTTTAATCAAAATTTGAAGGTGGCTGTCCCAGCCTCTTTACTTCCAACCCTGCTAAATTTGCATTTCAAATATTCAGTCAGGACCTAAAGACTTGTATGGGCAAAAAAACCTTCTTGTTTATCTGGTTAGCCTGTTGATTCTTTTGGATAGTTGAGCCTTAATCAGGCTCCATACATTCTCAATTGCATCATGCAGAACCTGTTACTCGATCCACATTTATCTGCTGTTTATATTTCTCGTATAATTCAGCTGTCGTCTGAGATTTTTATTGTTCTTCTATCACCAATGCTAAAGGCATAATAGGATCATGCCACTAATTTCATGATAAGCTGAAGGTAAGAAAACACTTGGCCTTATTCAGGCGAACAACAATGTATTTAACTCAGGGAAAAGAAAAATCATTTAGTACCTGATAACTTGTTTTTATTAATGGAGAGAATTGCATTGATGATTAATGGATGGTTGGAATGCTGTAAAAGAGTGGCTAGGTTCTTGTTACTTCTGCCTGTGAATTATTGCTTTTTCCTGCCCAGCAGAATCAGTTAGTGTGCTCTTGTAATGGTATTTAATTTAACCTCCCTCTGGCCCTAAGTGGGTGTCTATTTTTCAAAAATGTTTGTCTCTACACGAGTGTCCATTTTTCTAGTGAAATTAATGAGTCGCTTTATGAACTATCATCTCCTAAGGTACACTTTAGTGTGCTCTTGTAACGGTATTTAAATTCCTTGATTTCCATAAAACTAAAGATAGGCGCTCGTTTAGATATGATGATACCTTTTGGTGCAAATCTGAATATATTGCTCAACTCAATATTTTCACTATTCCTCTTATTACTTCTGTACTAACTTTATTTCTTAAAGATGCAGTCAACTACAAATTGTGCAGTCCAAAAAACGAGTCAACCAAGATAGTTGAATCAGTCAGCAGAAAAGAAGATAACCCCTTTGATTTTCTCCGAGTTTTATTTGGTATGCTTTTATCTCTATGGTTATCGTTTATTTGGTATGATTTTCTCCGAGTTGAATCAGTCAGCAGAAAAGAAGATAACTTTATTTCTGTACCAACATGGACTGCTTGCGCTGGACTCAACTTGGCTTCTTGATTTCACCATATGCTCTTACATGGCAGAAATGTTGGAAATTCAAACTTAAAGAAGTTAGGTTGAAAACAGAGAAAAGACAAAATTGGGAAAGAGGAGTGTGAATAATCTCCAATCTGTTTTGGCGATAATAAAAATAAAAATTATGTTTGATGTGTTGGATGTATACTATAGGAGAAAGAAAATGTAGGCATGCGTACAATAAGATCAGTGAAGATAAAGAACTTTGATATACTGCAAACAGTTATTAATTCTATTATGAATTTAAAATTTATGATCACTATCTATTCAAAGTACACCCATCATTTGTAGCATGTTAACAAAAGATGTACAATTAACAATTTTGGAGGAGAATCATCATAATAGTACTGTGTTCTTGCAGAGGGTGCTATAGCTGGAGGTGCTGCTGGTGTCGTTGTGGAAACAGCTTTGTATCCACTTGATACAATAAAGACTCGACTTCAAGCAGGTAAATTTGGCTTAATGATTTTGAGCTAAGAACTGATCATATATACAATTATCTAAGTCTACTCTGATTACCTGTATATCATTTTGCTATCAGTTGGTTTATTTGCTGTGAATCATAACAGGAAGGCCTTTTGTCACCTTTAAGAAAACATACTTTTATCACATATTCACATTTAATTTTGACAATATATAATTTGTCAGATTTTTTTATAATCATTTTTTTTTTAAAATCCCTTTGATTGGTTTCATTTATGTCTTGCTTGTGCTTGATTTCTACATTGCAGACATCAAGGAGAACTAGTTTCTTGAATTCCAAAATATACGAGGTTGTCTGTAAGGCTATTCTAATTTTTCAGTGGTTCCATGTTAGGCAGTTCGTGGTGGAGGTCAAATCATTTTGAAGGGCCTTTATTCAGGGTTGGCTGGTAATCTTGTCGGTGTCTTACCGTAAGTTCTAATATCTCTTAAGTTACTCCCCCAAATAATTTGACTTGTCTAAGACTTTGCCAATGTCCGAGTTTGGCTTATTGTATTACTGGCTGTTTGGTTTTCACAAAGATTTTTTTTTTTTGGTCCACAAAAAGTAAAAGGGGAAGAAACAAATGCTGAAGGTTTCTAACTTCAACATGCTTGATAGACAAAATCAGAATGTCCTCGAGTCTTAGATAATTTTGGGCGAAGTGGAGAAGTACAATGGAATGCTATGTGGTCGATATGTATCTATTACGTAGAATTCCTGTATGCATAACCTATGGAAGAGGCCTTATTAAACTGCAGGTCCATGGTCAGAGGAATCTTCTGTCCGTTAAGATCCTCCATCTCCTATCTGTGCCAATATATACAACTCAGCTTTCCTGATATTTGTACAACTCCTTAAGTACGTCTTCTAGCGGCTAAATGCTCATAGCATTATCTTCTTTGCAGTGCATCGGCCATATTTGTTGGTGTCTATGAACCTACGAAGCAGAAATTGATGAAGAGCTTCCCTGAAAATCTTAGTGCCTTAGCTCAATTGGTGAGTTCTTTGATTGAGAAAATATGGAAGTAAAGATTTCATGGTTGCATACAGCTGGTACTGGTATTTACGAGGGATAATTGGCATGTAATGATATTGATTATGGTTCTCAAAAGTATGATAATAAATGGAATGAAATAACAAACGTGACACATAAATTTCATGCCCTCACCATCCCGGCATCCCCAAACTGTGTGTGAAACTGTTGCCATTCCTGTTTTTTTTTTTTTTTTTTTTGGATTGAGACTGTTACTTTTTGTAAAATTCTCTAACTCCCTCCTCCCCCCTCCCAAATAAAAATAATAAAAAGAAATATCCCATTTGACTAGTCAAACAATGAAAGAATGATGCTTTATATGCTTATATCTTCGTGATATTGCACTAGAATTTTTGTCTTTGGGAAAATTTGGTATCTAATTTGGTGAAGATCAGATTTGGGAATTAATTTGGGGGAGGGGGATTTGAGGGTTTCCAAATCTAAGGAGTTAGAGATTTTTGGGGAAAGGGATGGTTGCTTTAATGGTGGGTGGTGCTGGTCTAATGATGGGCAGTGTTCTAAAAGTCACTTGCCTAGGCGCTAGGCATTCATGAAATGCCTTGGTCCCGCCTAGGATATTATAACTATGTCTGAATTCTCGGCCCCGCCTAAATCCCGTCTAGGCCCCGCCTAGGTGCTAGGCCCAGCTGTGGCGCCTAGCGACCGCCTAGCGCTTTTTAGAACCTTGATGGTGGGTTAGTGGGTTTAGGGAAAATATGAATCTAGCCTTGATTCGTTAAATATTTAATGGGGTTAAATTTTCATAACATCATCATCCTATTCTGTTAGCCAAATATAACAACGTTAAGTTTTGGGTATAAAATGAAACTATATCTTTTAGTACGATGGTAAAAACGGAAAAAAATAAAGTTTAATGGTAATAGTGAAACACACCTCAAAGTACGGTGGACAAACATAACAGAGTTTTCCCTTTATGTTTCGTATAAATGGGACTTTTTTATAGGGACACAATGAAAGGGAAAGTGGCACCCTTTTTGGGAGGATTCGGGCAGCATATTTTATTTCCCATCAACAAAATGGAAAAGATAAATTAAAAATAAAGAAGTAATAGGATAATGGTTTTAGCGTTAGAAGTTTTAGAAAGCATTTTAGTCTCTTGCCTATAAAAATTGCATTTTGTCTACACCGCGAATTGGTCAATATAGAGTTGCATGATTATCTAATTGTTAACTTATCTATTTATGTTGACCTAGGTTTTCTGTCTTAAAATGAATCTTTATTTACCTAACTTCTCTAATAAACCAGTGCGAGAAAATAGTATCCACCATTTGTTGGAGAAAATCGGAGTTCAGAGACTTCTAAGTATAAGCTGCTAACAGTTCTTGCTTTGTTGACTCTTCTGAGTAGCATGTTCTGAAAATGAAATGTTATGCTGGCAGTATGCGTTTCGTGTGCTGTTTAAGTTTTCAGGTTACTGTTCATTAGTTTGGAAAAGTTAGATGAGGGATTGGATGGTGTGGAATAAAGGCTTTCATTTTGTAAGATTCTGCAGAAAAGGAGTCATAGTATTATTAATAAAGAAGATACAGTTTTTTTTTTTTTCTCAATATGTTAACAAATCAAGACTTACACTAGGAAAGTGGAAGTTTGTGGGACCCGGATTTTCTTACCCTAGGATTGTTTGACAAGATTCTCATGGCTTTTATGCATGATGTTCGCTAATAAGACATTCTCATACGGCGACTCATTTGGCTGTGTATTTTCTTTGAGACCTCTTTTTTTTTTTTTTTTTTTTTTTTTTTTTTTTTATCATGGTTGCTCTTATTAATTCTTATCTAGTTCTTGTGCTGTTTTTTTCTTTTCCGTTCATCATTTTTAGTGCCTACACCTTTTTTTTTTTTTTTTTTTTTTTTGTCATGAATTGACTTTTAGACTTCATTTAGACTGCAGGTGCTCTTGGAGGGGCAGCTTCTTCTGTTGTTCGTGTACCGACAGAGGTAGTTCAAATTATACCTCAGCCTGATGTTTTTACGAATTGCCAGGCTCATCGTTTCATATATTTCCTAGGTTGTTAAACAAAGAATGCAGACTGGGCATTTCGCTTCAGCCCCTGATGCTGTTCGCCTTATTGTTGCCAAAGAAGGTTTTAAAGGCCTGTATGCGGTATGTGATGCTCACTTCATCCGTCCGTTACTTAACGTTAAAAGTTAGCTTCTCTCTCGATATGAGTACAATGAAAAAAAAGTAAAAATTGTCTTGCCTCTTCCTAACAAGTACTCCCTCCGTCTCAAATTGATATTCCCGGTTGACTTTTCAAACATTTAGGTTACATTATAATGTTTGGAAATTTAGTGATTTTGAAGCCTTTATTTTGGAAATGGGACTAACTTTTGGGGACAAACAAAATGGAGAAATGGGACTATCATTTTGGGACGGAGGTAATATAAGGGTATCTGGTTCTGATAGCAGATTCTTATGCTCCATATTTTGTAGCAATGCAGATTGTGCTTCGGTATATGCATCTTGATTTCTTTCTTGTGGTTGTAGGGTTATGGATCCTTTCTGTTGCGAGACTTGCCTTTTGATGCCATCCAGTTTTGCATATATGAGCAACTTCGAACAGGGTATAAGCTAGCGGTAAGCTGACTTTTATCCATACTTGTGGTTCACAAGCTATGGCGAAGCCACACTTGTAACATGGGTTGGAGTGTGTCACCTTTAGTGCCTTCAAATTTTATAAAATGCTTATAGTTTATTGTTAAAATGATAAATTGAGGAAAGTTTACACTAAATTATAATTTTGACCCCCTTTATGCTAAATTTGGATACCTCAATCATAATAACTACTCCCTCCGTTCCAATCTAATGGTTACTTGTTTCCGTTTTGGGCGTCCCATACTAATGGTTACTTACCCAAAATGTTCATTTTCTCTCTCCTCCCCACTGACAACAACTATCCACCATCTCATTTTCTATCTCCTTCCCACTCACAACACCTACTCTTTTCTTAATCTCCGCGCATTCAATTTCAATAACCATTAGTTTGGGATGGAGGGAATATTCAAGAGCGATATTGACTCCCATTTTTAAAAAATTCTGGCTTCGCCACTGTGCACGCAAATGGTGCATTCTTTTCATTAACTTAATCATTATGAAGTCAGTGATGTTTCTTCTGCAGGCAAAGAGGAATTTGAAGGATCCTGAAAATGCTTTAATTGGTGCTTTTGCTGGTAACGAATTGCTCCAGACCAAGCCATTAGTAGTTGATAACTTGATATAGCTATAATTCTTAAGAGTCTCATTCTTTCTGCACTAGCCATCTAAAAGTTTGAAATGGTAGAAATCGTTGTTTGCTCTTATCTTGTTAATCAATTTATTGTACTCTGTAAAACAAAATAATGAGCTCTAAGACTAATTCCTTCTGAAACAAGTTTAATCAGACATCGTAGACGGTCTTTGCTTGAATTCTTAGACTCAGGTTATGCCTCCTGTTCGAAGTTCCTACCTAACTGAATAATCAATTTTATTATCACTAGGGGAGGGGTTAAGCTCTGTCATACTTTTCCGTCTCCTCATTTACCTTTTAATTTGATTGTAATTACTATTTTGATATTATAACTACCCGTTCACCCTAATTAATAATTACCCACTACACTTCCACCCCCCCCCCCCCCAATACTTAGAACCTGATATATTACTCCCTCTGTCCCACTTAAAGAGTTGGGGGGTTCGACATCCGTGCAAATTAAGGAAGGTGGTTGACAATTGAGTAATTTCTGAATTGCCCTACAAAAACGAATTCAAAATGAGGGAATATTTGATTCAAATTAGGTAAGAAATGAATGGTAGTTGAAAAAACAAGACCCAAAGAGGGATGTTACTCTTCAAATGGAATGACCCAAAAACGAATATCCACCTCTTTAAGTGGGAGGGAGGTATTGTATATATTATATACTCCATCCCTCGCGGAAAGATAGTTTCACTTTGACTTTGGTGGTCAATTGATTGAACGTTGACCAAGTATTTATCATAGTAACGATAAAATTTATTGTTAATATTAATTTTAATGATACATCAATAACAATATCCAGAATTTTGTGTTCAAAGTTCAATCATATTTACCACCAAGGTCAAAGTGGGACTATCTTTCTGCGATGGAGGGAGTATTTAAGATTTTTTTTTTCTTGGTCTGAATCACCAATATCTGGTCACCACATTAGGTGATCGAGTCTGATAGGACCACAAGGCCGGGAAAGCTCCCCTCAGCCATGTTTTATGTATTGGAAATTACACATGCATAGTATGTGTTAGAAAACTAGTAGCCAATAAGTTGTACTATTATGCAGTCTAGCCATCTATACACCTTTAATTTACTCCCTCCGTCCCAAAATGATCTTCATACTTTTTTCAATGTTATTGCGAAGGAACTTTGAGCAATAATTTTAGGTTGATTTAATTGTCCTAATGAAAGCTAAAAATTGTTATTGATAGTATTGTTGATGGTGTATCAATAACAAGTTTTAGATTTGCGTTAGGACAATTAAATCAATCTAAGATTATTACTCAAAGTTCATTCGCAATAACAACGAAAAAAGTATGAAAATTATTTTGGGACGGAGGGAGTATATTATATCATCAAATGTGAAATTCTGCCCAAACAAATGAACAAAAACAATGATCTCATAATTATACATTTTCTATATACAGGTGTAATTACTGGAGCTATAACGACTCCTCTAGACGTGATTAAGACGAGATTAATGGTTCAGGTACAGCTCTTGTAGGTCTTTATTTTGTTTCCTGCTGCTTCTAACATGGAAGCAGAGAATTGAAGTATACTTTGGTTTTGGTACTTCATAATTTTTGCAGGGGTCAGCAAACCAGTACAAAAGTATCTCACATTGTGTTAGCACCATCCTTAGAGAAGAAGGAACTTCTGCATTTTTCAAGGTATAGTCTCTCATGTTACTTCCTACCACATTTATACATTTCTCATGGTATGGTCTTTGTGCTACACTGCTGATAAATGCCAAATTCGTAGCAAAAGAGAGTTAGAAAAACAAAAGGAGGGGCAGAGTATTGTAATACATGTTCCTAGAATTCAACGTCCAAATTTTTTTTTGGGATGCCGAAAAATAGATGTCCTTTTTCTTTATACTCCCTCCAGCCAATAATGATATTCTCATTTGACTATTCAAACATTTTAACAACTTATGTTAGTGCACGTCACTATCCTTGATGAATTTTAGTTATTACTCCATTACTCCCTAGCAATTGGTCTCATTGGACACTACTCTCTCTCTCTCCCTCTCTCCCTCCCTCCCTCCCTCTTCCTCCTTGTAGGGCAAGTATGGAAGTTCAATGATTTTAACCTATCAATAATGGAAATGGGAGAATCTTTTTGGTACAAACGAAAATGGCAAATGGGACTATCATTTTGGGACGGAGGGAGTATATTACTTGTTTTATCATGCTTTGCCAATTATGCCCACAATTCTTCATCTTTTTTGAGCTAGAAACTCTTAATTTTCCTACAACTAAAAGGACAAGTTTGGAAGTAAACAAAATAATTTATTAATTAGTGTGCAAATTTTTTTCTACGAACATTTAATTTGGAAGAAACGAGCTACCTCGAGCTCGTAAAACCTCGAGTGAGCTCGAGGTATAACTCGAATCGAACTTGAACCGGTTGTCAAGCACAGTTTGTTATCGAGTCGACCGTGTTCGACTCGTTTGTCTCGTTAAGATTGTTAAAATTGAAATTGTATTTGTTCGCTATCAACTCAAGCTCGAGCTCAACTCGATAAGCTCGTTAAAACTTGATATTTTTTTACGATCGGCTCGAACTTGACTAGATAAGGTTGAACTTGACTCACTAAGCTCGCTAAGAACCCTTTTGTATAGAAAAAATTATAAGCTCGATCTCGGCTCGTTAAAACTCGAGATCGATATCGACTCAACTTGCTCGATAACTACTCGCGAACAACTCGAAACTCGATTCGACTTGAGTTCGGACGAACAAGTTGGCTCGAAATTGATAAGTTATAAACGAGCTCAACACCCCAAAGTTCGACTCGGCTTGGCTCATTTACAGCCCTAAGAGGGAGCATTGGCCAGTGGATATACTCATATATTGCACAATATCTTGGCATCTTTTTGCTTTCTATACGATATTCAGCAAAAACTCCGATATGCTTTAGGGTTTGTATGTACTTCGTATTTCGTAATTTGTGGTTCAATTGGGTTATCATTTTGGACACAGTTGAGGAGGAATGTTACTACTGCGGTTGTGTCGGTGCGTACTAATCCCTGAAAAATGTTAATGAATACGAAAAATGGAAAATGGCTATGTATTCTTGACAACTTAGTGCAGTGCGTTTAAATCTATTGCGTTACTTAAAAGAACAACATTTTTTTGTGTTGGATTTTTTATTTTTCATGTGATATCATTCTTTTTCTAGTTGACACCCTAACCCCTGTTAGGGAAATGACCCACATTACCAAAATCTTATTTTGGTTATATGATTACTAAATGCCACATCGGTTAGGAAGAGGAAAAGTAATCTCATACCGGTCACGAAGGGGAAAATGAATATGCATTCACATTATATATAGACTTCACTAGTTAGGGTATTGATACAACCATAGAGAGTAAGCATACACCTACAATTTAGATAGAAATAATTGCACACTTGTATGCATTGGTGAGGATATTCAAGTGTGTTGAGAAGAAACATGGTCTCCATTGTTGTAATGTCGAAAAATTAGTGAATATATATTTTGGGTGGAGTAGGCAAACCGAACCACAGAAAGTTGTGCGCTTTGTCTTTGTTTCGTATGCGTATGTATTTTGGCATCTCTCTTGTTGCGATTTCTCTTCTGGGTGAGCGATCCTAACAACCCCAATATATACTCCCTCAGACCCACGACAATGGTCATCAAAATTGAATGCACGAGAATTAATGAAAAGTTATAATTTTGATCACGTGCTTGGCACATGAGGACTTAACAAGATTTTTAACGAATTCCGTCAAAAAAGCCCTTAACTGGCGAGAACCCCTGACGTGGAATTTTTTTTTGAATGTTCGATTGGAAGACCCCCTATAGGTTTCATGCCCTAAATTTTAATTAACCCTTATAAATACTATCATTACCAATTTTTGGATTCTCATTAAGAAAATTAAAAGTAGCCTAAATTATGGTTCAAATCACGAAAATTGAAACTGAGGACCTCAACTTGCTAGCTCAAGGAATGGTTGTACTCGGAAATGCAATTAACTCAAAGATAATTTCTTTGCACCTCTTTCTAAACAAACTTCAATTTTATGCTATTCAACGAACATTACTATTGAATTAATTTCATATACGTATATAATTACATACATACATACACACACACACACATAGTACTCCGTGCTGAAGTATATATGCCTCATATTTTGGGTGTTATGGTGGCAGGGCATTGGGCCAAGAGTATTGTGGATAGGCATCGGAGGTTCAATCTTCTTTGGTGTTCTTGAAAGAACCAAACAAATGCTTGCTCAAAGGCAAAACTCGAATTCTGTCAAGTCAGATTAACATTGAAATTTGAAGGCTACTTCGAGGCAAATTAATTTTCCAGATTCGACAGGAGCCTATTACCAGGGTGTTATGTCGCAATTTTTTTTGTAATGGCGCCTTCCATTCATTCTGCTCGTTACTATTATTTCGATATACATTTTAGATTTCTTCGTAATTTTGAATTTGGAATGACGGGATTGGTCAAATTTTGTCAGGTTGAAGGTTTTGTTTCATTAGCAGTGTCTGCCTGTTATACTCCATACATCAATCCAGTTTTTTTTTTTTTTTTTTTTTTCTTAATGATCTCTCACACACTGTCATTTACTGGTTTACTGCTTTGCTTGTCATTTATTTATTGTGTGATTGAGTTATCAACTTTGTGATTGTGATTTGGTAGAATCCCACTCCTTGATTATTGTACTCCCTCAGTCCCGAAATATGTCCTAATAAAAATTACTACCTCTATCCCTAAATGAGTGTCCAAATTTCATTTTAAGGGACACTGAAAATCTCAACTTTGTTGTACAATTTGGTAGCAAATATTCATATATAATCTTGTAATCTCCTTTCCAAACATTTAGTTTTACACGTATAAAGAAACTGGTGAAAATTTTTTCGAAAAAAAACATTTAGGGAGAAAGTTATGCTAAAAAAAGACACTCATTTTGGGACAAAAATTTCTTGAAAATGGACACTCATTTAGGGACAGAGGGAGTATAATTTTGTTCTTGATATATGATATAGAACAAATTTTAAAAGAAAATCGGACAGACATCCATCAATGAGACGGAGTTAGTACATAATGGAGAAAATTATTTTGGTGGAAAAAAAAAAGGCTTGGAAAAATTGATATTTATTGCAGGATGGATAGAGCAAATACTCTCTCCGTCCCATACTTATTGCTACTAAATGAGAGTGCACGAGACTAAGAAAATATGTTGGAAAAGTAAGTATTGTGAGCGGGTAGGAGAGAGAAAATAAGTTAGTGGATAGTTGTTGTGAGTGGATAGGAGAGAGAAAAGTGAACATTTTGGGTAAGTGTAGACACCCCGCTTTGGACCGCTCACCCCGATTGCACATTTGATTTTGTGTTTCTACTTGTTTTAAGTGTTTTTCGTTAGTTTCTGACTGACTTTGTTAAGTTTGGGGGCTAAATTGAATAACAGCTCTAACTTTCCGGTCCATTCTATCAAAATTGCCTTTTCAGAGTCGGGCGCCTCTGCCCTCTACGGCCAGACGCGTGCGCCTTCCGCCCCAAAGGCAGGAGGCGCGCGCTTCTGGGCGTCAGTTACAGATTCTCTTCAAGAATCCATCCCTTGCTAAATTTACATGATTTTGCCCGGGAATTCCCTCTGTGTTGACTCTGTTTTGACACCAAAAACATTTCTTTTACGTATAAAAACCCCCTTCTTCATCATTTCAAGGGGGAGGACTTTTCAACATAAGAAAACTATACCAAAACTCTCTAAAAGAAGCATTTCAAGCATTTCTCCAAAGAAGTTCTTGAAGTTACTCAAAGTTTAGGTATTTTTTATACTTCTCTCTTTCTCTTTACTTCTTTTATTTTATCAAAGTGTGCAATCAACCCAAACCATTTTGGGACATGACACCAAAGGCTAATTCATTACATTGAAGTTGGCCAACGAGTTGTCTCCCCACATTCAAACCCCTTTTAAACCCCCCCTTTTATATTCATTTTCAAAGTATAGGAATAACTCATTTTATCATGTAGGCTATGAACAAGAAGACCAACTTTAGTTGGGAGGAATGGGTGTTTAAGTACTTCCCATTCCGTAACCTAACCTCCGAACCTCAAATACACGAATCTCTGGTTTTCATAAACAAAACATAGAACAATATTAGGTTTTTCTTATATTCCTCTAAAACATAGGTGGCGACTCTAAACAAACGAACGCGAAACGAAAGCGCGGGATCACCCCGCTCGCGCCAGGGTATCTACAGTAAGTAGCAATAAGTATGAGACCCCCAAAATGGAAATAAGTAGCGATAATTATGTGACGGAGGGAGTACTTTTTATCGCTTTCTTCTTGTTGTTCAAGTAACTGGATAATTTGACTAATCTAATTTGAGTTTGACACAGCATTGAAGTAAATCAAATAAGCAAAAGTCTTTACCTATCAGTTTATAGATTAGCATGACAAGTGAAAATCAAATTGATCTATAATTCACTAGTCTTGTGAGACCCGTAACTGTCATATTAATTCAACAAAAGAAAAGTAGCAGCAGACTATATATATGAATGGAATAGGAATAGTAATCTTTTTCTTTCTTTTGACATTTCCCCATTCCCATTTGCTACAATAATCATAGAAGCATGTATATATATATATATACAAAAAATGTTGTAGTAATTGTTTTCTCCCAATACCATTATCAATATGGCCATCAAACTCTCTGCACTTTTCCTGTCTGCTTCTGTGCTGGTTAATCTCGTGTTGGTCGGAAATCTGTTGGTGGGTGGTGGTGGAGGGAATTTGAAGGTGAAGAATGATTATGAACTGAGTTGGAGCCAAAAAGCGGCGGCGGCAGCCGAGGCCGTGGCGGCAGTTTCATGTTCAGGCCATGGGAGAGCTTACTTGGATGGCCCTGTTGTCAATGGCAAACATGTTTGTGAGTGCAATACTTGCTATTCTGGCCCTGATTGCTCTCAGCTATCTTCTAATTGCTCTGCTAATGCTGAAAGGTTCCTCTCCCACTCTCTCTCTCTCTCTCTCTCTCTTTATATATATATATATATATATATATATATATATATATTATATATTATATATATGTGTATGAGTTTTTACTCTCTCCGTCCCAAAACAAATTTCTTATTTTTCCATTTTGAGCGTCCCCTATTGGAAACTCCCACTTACCCCAAAAAGGAAAAGATTCTCTCTACTATCTCTCCCCTTCCCACTCAAAACAACTATCCAATTACTATTTTCTACCCCACTTTCTGTCTCCTTCCCACTCACACCACCTATTTTCCAACATCTTTCCTTAATTACCGTTCATAAAATTCTATGAGAAGTTTGTTTTGGGACGGAGGAAGTATATCCTTGTGTGCTTAGAGCCCTAAAATTTTATTGGCAAATAACAATTTAGGGTCCAAAGTTTAGGGTGTTTGTGCCAATCGGGGTCTTTGATGTTCTAATCTATATTTATATCTATATATAAATAAAGGTTGAAGTGATTTGGAATTTGCCCTCCAAAAACTCTTCTCCTCTAACATTAAAGTGGAAAGATAAAAGTCAGTTTATCTTACACTATTTCCTACACACTTGATAATTACACTATTATAAATAAAAACTTTTAACAATTTTTGATATAGATAAGACACGAATTTATATAGTAATTTTAAATGTCTACAATATCATAATAAATTCTGGCTATAAATATTTCAAATCTTAATCCAATCCCCAAAGTACTAATCCTGCTAAATCATTCAAACAAAAATATTAGTTTTGGTGTTCCTTATTTTTAATTAATTTGTAATACTTATTTATCCGATGCACGGGTTTAAAAGTTAGTATTGTTAATTTAGGGTCCAAAGTTAGTCAGTTAGGGATTTTTTGATGGAAATGTTAGAAAAACCCGTTAAGTCAGACCCCAATTGACACATGCCCCCTAAACTTTGGATCCTAAATTGACAATACCACCTACATTTTGGACCCTGATATGACAATTTTTTCCTACAATTCTGTAAAAAAAACCCAACTAAATAACGTTGTTAACTTTGGATCCTAAATTAACATTTTTTTCTACAATTTCGTCAAAAAAAATCATACTGATTAACGTTGTCAACTTCTGACTTTAAATTGACAAGATTGAAACATCAAACCCCGATTGACACAGATAGCCTACAGTTTTGACCCTAAATTGTTGTTTCCCCTGACCTCTAATTTTATTTGCAGTGGGGATCCTCTATTCTTGGAACCTTTTTGGATGCAACATGCAGAAAGCAGTGCAGTTGTTATTACTGGGTGGCACCGTATGAGTTACCAGTTCTACAACAATTCTCCCTTGTCGTTAGAGCTCGAAAAATGCATCAGAAAAGTGCACTTGATTGCCAGAAACGCGGTCACTTCAGGAAGATACATTGTTTATGGTGTTGGTTCTACTCAACTCCTAAGTGCAGCGGTTTATGCCCTTTCAGCTAAGAACACTTCAAATGTACCTGCTGCTAGAGTTGTCGCTTCAATTCCTTTCTACCAGGTTCGTTCTTTCTTCAACTCATACACAAGATAGTTGTATCTGGCCTGTGCTGTTGGACTGCACAGAAGTCTGACTTTTATAATAGTACATGAGCTATATCATGACTTACATTTTAGTGGCAGCGTGCAAAATCATTATAGTAACATGAGTTACATCCAATAATGTAATGGTCTTCGACTTCTGTGCAGTCTGACTGCGCAGACCCCAAATCTATTTGACACAGTTTCCCCAAAAAATAAGTATTTCCAAAAAGGACAATATTTATAGTTTAGTTTCAAGACGGCAAACCCAAGGGCATGATGATCCATAAAAACCTTGACTTGTCAAATGGGATAGATTTTTTTTTAATGGACTAAGGATATTACGTGCTTCCTAAAAGACTCGCTGTTGTTGTTGTCATTTTTACAATCTGTTGTTATGATGGCAGGTTTATAAGTCACAGACAGATTACTTCAATTCAGTTGATTTTAAGTTCTACGGCGATGCATCATTGTTGAAGAACACTTCAGATGATCTAAGCAATGTGATTGAGTTTGTAACTTCACCAAACAATCCCGACGGCCTGTCGAAGAAGCCCGTTCTTGAAGGCCAATCTGTCAAGACGATTAGTGATCGTGCATATTATTGGCCTCATTTTACCCCCATCCCCTCTCCTGCAAATGAAGACCTCATGATCTTTACATTGTCTAAGCTCAGTGGCCATGCAGGAAGCAGATTCGGGTACATAATCCACATAATTGCCTTAATTTTCTCAAAACAAACTGTATTAATTAAGAATTTTGTTGGTTTTATAGGTGGGCGATTGTAAAGGACAGGGAGGTGTACGAAAGAATGATGATATATATACAGAGGTCTGAAATAAGCATTCCAAAAGATACTCAACTGAGAGCATTGCAGCTTCTCAAAGTAGTTCTTGAAGGGGACGGAAAGGACATATTTGAATTCGCGTATCATAAGATGAGAAATCGATGGCTAAGATTGAGCAGTGCGTTCTCAGCGTCAAACAGATTCTCCATCCAGCACATTCCTCCTCAGTACTGCAATTATTTCAAGAAAACCCGAGGACCATCTCCAGGTTTGATGATCTTTCACTTAACGATTTTTTTCTTTTTGAAGTTTCACCAAGCATTACTTGGGAAGGCGATTTTTTTTTTACATTAAGCCCATGTGGGCCCAATCTTTCACTGGACATTATGCGTAGTAAAAGCTTTTGTAGCACCAGATATCATATATTACAAATAGGAACTACTTTAACTTGATCTTTTATCGTAAATTACAGCATATGCATGGGTGAAGTGTGAGAGACAAGAAGATGAAGATTGTGCTGCAGTGTTGAGAGAAGCGAAGATCCTAGGTCGTGCGGGGAGTGTGTTTGGTGATGAAAATCGCTACGTGCGACTTAGCCTACTCAAGAGCCAGGATGACTTTGAGATATTGCTACAACGGATCAACGAACTTGTATCTAACGAAAACGGTATGATTCAAACAGTGTGATAACTATACATATACATACGTTCATCACTTTATGTTCATGTAATTCGATTTATTTGAATTTTCAATAAAATGTAAGGTAAATAATTGATTATGGCTGAGAAAGGTAAATTATACTATTCATTTTATAGACATTTTAAAGTTACCTTTTGTATAATTTGTAAATTTTAAATGTTGCAATGTATCATTTGTTTTTTCTGATAGAAATAATACAAGTCCTACGTGATCTTGTATTCTTGTTTATTCATTTATTTAGGATTCTGTTTCCTATTCTTATTCAAGTCTAGGACTCTTTATTTCCTTAAGTAGTTTAGGTCTCTTTGTGTATAAATACTCTCTTTAAGTTATCAATACAATTAAGTTTTCTCCATAATATTTTCTATTATGGTAGTCAGAGCTGAGATCCAAAAGTAACCCTAAACCTAATTTTTTTTTTCCGGCACCATCAATGGCAGCCGTCGACTATCAACTCCAAAATCCAGTCGAGCCAGACAAACCCCTTATCGTTGTCAACCTCTCCCACATCCTCAAACTCACCTCAATTAATTATATTCCACGGAAAATGCAGATGGAAGCAACTCTTCTTGGCCATGGCCTTTACGGTTTTTTCGATGGCACCATCTCTGCTCCTCCCAAAACTGTACCTATCACCACCACGGAAAAACTCACAACCACAGCCGAAACACCACCCAAACAAATAACCACCATCTCGGACAACCCCTCCTACATCACATGGTTTCGCCAAGACAAACTCCTTCTTGGAGCCACAGCCGGTACCCTCTCCGCCTCAGTTGTCTCCCTCATCTCTCAGTGTCAAACTAGCCGTGAAGCCTGGAAAACCCTAGCCAAAACCTATGCCAACCCCTCCCGAAGTCATCTCAAACAAATTAAAGATCGACTTCGTAACATCTCCAAAGGACCGAAATCAATCACTGACTATATGCAAGAGATTAAGTCTTACACAGATCAGCTTGCATCCCTTGGCCGTCCCTTGGATTCTGAAGATATTGTTGATCGCATCCTCGATCAACTCAATGATCCTGCCTACGACAGTGTTGTTCAAGCTGTTCAAAGCAGAGAAAATCCCATCTCCTTTGATGAACTTCATGAAAAACTCCTCAACCGTGAATTAACCCTAAAACACAAATCCACCCCATCCGCCACTACCTTCTCTGCCACCGTTCATTATGTGAACAAAAACCCTCTTAACCGATCCAACAAAAACAACTCCGCTTCTCACCCACCACCACCCACCAACTCTTCCAGCCCCTCGGCTTTCTCCCCCAATTCCTCAAACCCTCAGTACAAAGGCCCGTGCCAATAGTGTCGCAATCAAGGACATTTTTTAAACCAATGCCCAATCTTTCGTCAACTCTACCCACAAGTTACTTTTCCTCCTTCACATTATAACTCCACCCGACAGCCACCCCGCCCTCCGCCACCAACTAACCCGCATGCTTATACTGCCACCACTCATCACAACCCTTCTTCGAGCTGGCTTTTTGACAGCGGTGCCAACAATCATGTAACTAATGATCTCAACAATCTTGCTCTTCACTCTCCTTACAATGTTACCGATGAACTGCTTATTGGTGATGGTTCTGGACTTCCGATCTCCAATATTGGTTCCACCTCTTTCCTTCTTAATAATCATTGTCTTACTCTTTCTCATGTTCTACATGTTCCGTCAGTTTCTTGTAACATTATTTCTGTTTCAAAATTTTGTCTCGATAATAATGTTTCCCTTGTGTTCTTATCTGATTCTTTTCTTGTGAAGGACAATCTCACGGGCACCACTCTTCTTCAGGGCACAACTAAATCTGGCGTCTACGAATAGCATCCTTCTTCACTCGCTGTTCGCTTGTCACCACCTGTTGCTCATTCCGTGTCTAGCTCATCTTTATCTACTTGGCAGAATAGACTAGGTCATCCATATTTTGCTATTTTACGTAATATTAGTAGCTCCTTTAGTTTAGACATTCCTAGATCTTCTGTTTTTCAGTGCAATTCTTGCGATTGTAATATAAGTCACAAGTTACCTTTCAATGAAAATTCTATTTCTTCATCTGGCCCTCTTGATGTCTTGTATAGTGATGTGTGGACTTCCCCACTTCATTCCTTTGATGGTTTTAAGTATTATATAATATTTGTTGACCATTATTCTAAGTATATCTGGATTTATCCTCTTAAACGTAAGAATGACGTTGTCTCTGTTTTCTCCAATTTTAAAAATCTTGTGGAAAAAATACTTCAAACGTCCAATACTTACTCTTTTTAGTGACAATGGTGGTGAGTATCTTGGTCTCCGTCCCACTCTTCTCTCTCATGGGATTACTCATCTCACTTCTCCTCCTCATACCCCAGAACACAATGGTTATTCTGAACGACGACACCATCACATCGTCGAAACCGGTCTCTCTTTTCTCACCCACTCCAATATGCCACCAAAATACTGGACTTTTGCCATTGTAACGGCATGTTATCTTATCAATCGTATGCCCACACCAACACTTCATCTGGCTTCCCCATACTCAAAGCTTCTGGGTCATCCTACAACTATCATAAACTTCGCAATTTTGGGTGTCTGTGCTATCCTTGGCTTCGCCCATACACGTCTCACAAACTTGAACCACGGTCTCAACCTTGTGTCTTTGTTGGATACTCTCCAACTCAGAGTGCTTATTACTGTCTTGATCCATCAACTTCTAAAGTTTTTGTCTCTCGACATGTCAAGTTTGTTGAAGATACTTTTCCGTTTTCCACTCTCCTAACTGTGGAATCATCTCCGCCCACCCCCTCCTCCGATGACTGGTGCACTCTTCACATTCATGTCATCATTACCAACCCAGCACCCTCACCACCTTCGCCCACTCTACTGCCCGCTAGCCCTCTAACCATAACCTCACCACCAAACACCTCTCCTGCCCACTCGGCTTCTCCATTGCCCATCACTACTCCCTCAGATAACTCACCCGAGATTTCCCCTACTCCTACCAGTGTCTCATCTGAGGCATCCCTCTCTCCTTCTCCGTCTGTTACATCTCCTCCAGCTGCCTCTGTCCCCGCACCCGGCACTGCTCAACCACTTACCAAAGGTCCTAGAACTCGTCTTCAGAATAACATTATTAAACCCATTCAAAAACTAAACCTCAATGTTACCATCCATTCATCATTCCCTGAACCTACCAATGTCGCTCAGGCTCTCAAACAACCTGTCTGGCGTGCTGCCATGGAGGCCGAATATGCAGCTTTACAAAAAATGGTACTTGGGATTTAGTGCCTCCGTCCCTGACTCATAATTTAATTGGCTGCAAATGGGTTTTTCGTACTAAATATAACTCTGATGGCACTATTGATCGTCACAAAGCCCGACTAGTTGCCAAGGGTTTCATCAATGTCCTGGGTTGGATTACTCTGAAACTTTTAGTCCAGTTGTTAAACCTGCTACAGTTTGTACTGTTTTATCATTGGCTACAGTTAATGGTTGGACCCTCAGACAGGTTGATATTAACAATGCATTTCTTCAGGGTACACTTCACGAGGATGTTTACATGTCTCAACCTCCGGGTTTTGTAAGTCCTCATCCATCTTTTGTTTGCAAACTCAGACAGGCTATTTATGGGCTTAAGCAAGCCCTGAGGTCGTGGTACACAAAACTTAAATCCTACTTGCTATCAGTTAGTTTTATCTCCTGTATATCTGACACATCTCTGTTCACACATCGTACTGGCAGTCATCTTGTTTATTTAATGGTTTATGTGGATGATATAATTGTTACGGGTTCTGACTCTGCACTGGTGGATGCTTTCATATCACAACTTGCCTCTCGTTTCTCACTCAAAGATCTTGGTACTCTCTCTTATTTCTTAGGGGTGGAAGTATAGCCACATCCTCTTGGTTTATTTCTTAGTCAGCACAAGTATGTTCAGGATTTAATCACTCGCACAAATATGCTTGAAGCTAAACATGAACCTACACTTATGGACCCTCATCCGCCCCTTCATGCTTTGGCTGGTTCTCCAATCTCCAATCCTACAGAGTATCGAGCCATTGTCGGTACACTGCAATACCTGTCATTAACCTGCTGTGATCTCTCCTTTGCTGTGAATAGATTGGCTCAGTTTATGCACTGTCCCACGGATATTCATTGGGGTGCTTTGAAAAGAGTTCTCCGTTATTTGGTTGGTACTAGCTCTCATGGCCTGTTACTTCATCGGGACTCGCCAGTTACACTACATGCATTCACCGATGCTGATTGGGCGGGTGATAAGGATGACTACATTTCGACTACTGGTTTTGTTGTCTACTTGGGTCGTAATCCTCTTTCTTGGAGTTCTAGGAAACAAAGGACTCTTACTCGTTCTTCGACTGAGGCTGAGTATAGGGATATTGCTGCTACAACGGCTGAGGTTCTATGGCTTCAAAAACTTCTGAGTGAACTCCATGTCATTCCCTCTAAAATTCCTACTGTTTATTGTGACAACACGGGTGCTACTTTTGTTGCTGCAAATCCTGTTTTTCATTCCAAAGTGAAGCACTTGAGGTTAGATGATGGATAAAATTCCAAGTAATAAAACCTTGCAAGTGTACAAGTTACCGAAGTAGCACTGTACCAATGTAAGGGTCGAACCACAAGGGCTTGTTGGACAAACAAGTGAATTTAATTAGTGCAAAAGAGTAACCAAAGGGGGGGGGTTTGATTTGATTTTTAATTAAACTACTTTTACCTACTAAACAATAAAAACAACTAACTTAACTAGCACAAGGAATCAGGGCTTTAAACCAAGAGATAACAAGCAGTTCACGGATTGGTGATCACAATTACACTTTCTTTATGCTATTTTGATGATATAAGAAATAATCTTGATTTTAGGGTTCATTCACTTATTTAAGAATTGGGACGATTAGGTGGCCGGATTTCAATTCTATTATCCTATGTAAATTAATTCTTCCGCAAGGTCCAATTAAAACACACAGAATTTATTAAGTTTCAAAGAACATAAAAACCTAGTTTGTCTCTTTTTCCGCAAGGTCCAAGATCCAAACTATTTAACACACCAATGGCTTTGTTTGACTCTCCACGCAAGTGCAAGAAATCAAACCCTAATAGTTACTGAGCCAAAAACATCTATCAATATTATTGAAACTCAAAAACGGATTAAATCTATTGTGTTAAACTAAACAAAGATTATCATCTCATAGCATAAAGATTAGGTAATTTATCACATCCAATCCGCGAACTAAAGAATTTATCTACTCATACCCATAGCAATTATCACAAGAAAATAATTAGAAATCATAAACCTGGATAATACGCTTGATGTTTGAAAGATCTAAAATCTTGATTACAACTTGAATCCTTGATAAAACCTAAAAGAAAGCATAAAAAAATAAAATACTGCAGTCTACTATATATACTAGGAGAAACTAGGGCCCGAAAAATAGGTAAAATTGGGTCAAAACCCGTCTTGAAAAGGAATCCCGAAATTCTGTACGGAAAGAGTGAGCGGGCGCCTGATGGTACCCAAGCGGGCGCTCATTTGGACAGAAACATTGGTTCTTCAGAATTCGAATTGAGCGGCCGCTCGGTACTCTGCAAGCGGGCGCCTGCTCTGTTTTTCTGAACTTCCTTGTCTTTTCTCCATCTTGACTTGCCCAGCTTCCAATTGACTTCTGGTTTTGACTCACGCGCTCCTGGTCTTCACAATTAACCCTTAAGGACTTTGTTCACCACCACAAATGACACTAAAAGTGTTCAAAATATACAAATAATAACCAAAGTTCCTCAAATCACAAATGGACCAAAATTACATCAAAATAGTCTAAATTACAATCAAAAGTCAATAGAAATACCATGAAATTGTAGAGATTACATACATGAAAAACCAACCATCATTAGACTATCATTTTGTTTGTGAACAAGTCCAGGCCAAACAGCTTCGCGTGGTGCACATCTCTGAATCTGATCAGTTGGCCGATGTACTCACCAAACCTCTGACACGTACCAAATTTCTTGAGTTAATTTTCAAGATTGGTCTCTCTGGTCGTCCATCTTGAGGGGGCATGATAGAAATAATACAAGTCCTACGTGATCTTGTATTCTTGTTTATTCATTTATTTAGGATTATGTTTCCTATTCTTATTCAAGTCTAGGACTCTTTATTTCCTTAAGTAGTTTAGGTCTCTTTGTGTATAAATACTCTCTTCGTGTATAAATACTCTCTTTAAGTTATCAATACAATTAAGTTTTCTATTATTTTCGTCTTTCTTCCTTGAAAATCATAATACGTACTCCCTTCATCCCATACATATTGCTACCAAATGAGAGTGCACGGGGAATAAAAAAATATGTTGGAAAAGTAAGTATTGTGAGTGGGTAGAAGAGAGAATATAAGTTAGTGGATAGTTGTTGTGAGTGGATAGGAGAGAGAAAAGTGAACATTTTGGGTAAGTAGCAATAAGTATAGAACGCCCAAAATGGAAATAAGTAGCGATAAGTATGGGATGGAGTATTGTTGGGTATGCTTATCACTTAACCCTCCTACATTTGTTAGAATTGATTGATACCATCACCTATGAGTATTTTTATGGACTTTAGGACCTCATGTAAAGAAGTTTATAACTTCATTTTTTTTTAGCCAAGTCCTTTTATAGTATAGGCTTAGATGATAGGACTTGAAGCTTTAAAGATCGAAGATTTCCTAAGAAGGATTCATTTCACTGTGCAGGATGTCCTCTGCGCAGGTCGCCATTACGCATAGATATCTTGCGCAGCCCTTAACCCTGCTCAGTTTTCAAGATCTTATTTCCTAAACTCTGAAGAGATCTTTTAGTGACCAAGCATGGTGTGCATGCTTCCCATGCGCAGTATCCATGCGCGCCGGCAATGCGCATGCCTTTGTGCGCGGACACAACCTTGGTCAAATTCCTCATCTCCTGATCTCACATTCTAGAAGCTTGGAAAGCGACAAGACAAGCTATGCTTTTTGGATTGAGTCAAAATGCTGAGGTGTGCACAAACGACAAAATAAGCACACTCAGCAAAACCATTGGTGGAGACACGCTTCAAAGAAATATCTCAAGTGAAGACAGCTGTCAACCTTCTAGAAGAAGCGTTTGAATTTGGTCTTCATGCTCAGTCTCCAACGGCTCTAAATCACCTGCACACCAATCATATTGTGCCAGGTCATCATCTTTTATCAGAGCCCCAACGGCTATAAAGGACAGCTGCGCGCCAATCACTTTGTGCCAGCTCATTGTCCTTGCTCAGAGCTCCAACGGCTATATTCAAGCTCTCAGCTATAAATAGCCTGCTCATATTCATTTCCAAGCTGCCCTTTGATTGCCCTTGAATAGACCCTTTCATCGGCCCATTCATTAATCCCATCTTGTTGGCCACTATGCTTCAGAGCTCGAGTTTCATGCTTCATTGAGAACCCTTGAAGATCTGAAGACAGCTGCTTAGTATTTCCAGATTCTTTAGAACAGCCTTCAAGATCTTCAAACCTTCAAACTCCTGCTCATATCACAAAGCCCTATATCACCAGAATTCTCGGTGCTTTTCATCTTTCATATTCATAGAGCCCAGAATTTCTATCACACACACACACCTCTTGAAGCCTTGATCATTTTGATCTAACTTCTTGAGATACACCAGTTTAGTCTAGGATTTGTTCTTCATAGATAATAGATCTTGAGTTAGTATTGAGCTCAAATGTTGTAATTTGTAATACTCTCTCATATTATAAGATCTTCATTAGAAATCCAAGACTAACCATCTTGGTAGAGGATGTAGATCTTTCATCGATCGAACCTCTCCAAATAGCGTGTTCATTATATCTACTGCATATTTCCTGCTTAACTATTTATGAACTGCTTTGTTTGATCTTTCAGATTGCTACACTTTGATGTTGTAATTGTTATTGCTCATTTGCCTTAGAATCCTTTTGCGCCACTATTTTGCCTCATACTTAGCGCGTGCGTTTTTATCTCTGCGCAGTATACCCTGCGCAGAGCTGCCTTAAAACTTCCGCTGTGCATTTCACACTCTCACTGCGCACTATACTTAGCTTATTTGAGAACTGTGCGCATAAGCCATTGATTTGCAAAAGGGTTTGAAAAGAATTTTAAAAACGCTATTCACCCCCCCCCCTCTAGCATTTTTCACACCCTTGTTGCCCCTTAGGGACCAACAAGTGGTATCAGAGCAAACACCTTCATAAAACTTGTTTTGTTTTTCAAGCTTAACAGCTTGGGTGCCGATTCAAAATGGCTTCAAAATCTAGGGCAATGGCTAACTTTTCACATGTTCCTGCGCTCGCTCAAACCTCAGATCAAATTCAGAAAGTTCTCCAAACCTAGTGGATCCTCAAGCAAAGATTCGTATTCTCTCTCTTAGAGACTCCAAGAAAGATGACTTGGTCTGCTACAACTGCAGAAAGCCAGGACATTTCATTTCAAAATGCCTACTTCAAAATTTGAGTACGAGGAAAAGCAACCCTGCGCACAAAGCATTTAAGCAGTGCGGAATGGCTGCTGAAGAGAACTGCGCAGAAAAGATGCTAAGGACTTGGATACACTGAAGACAACGATGCTGACTCTGAGGATGGACTGCTCTGCTTAGTGGAAAATGCTGACAATGATTCAAAAGTTGTTTCTGAAATGGAACCTGAGCATGCGCCAAGGACAATCAAAGAAAGGTCCCTTCACTCTAGTGGAAATGGGACACCTTCACCAAGCAGACAGAATGGCAAGCACCTATTTGCTAGAGCTAACCTGACAAAGCTACGTCATCACCAACCCCGCAGCCGCGCAAGGAATCTCTTAAAGTGTGCCAATCTTAAATGATAACTCTGCTGTAGAGCGCAAGTCAATGTTTCAACAAGCAGAAAAGATCTACTTTACTGTGCACTCTCAAGCTCAGTTGGTACCTCGACAGTGGATTCTAGACACTACTGGAGATGTCAACACTCTTAAAGGTGCGCACGAAGGAAGAGATCACTCAGTAATATATGGTGACAACAACAAAGGGCACATAATTGGATTTGGACTAATCATAAAAGATAGTCTCAAGCAACCTGCTCTCTATATCACATTTATGCGATAAAGGTCTGGAATGCCGTTTCACTTCAACGCACCGTTATATCAAGAATGGCGTTTTTGGACTAACTTTGCTCACAGGGACTCGTAAGACCAATTTATAATCTATTGATCTTACCACTATAATTTCTATTACTAATCCTGTTTTGTAGCAATGAGTTTAAGTGAATGCAGCTAGCAATGGTATAAACACCATGCCAGCTTAGTAAGCAGCCTAAGCAGTTTTCCTCCAGCAAGATTGCTCTAATGTCAAAACGCTTACATCCGCTTCACCTCATGTGTTTGGATCGCTCACTACCGCGAAGCTTTGGACCAACCTGTGGTATCTCTATGATATCCTGGCTACTCTCCTTCTAAAATCTCCAAACATAGAAGACATCAATAGAGTCCGACACTTCAATGGAACAGAATTTATGAACAACGATGTCGCTCAATATTGTGAGAACCAACAAGAACCCACAAATGGTATTCTTCACAATTTCTCTGCTGCTGGAGTTCCGCAACAAAATGGCGTTGTGGAAAGAATCGCTCGTTGATTGAGGATGGATAGACAATGATAGTAGAAGCAGTACTTCTAAATGTATTTCTGGGAAGAAGCTGTCAACGGTGCATGCTTTACTCAGAATATGATTCCTCATCAACAAAGCCTACATCAATACTCCATACGATCTATGGAGAGAGAGAGAAAGCGCCCAACATTGCTTTCTTTAAGCTCTTTGGCTGCAGACGCTAAAGGAAAATTCGACGCCAAAGCAGATGAAGGTATTCTCGTTGGGTATGCCAATCATTCAATAAGCTTTTCATGATCATAATAAGATAAATCTCTAGTTATTTTAGTATCTGTACATGTTACTTTTTGATGAAGATTCTCTCCTTGAGCCATGATTCTGATGCCTCTGCTGAGCTTTTTAGACAGGTGCGCAGCAACTCTATTCCTGCGCAGAATATAGATCAAGCAGATTCAGAATTAGTCCATCTCATGCGCATACTCCAAATGCTGCGCCTGAAGTTACAACTCCTGATGCGCAAACACCTCCTCCTGCGCATGATGTTTCTCCACTTCAGCAAATCACCTTTGATGATCGTGATGCTGAAGCAAATGAAATACCCATTGATCTTCGTATTCCTATCACCTAAATGTAGGGATTCGCACATCGAGAGCATCAAACTTTGCGGTGTAGCATTCGTTTATCTCTCATGTCGGATCAAAGAAGATTGATAGAGTCCTCCATGTTTTAAGATGGATCGATGCTATGCAAGAAGTGCAAGAAAAGTTCATCCATTATTTAGCACTTCAATGGGTGTTCGGAAACAAGAACGGATGAGAATGGAAGCATCACTGAATCAAAGCAAGAAAGCTTTGTATGGACTTAAGCAAGCTCCAAGAGCATGGTACGATACGCTATCAAAATTCTTACTAGAGAAAGGCTTCAAGCGCAGTAAAATCGATACAACTCTTTTTATTGCTAAGTATAATGATCATTCTTGTTCAAATTTATGTCAATGATATTATATTTGGTTCTACTAATGAGTCACTTTATAAGCGCTTTGAAAAGCAAATGAAAAGCAAGTTTGAGATGAGCATGATGGGAGAACTCACATTCTTCCTCGGGCTTCAAATCAAGCAATTGAATGATGGCATCTTCGCAAATTAAGCCAAGTACAAAAGGGACTTAATCAAAATTTGGACTTGATAATGCTAAAGCATACGACTCTCCAATGGCCACCAGCATCAAAACCTAACAGACTTAAAAGGTAAGTCAATCAGACTGTATCAAGGTATGATTGACTCTCCTTTATCTTCTGCTATTTGGCCAAGATATTATGTTGACTGGATCTGTGCGCACTATCATGCTAATTCATCTGAAGCGCACATAACTGCTATAAAATGTATTAGATATATTTTTGGCTCTGTTAACCTTGGACTTTGGTACACCAAAGATTCGAACTTTAAACTTGTAGGTTATTCAGATGCGGACTATGCAGCGTGCACTATTGACAGGAAGAGCACAAGTGGAAAATGTCATTTCTTTGGAAATCGACTTGTAGCATGGGCAAGCAAGAAACAAGCTGTTGTGTCCATCTCCACTACTGAAGCAGAATATATTGCTGCTGGAAGCTGCTGCTGCCAAATCTTATGGATGAAGCAACAACATGTGGACTATGGGATTCATGAAGAGAATTATCCAATTCTCTGCGATAATATGTCCACCATAGCAGTTTCCAATCCTGCTAAGCACTAATACCAAGCTCATCAACATCTAATATCATCATCTCCTCAAGAATTAACAAGTGGTCTCTTGAAAGGAGAAATGGGTATGCTTAACCTTAGCTAACTTGTCCATATGATTTATTGATACTAATGTATTTGCTTGATAAGTGTGCAAAATAGGTTAAGTTTCATGCGCCCTGCGCAACACCTGCACAACAAATGTCTGCGCATGAAACAACAGTTCTGAGATTTATAGAATCTCTGCGCTATCAATGCGCTGCGCATGACTATCCATGCGCAAATTTTGGTGGATCGCAGGTAAGTGTTCTATTCATTAGATTTTGCACATAGGTCCTTGACTGAAAAGTCAACGCTTAGTCACAAGGGTACTTGTGTAAATTAAATTTTCCCGCGCCTTCATTCTTTGAATTTTCTTGGGAAATTACCTTTTTACCCCTGCGCATGTCCCATTGTCATTTAATGCAAACTGCAATTAAATGACAGCGCACCTCACGAATGTCTGCTCACCATTTAATGAGGAAGGTGATGCGACAGCCGTCAGCCTCTCTTCGCTGACACACGCGTGCGCAAAGTCTGCGTACGCGCGTCCCCCATTCGGCTACGTCACCCTGTTAACGTGCGCCCGTCCTTTCACTGACTCACCATTTATGAGGAAGTTGACTTGACAGTGACTGGCTTAGGACTTCACACGCACACGCGCGCATAGGTCTGCGCACGCGCGTTCCCTTTTGTGATACGTGGTATTGCTATCCTGCGCCACTGTACCTTTTCTAAAATATTTCTCAGCTATCGTGCGCCTAAAATCTCCTTCCCTACTTAAACCGTCTCTTCTCTCTATTTCTCTCTTCTCTCTACTTCTCTCTACTCTCTCTCTCTCTCTCTCTCTAACCTCTGCTCTAAACCTTCATTTTTCATCTCCTGTTCTTTATCTTCAACCTCTATTTTCCTTCCTCAAAACCTTTTCAATGGCGCCTAAGAAAACCAAAACTCAACCCGAAATCATCATCTCCGATTCTTCTTCTCACTCCATTCCTGGGAACTCTCAGAACGAAGAAGTAGAACAACAATCAAGGCATCCCACCGTCAATGACATGGTATGTTTCACTAACTTATTATTTTTCGCCATTGTTGTTCTTGGAAGTGTAACGCCCATCCTTAATCTCGTTAAATATTTGACTTATTTGTTAAATTCTTGACTTGCTTGTTAAATTCTTGACTAGCATATTTATATGCTATTTTATTTGAGTTAATTATTTAACTACTTTAGGAAATTAAGGTGGTTAAATGTCAAAGTTGAAAGTTTAGGGGCCTTTTTGTCAAAGTTAGAACTTGAGGGGCCTAGTTGCAATTCTTGGAAACTTGAAAGTATATCTTGTGGGTTTCTTCTCAGAGAAAGCAATTCTCAACTTTCTTCTCGTACTTTCCCTCTGTTTCATAATAGGGAGTTCAGTTTTACCCTATTCTCGACTCCTCGCGATTAATTATCCCTCTGTTCGTGATTCTGGTCCCGGATAAATATTCGTGGCGTTGAATAGAGCGTTCCAGACCGATCAGAAATTAATTTGGGTCAACTTGATTTCGGATTAGGTAAGTTATTAGCTCCCCCTTACTTGTAATAACATGCATATATGTTATTCCTGCTACTTGTTCTTGTTAAAATTGTGTTTTGAGCAATTTTTGTGATACTTGTTAAATTGGAACGAAGGGAGTATTTCTTGGTACAGAGAGATGCTAAATGGGTTTGCAAGTTAATTAAGAAAATTATACTCCTATTCGTGAGACGGTAAAATAGTAACTTGATTTAAATATTATTAGAAAAATTGTATCATTATTTGTGGTACGGGGAAATGAATGGAAGTATCCCTAAATGGGTATATTAGTATATTATAAAATTGTACTTATACTTTTGGGGACGGTGAAATATTAAATTGAAATAAAAGGAAATTATCCTATTATTTATGGGACGGTAAAAGAAATGAATTGGGCTTGAAATAGTGTCTCGGGTATTGCCTAAGGGATAGTAAAAGTATACTCCTACGCTTGGGACGGAGATTTCTAAGCCTGGAAAGAAATTTGGTATTTGCTAAATTGTACCAGGCGCCCGCCTGGTGGTACCTCGAGCGCCCGCCTGTGTCACCAGAAGTTTTGGGTTTCAAAAGTGTTTCAATGAGCGGCCGCCCGGTCCTCCTTGAGCGCCCGCCCGGTCCCCTGTTCCAACTAAAGTGTTTTAAATCTAAATTAAATTGAAAGCTTATCCCTTGTTAAGGCATATAGCCTTAAGATAAGATGTCCTAGCAAGTGTTGTGATACCTTAGGGGTATCAGAAGTGAGTCTTGAACATGATTACTCATTAAATTAAAATGAGAACTTGAGTATAAAAGGAAGAACTCTTCTTTATGTCTTGTAAGTGCTATGCTTGTCTTGGAACCTATGCTTGTGCACCTAAAGGGCACCAAATTAGTGTCTTGAGCTCGAATATCCTATGTAGGGATTATGAACTTGTAAGTATGAGTTGTATAGCTCATTTACTTAATTTGAACTCGAAGTATTCTTGGTCTAGGTTTAGGGTACTACCCTAGATAGCCTAGATGAGTGTTGTAGAACACTCTAGTGCTGAAAAATAGTCCCTTCGTGATCAAATGAAAGGTGGACTTAAATCATAATTAAATGATAACTTGAGTATAAGAGTAGTAACTCTTTTATGTGTCTTGAAATTAATGTTTGTGTACCTTAGGGGCACCAACTAATGTCTTGAGCTTGAATGTCCTAAGAAAAGGATTGGAAAATAATACGTGAAAGATGTATAATTCATCTTCCTAGCTTGAACTTGAAGTATAAGATGATAAAATATTGTATATGTATTGAATGTCCTGAATGTCTTGAATGTCCTGAATGTCTTGAATGTCTTAAGATGAGACAGTAACTTGAAGTATAAGACAATAAAATCTTGTACATGACTTGAACATCCAAATAATTGGATTAAGACTTGAATATAAGATTATAAAATCTTGTACGTGCTGTTGGTCCCTAAGGGGCAACAAGGGTGTGAAAATCGCTAGAGGGGGGGGGGTGAATAGCGTTTTAAAATTCATTTCAAACCCTTTTGCAATTCAATGGCAGATGCGCACAACTCTTATTTTGGCTAAGTATAGCGCGCGGTAAGAGTGTGAAATGCACAGCGGAAATTTAAAGCAGCTCTGCGCAGGGTATACTGCGCAGAGATAAAAACGCACGCGCTAAGTATGAGGCTAAAGAGTGGCGCAAAATGGGATTCTAAGGCAAATGAGCAATAACAATTACAAC
Source organism: Campanula takesimana (assembly GCA_026119855.1). NCBI lineage: Eukaryota > Viridiplantae > Streptophyta > Magnoliopsida > Asterales > Campanulaceae > Campanula > Campanula takesimana. Next base: position 378,443 of record JAOWBW010000714.1, read on the forward strand.
ATCTGAGAGTGGCAATCTGAAAGATCAAACAAAGCAGTTCATAAAAAGTTAAGCAGTGAATATGCAATAAGTATAATGAACACGCTATTTGGAGAGGTTCGATCGATGAAAGATCTACATCCTCTACCAAGATGGTTAGTCTTGGATTTCTAATGGAGATCTTATTATATGAGAGAGTATTACAAATTACAACATTTGAGCCCAATACTAACTCAAGATCTATTATCTATGAAGAACAAATCCTAGACTAAACCGGTGTATCTCAAGAAGTTAGATCAAAATGATCAAAACTTCAAGAGGTGTGTGTGTGACAGAAATTCTGGGCTCTATGAATATGAAAGATGAAGAGCACCAAGAATTCTGGTGATATAGGCTTTGTGATATGAACAGGAGTTTTGAAGGTTTGAAGATCTTGAAGGCTGTTCTAAAGAATCTGGAAATACTAAGCAGCAGTCTTCAGATCTTCATGGTTTCTCAATGAAGCATGAAACTCGAGCTCTGAAGCATAGTGGCCAACAAGAGGGGCTTGATCAAAAAATGATGATCAAGGGCCGATGAAAAGGGCTAAATCAAAGACAGCTTCAAGGGCAGCTTGGAGATGAAGATGAGCAGGCTATTTATAGCTGAGAGTTTGAATATAGCCGTTGGAGCTCTGAGCAAGGACAATGAGCTGGCATAAGGTGATTGGCGCGCAGCTGTCCTTTATAGCCGTTGGGGCTCTGATCAAAGATGATGACCTGGCATAATATGATTGGTGCGCAGGTATATAGAGCCGTTGGAGACTGAGCATGAAGACCAAATTCAAAAGCTTCTTCTAGAAGGTTGACAGCTGTCTTCACTTGAGATATTTCTTTGAAGCGTGTCTCCACCAATGGTTTTGCTGAGTGTGCTTATTTTGTCGTTTGTGCACACCTCAGCATTTTTTAATAAGCGTGCATCTTCTAGGCGTTTTCCAAACTTTCTAGAATGAGAGATCAGGAGATGAGGAGCTTGACCAAGGTTGTGTCCGCGCACAAAGGCATGCGCATTGCCGGCGCGCATGGATTCAGCGCATGAGCAGCATGCGCACTATGCTTGGTCACAAAGAGATCTTTTGAGAGTTTAGGAAGAAATATCTTGAAAATTGAGCAGGGTCAAGGTCTGCGCAAAGATATCTATGCGCAGTGGCGACCTGCGCAGAGGAGAACATTTTGCGTAGCTAAATGAATCCTTGCTTAGGGGATCTTCGATCTTTAAAGCTTCAAGTCCTATCATCTAAGCCTATACTATAAAAAGGACTTAGCTAAAAATTGAAGTTCTAAACTTCTTTACATGAGGTCCTATAGTCCGTAAAAATACTTATAGGTGATGGTATCAATCAATTCTAACAAATGTAGGAGGGTTAAGTGATAAGCATACCCAACAATCTCCCCCTAAATGATTGATGCCATTACCTACTATAGCAAAGGCAATTGATTGTACTTGATAATAACATGTCCATAAGAATGAGAATGGTAAATCATGCCTCAAGTCAATGCACACACTAGCCAGTGCTATAGATTTCTAATCTATCCAAAAGATTAAAAACTTACAAGATAGGAAAGATAGAAATGTAATTCAGAGCATACAAATAATGTGAGATGAAGTTTTAAGTATGCGTTTAAACTGAATGTTTAAACATCATGCGTAGAAGACATGAGCAGTTAAGATTATGCGCATGAGTTTAAGTAATAATGCATTCAATGTTCCACAAACGAATGATTTGAATTGAACAAGGTTTTTGTGAAAGCTTTATGATGCATTCTTCTCATTAAAACTTTTAAGGATTGACTGTTACAGATTACAAGTTTTAAAGAGGAAAATCAAAAGAGAGAGGTGCGCACAACAACAGAAGCGCACAAAAATAAAAGCGCATAAAAAAACATACTGCGCAACGAGAATCAAAAAGGTTCCAAAAAAATAACAAAATACTTACAGAGTAAATCTAATCTAAGTTGATCCGTTGCAGGGCTTCGCGCATCTCATTCTGAAGACCGTTGAATTTGTTCATGAGTTCCACCTTTAAATTTTGAAATTTGTCCTGGAACTCCACAGCTTTTCCAACATAAGTGTTCATTCCTCTGCGCATATCAGCGTTGTCATCCACTAGCTCTCTGAACCTTGCTCTACTGTCCGTCAGGATGGCAGTTTGCGTAGCTTCTAATCTTGAGTCGGTATGGAGGCGCTGAGTGTTGACGCTTGCTTGAATGTCTAACATTGCGTAGTCAAATTTGTCGTTGAACGCCAAAGAAAAATCTGTCATGGACTTAGCAATGCATCGACGCACTTCTTCAATATTATGCGCAGAGCCTCCTTGTTCAATCTTCTCTATCTGAGCCTCCATCTGAGCTTGAAGGTCATCAAATCCTCTATGTAACCTATCTGCAAGGGTTTTCTTGAGCTTTTTTAGAATGTCCCTGAGTCCACCATCAAGCGCTCCAAAGGTGCATACATTTTTGAGTTGTGCGCTGACATTTTCAAGCTGAGCGCTGATGGATTTCAGGGAGTCCAGGATAAAATGTTCCAAAGTGATAGGAACTTTTTCTTGCGCAGGCTCAGATGGACTTGACTTTGCTTTAGCACTCTCCGTGCTTTCCTTTGCCTTTGCTTCTTCTTTGGCAGCTTTCTCCCCCTTAATGGTATCAATCTCCAAATGCTGCATATCAAGACGATATAATAAAGCAGTTTGAGCAGTAAGGAGTTGATTAAGCTGCAGCTGCGTAGCGACTTGATTTGCTTGAACAGAATGCAAGCTCTGCACGATCTGGCGCAGCTCAGCTGAAGAGGTAGGAGGAGTCTCAGGGGCTGAAGATGGAGGTTGAACTGGAGAAGAATCACTGCTGTCGGTGGCTGCGGAACTAGTGCGGCGCTTCTTCAATCCTTTAGCGCTGCTGCGCACCTTCTGCTTGAGACGAAAAGAGGTATGTGCGATATCAGCACTGGGGATGGCTTCTTGAGAGGCTGTGTGCATTTGCTCCCCCTCAACAGCATCATCATTCGAATCACCACGGAAAGCAGCCTTGCGCTTCATAGTGGTTGGCTTTGAGGGAGCAGGCGCTGGAATGCTGGTAGGATCTGCCTCTTTGATAGAAATCCCTTTGGTGGATTGAACCAAAGGAATATCCTTGAGCTTTTTGCTACTAGGCGGAGCAATGCCCTTCCCTTTGCGATTGTACGCTTCTTCTGCGGTCTCTTGCGCAGCATCCGTTGAAGATCTTCCTGCACTCTTCTTGGATTTGACCACAGGAATTGGGCCTATCCAGGGTTCCTTGTTGGGAGAGGCATCAGCCAGCAAGATTTCATAGTAATCGGCGTTGCCTATCTCACTGCGCAAATTCTGAAGGTGTGCTCTGGAATAGTACTTTACATCACAAGACTGCTTCTTGATTGACTTTTCTTCAACATAGTTGGCCAATTCACCATAAGTCAATAGGAGTTTGGTTAGCAGTCTGCAGTGATTCCGGTACTTGGTCTTCCCTGCGTTCAGCTTCTTCTCATAGCTTGTGATCCCATTCACAATCTCATTGAATATTATCTGCGGCCAGTCTAGTTGATCTTCGTTGAAGATGGCTGCGCAGTATTCCCACTGCTTAGAGATGAAATGTCAATTATTTCCATTCTTGCAGTTGAGGGAATCTCCAATTAGGGTGCACAGGTGATACATCACCTCACCAAATTCCTTTCGGTTATACATTGGCCACTTCTTGTTGAGTGAAGGGATGCCAATGAGCTTCTGTGTAAGCGCATTTTGATGAGCCTCATCATAGTTGACTGAAGAACTATCAACATTGAAGTTTAGGAGGCTGCGAATGTGATTGGGGTGAACCATTATATCACAGCGCTGAACGGTGGCCATGATCATTTCTGTTGTCTTGCCTTCAAGTTGTGCAGGAACAACTCTTGCTGTCCTGAAGAATTCATCTAATAGAGCAGGCACTATGAAGGATTGCTCAAGAGTGAATAATGGAAGAATGCCGGAGGAGCTGAGAAGATGAAGCAGATGACGACCAATCGCATCTAAAGAGAGATCAGCTTGAATAAGTTCCCAACCCAGAATGAAATAAACGTGTCCCTGCGTAAAACAATAGATAGAATTAGACAACCTATTGATTATGGAGCTGTGCGCATATGCAAGTAATGCAGATATACCTAGGCACAAGTTCCATAAAAAAATAATTATGCGCAGAAAGTAGAGGGTGCGCAATAAATAAGAATGCATACGCAGAGGGATCGTGCGCACAGAAAATAAATATTAGTAAAGAAGTGTGCGCAGAAAAATAGATATAACTATATGCGCAGGAAATTTATGCGCAGAGCATAAAGAAAAGGGAGGGTGAATAATAGACTAAATATAAAAAAATAATTAAGAACATGAAGAACACCCAAAAACACAAAAAAAACAAAAGTTGACAAAATTCAACGAAAAGTACATCGAAATGACGGCGTGAACAGGATGAAGTCAACCGTGTAAAAAGTATGGTCAACGACATTAAAACAAACCCAGAAATTCAGAAAAATGGTTCGACTGCTAAGGAAGTTACGAAGCTCAGAAATTGACGAAAAACACATGTAACGACCATTGATCATGAAATAAACTACATGAAAGAATAGATCAGGCAAATACGAACACAACACAACGATCGATTTCAAAAATTGATCAGTAAATAAGGGAGAAATCGAAAAAGGGAGTCTTGAGACCTTCAAGAACAACAATGGCGGGAAAAATAAGAAGTTATAGTGAAACATACCATGTCATTGATGGTGGGATGCCTTGATTGTCGTTCTACTTCTTCTTCGTGAGAGTTTCCAGAGTGCGAAGAAGAGTCGGAGATGAGGATTTCTGGTTGAGTTTTGATTTTCTTAGGCGCCATTGAAAAGGTTTAGAAAGAAGGAAGGTTGAGGTTGAAGATAACGAATAGGAAATGAGAGATGAGGGTTTAGAGCAGAGGTTAGAAAGAGAGTGAGAAAATTTAGAGGGAAGAGAGAAGTAGAGAGAGAAACGGTTTAAGTAGGGAAGGAGAAGTTAGGCGCACGTTAGCTAATAAAATTTGAGAAAATGTGCAGTGGCGCAGGATAGTAATACCACGTGTCACAAAAGAGAAGGCGCGTGCGCAGGCCTATGCGCGCGTGTGCGAGTGAAGTCCTAGACCGGTCACTGTCAAGTCGACTTCCTCATAAATGGTGAGTCAGTGAAAGGACGGGCGCACGTTAGCAGAGTGACGTGGCCGAATGGGGAATGCGCGTGCGCAGTCTTTGCGCGCGCGTGTGTCGGCGAAAAGAGGCTGACGGCTGTCGCATCACCTTCCTCATTAAATGGTGAGCAGACATACGTGAGATGCGCTATCATTAATTGCTGTTTGCATTAAATGACAATGGGACATGCGCAAGGGTAAAAAGGTAATTTCCCAAGAAAATTCAAAAATAAATAAAAGCGCGGGAAACTTTGAATTACACAAGTACCCTTGTGACTCAGCGTTGACTTTTCAGTCAAGGATCTATGTGCAAAATCTAATGAATAGAACACTTACCTGCGGTCCACGATGATTTGCTCATGGATAGTCATGCGCAGCGCATTGATAGCGCAGAGATTCTGTAAATCTCAGAACTGTTGTTTCATGCGCAGACAGTTGTTTGCGCAGGTGTTGCACAGGGCGCATGAAACTTAACCTATTTTGCACACTTATCAAGCAAATACATTAGTATCAATAAATCATATGGACAAGTTAGCTAAGATTAAGCATACCCATTTTTCCTTTTAAGAGATCACTTGTTAATTCTTGAGGAGATGATATTAGATGTTGATGAGCTTGGTAATAGTGCTTGGTAGGATTGAAAAACTGCTATGGTGGACATATTATCGCAGAGAGTTGGATAATTCTCTTCATGAATCCCATAGTCCACAGGTTGTTGCTTCATCCATAAGATTTGGCAGCAGCAGCTTTCACCAGCAATATATTCTGCTTCAGTGGTGGAGATGAACACAGCAGCTTGTCTCTTGCTTGCCCATGCTAAGTCGATTTCCAAGGAAATGACAAGTTCCACTAGTGCTCTACCTGTCACTTGTGCACGCTGCGTAGTCCGCATCTGAATAACCTTTTAAGTCTGTTAAATTTGTTGCTTGTGGCCATTGGAGTGTCGTATGCTTTTAGCACTCAAGTCCAAACTTCTTGATTAAGTCCCTTGTGTACTCGACTTGATTTGCGAAGATGCCATCATTCAATTGATTGATTTTAAGCCCGAGGGAGAAAGTGATTTCTCCCATCATGCTCACCTCAAACTTTGCTTTTCATTAGCTTTTCAAAGCGCTTACAAAGTAACTCATTAGTAGAACCAAATATAATATCATCGACAAAAATTTGAACAAGTAAAGAATGATCATTATGCTTGGTAATAAAAAGAGTTATATCGATTTTACCGCACTTGAAGCCTTTCTCTAGTAGAAATTTTGATAGCGTATTGTACCATGCTTTTGGAGCTTGCTTAAGACCATACAAAGCTTTCTTGCTTTGATTCTGTGATTCTTCCATTCCCATCCATCTTGTTTCCGAACACCCATTGAAGTGTTAAATATTGGATGAGCTTTTCTTGCACTTCTTGCATAGCATCGATCCATCTTAAAACGTGGAGCACTCTACTAATCTTCTTTGATCCGACATGAGAGATAAACGAATGCTACACAGCAAAGTTTGATGCTCTCAATGTGCGAATCCCTATATAGTGATGATAGGAATACGAAGATCAATGGGAATTTCATTTGCTTCAGCATCACGATCATTTAAAGGTGATTTGTTGAAGTGGAGAAACATCATGCGCAGGAGGAGGTGTTTGCGCATCAGGAGTTGCAACTTTAGGCGCAGCATTTATAGTATGCGCATGATATGGACTAATTCTGAATCTGCTTGATCTACGTCCTGCGCAGGAATAGAATTACTGCGCACCTGTCTAAAAAGCTCAGCAGAGTCATCAGAATCATTAGGAGCCAAATGTGGCTCAAGGAGAGAATGCTTATCAAAAAGTAGCATGTACAGATACTAAAATGACTAGAGATTTATCTTATTAAGATCATGAAAAGCTTATAGACTGATTGGCATACCCAACGAAAATACCTTTATCTGCTTTGGCGTCGAATTTTCCTTAATAGCGTTTGCAGCCAAAGAACTTTGAAGAAAGCAATGTTGGGCGCTCTTCCTCTCCATAGCTCATATGGACTCTTGTTGTAGGCTTTGTTGATGAGGGATCTATTCTGAGTAAAGCAAGCAGTGTTGGCAGCTTCTCCCCAGAAATACTTTGGAAGCTTAGCTTCTGCTATCATTATTTATCCATCCTCAATCAACGAGCGACTCTTTCCACAACGCCATTTTGTCGCGAGACTCCAGCTGCAGAGAAAATTGTGAAGAATACCATTTGTTGGTTCTTGTTGGTTCTCACAATATTGAGCGACATCGTTGTTCATAAATTCTGTTCCATTGAAGTGTCGAACTCTATTGATGTCTTCTATGTTTGGAGATTAAGAAGGAGAGCAGCCAGGATATCATAGAGATACCACAGGTTGGTCCAAAGCATCGCGGTAGTGAGTGGTCCAAACATATGAGGTGAAGCGGATGTAAGCGTTTTGACATCGGAGCAATCTTGCTGGAGGAAAACTGCTCAGGTTGCTTACTAAGCTGGCATGGTGCTTATACCATTGCTAGCTGCTTTCACTTAAGCTTATTGCTACAAAACAAGGATTAGTAATAGAAATTATAGCGGTAAGATCAAATAGATTAGAAATTGGTCTTACGAGTCCTTGTGAGCAAAGTTAGTCCAGAAACGCCATTTTTGATGTAACATTGCGTTGAAGTGATATGGCATTCCAGACCTTTATCTCATAATTGTGATATGGAGAGCAGGTTGCTTGAGACTATCTTTTATGATTAGTCCAAATCCAATTATGTGCCCTTTGTTGTTGTCACCATATATTACTGAGTGATCTCTTCCTTCGTGCGCACCTTTAAGAGTGTTGACATCTCTAGTAGTGTCTAGAATCCACTGTCGATATCAACTGAGCTTGAGAGAGCGCAGTGAAGTAGATCTTTTCTGCTTGTTGAAACATTAACTTGCGCTCTACAGCAGAGTTATCTTTTAAGATCAGCAAGAGTTGTTCCGGCACAACTTGAAGGCAAGCAAACAGAAATGATCATGGCCACCGTTCAGCGCAGTGATGTAATGGTTCATCCTAACCACATTCGCAGCCTCCTAAACTTCAACGTTGATAGTTCTTCAGTCAACTATGATGAGGCTCACCAAAATGCTCTTGCACAGAAGCTCATTGGCATTCCTTCCCTTAACAAGAAGTGGCCAATGTATAACAGAAAGGAATTTGGTGAGGTGATGTATCACCTGTGCACCCTAATTGGAGATTCTCTCAACTGCAAAAATGGGAATAATGGGCACTTCATCTCAAACAGTGGGAATACTGCGCAGCCATCTTCAACGAAGATCAACTTGACTGGCCGCAGATTATCTTTAATGAGATTGTGAAGGGAATGTGTTGGTCCCTAAAGGGCAACAAGGGTGTGAAAATCGCTAGAGGGGGAGTGAATAGCGTTTTAAAATTCTTTTCAAACCCTTTTGCAATTCAATGGCAGATGCGCACAACTCTTATTTTGGCTAAGTATAATGCGCAGTAAGAGTGTGAAATGCACAGCGGAAATTTAAAGCAGCTCTGCGCAGGGTATACTACGCAGAGATAAAAACGCACGCGCTAAGTATGAGGCTAAAGAGTGGCGCAAAAAGGATTCTAAGGCAAATGAGCAATAACAATTACAACATCAGAGTGTAGCAATCTGAAAGATCAAACACAGCAGTTCATAAATAGTTAAGCAGGAAATATGCAGTAAATATAATGAACACGCTATTTGGAGAGGTTCGATCGATGAAAGATCTACATCCTCTACCAAGATGGTTAGTCTTGGATTTCAAATGGAGATCTTATTATATGAGAGAGTATTACAAATTACAACATTTGAGCTCAATGCTAACTCAAGATCTATTATCTATGAAGAACAAATCCTAGACTAAACCGGTGTATCTCAAGAAGTAAGATCAGAATGATCAAAGCTTCAAGAGGTGTGTGTGTGAAAGAAATTCTGGGCTCTATGAATATGAAAGATGAAGAGCACCAAGAATTCTGGTGATATAGGCTTTGTGATATGAGCTGGAGTTTTGAAGGTTTGAAGATCTAGAAGGCTGTTCTAAAGAATCTGGAAATACTAAGCAGCAGTCTTCAGATCTTCAAGGTTTCTCAATGAAGCATGAAACTCGATCTCTGAAGCATAATGGCCAACAAGAGAGGCTTGATAAAAGGGCCGATAGAAGGGCTATTAAAGGCCGATCAGAAAAGGCAGCTTGGAAATGAAGATGAGCAGGCTATTTATAGCTGAGAGCTTGAATATAGCCGTTGGAGCTCTGAGCAAGGACAATGAGCTGGCACAAAGTGATTGGGGTGCAGCTGTCCTTTATAGCCGTTGGGGCTCTGATCAAAGTTGATGACCTGGCACAATATGATTGGTGCGCAGGTGATTTAGAGCCGTTGGAGGCTGAGCATGAAGACCAAATTCAAAAGCTTCTTCTAGAAGGTTGACAGCTGTCTTCACTTGAGATATTTCTTTGAAGCGTGTCTCCACCAATGGTTTTGCTGAGTGTGCTTATTTTGTCGTTTGTGCACACCTCAGCATTCTTACTCAATCCAAAAAGCGTAGCTTGTCTTGAGGCTTTCCAAGCTTCTAGAATGTGAGATCAGGAGATGAGGAACTTGACCAAGGTTGTGTCCGCGCACAAAGGCATGCGCATTGCCGGCGCGCATGGATTCAGCGCATGAGCAGCATGCGCACCATGCTTGGTCACTGTGAATACCCCTTTCCGATGAAGCGACGCATGGGAAGTATCTTGTGATTATTTTTATTTACAAAAGGAATATTCTTAACGACATTAAAATTATGAGAGTCGCCACGCCGTTTTAATTAAAGCCAAAACATTGAAAAAAGCATTTTTAGTGGGTTCGGGGGTCAAATTACAACAAGAGAAGAATATTAAACGTTATCACTCCTATTGCCCGAATTGATCGGTCTTTCTATCATGATGAATGTGTTAGTAGTGTGTTAGTGATTTAGACCGGATCCGAAGATTGCCTACGTTCCTCTCACTGTGAGAAGCTCAGGTCAGCGTAGTTCGCAGAGAATTAGAATAGGCAGGAGAATCGAGATCATGCATAATGAGGGGGGAATTACCTAAAGATTAGGGTTTAGAAGTAGTTCCTAGATCTTCCTCGGGTTGATGAACCCTAGATCATCATTGGCTATGAAATAACATGTAATTATGAAGATCGCAACCCTAAATATGGCATAAATAAGGCTTTAATCTATGAACACGATGAACATGCGAAGAACATATTATGAACATATGAATGAACATGCAAAGCATATAAAGAAACTATGAATAAACATGCAAGAACATGAATATAAAAGATCTACATTAAGAATGATACAAGAACATGAAGAAAAAGTTAGAAAACTTACCTATGTTGGCAAGAAATAAACCTTGATCTCCTTGAGTGTTTGAATGCTTAATTAGGGAGAAAATTGTGTTTAAGAACTCCAAAATTCGGACTTAGAGCTCCCAAAATCGGGCCCTAAACCAATAGGCTGAGATTGGTTTATATAGTAAACTGAGGGGAAGATCTGACGGTCAGGATCATCCGGAGCAAGGTTGGCCGCCTGGCCATTACTTAAGCCGGTGACAAGAGTGGCCGCGTGGCCAAGGTCGACGTGCAGCAAGGTTGGCCGCGTGGCCAAGGATGCAGGCTGACGTGATTTTCAAGCTAGGGTTTCTGCATGGTTTTAAGGAAACCATTTATTACCTATTTTGATAGATTTTGTCATAAATGAGGTATTTCGGGAATCCGGTACAAGTCTTTGCAAGGTTTCTAATTCCTATAAAGTCCTTGTATTTTTGGGAAAGTCCTAATAAACTCATTTTCAGGTCGGGTACTAACAGTAGCCCCTCGGCGACGCTTCTTGCAAGGAAATGTGGGGTCGACGATAAAAGAAGGATCCGTCTGAAACATGAGTTTCAAAACAGATGAAAGGTAAGGGAACGGCTGAACCTTGGCAGGCGACCTACGTATCCGCGGGGGAATCAAGCCAAACATAGTTCAAATCTGATGGGAAATTGGGAATGACTGTCCTCTGATGGGGAGCAACGTCTTCTGCTGGGGAAAATGCACCAGCTGGGATGATAGATGACCGCGTCGGTCGGGTGGCTGAACCTTTTCAGGTTTCCTACGTATCCTCAGAGGAATCAATCCGGTCGTAGTTCAGAGCGACTGGGGATAAAACGAGACATCGGACTTCTGCTAGGGATAATAAACCTACGGGCACTATCCTGTATGAAGAACGATCATTCGTTAGGAAATGAAGTCATTTGAAGCAAGAGGGATAATGGGACAATAAAGACTACGTTGTCTAAATAATCCTGAGGTGGAGTAATAAACGCTGAGGTAAGCGCAAACAGAAACGCCCGGGTTTCTGCCGATCGCGCTAAAATAATGGATGCTGGATCTTTCGCAAACAGAAACGCCGAGGCTTCTGCCAGTCACGATCGATCTAGGATGTGTATGTCATAGAGGCGTCGAAGTCTTTACAACCATACGAATCCTAAGCAAATATTAGGAAGTGCTAAAATAATATATGCTGGATCTCTCGCAAACAGAAACGCCGAGGCTTCTGCCAGTCATGACCGATCTAGGATGCGTATGTCATAGAGGCACCGAAGTCTCTACAACCATACGAATCCTAAGCAAATATTAGGAAATGCTAAAATAATAGATGCTGGATTTCTCGCAAACAGAAATGCCGAGGCTTCTGCCAATCGCGATCGATCTAGGATGCGTATGTCATAGAGGCGCCGAAGTCTCTACAACCATACGAATCCTAAGCAAATATTAGGAAATGCTAAAATAATAGATGCTGGATCTCTCGCCAACAGAAACGCCGAGGCTTCTGCCAATCACGACCGATCTAGGATGCGTATGTCATAGAGGCGCCGAAGTCTCTACAACCATATGAATCCTAAGCAAATATTAGGAAATGCTAAAATAATAGATGCTGGATTTCTCGCAAACAGAAACGCCGAGGCTTCTGCCAATCGTGATCGATCTAGGATGCGTATGTCATAGAGGCGCCGAAGTCTCTACAACCATACGAATCCTAAGCAAATATTAGGAAATGCTAAAATAATAGATGCTGGATCTCTCGCAAACAGAAACGCCGAGGCTTCTGCCAATCGCGATCGATCTAGGATGCGTATGTCATAGAGGCGCCGAAGTCTCTACAACCATACGAATCCTAAGCAAATATTAGGAAATGCTAAAATAATAGATTCTGGATCTCTCGCCAACAGAAACGCCGAGGCTTCTGCCAATCGCGATCGATCTAGGATGCGTATGTCATAGAGGCGCCGAAGTCTCTACAACCATACGAATCCTAAGCAAATATTTGGTGAAGAATGGAAATTTTAAGGGGCTTTCCGTTCCCAAAGGTAACAAATATCAGTCAAAATAGTGCTAAGGGCACCTAAAATGAACAAAGGGGAATGTACTAGGGGTAAAACTGAAATTTTGCATGTGGAGGCAAAGATGATGGATTGTTATGAAGTCGCAAACGGGATGAACTCTCGGGGAGTCACAAAGGTGATAGACTCTCGGGGAGTCACAAGGGTGATAGACTCTCGGGGAGTCACAAAGGACTCTTTGGTGAGTCACAAAGGCAAAGGACCTTTAGGGAGACGCGAAGGAGATGGACTCTCGGGGAGTTGCTAATATGGGAAACATGATCTGGGTTCCGCTTATCCTAATTTAGGAGGGAATGAGGCTACGAGCCATTGAGACCAAGGTGTTAGGTAAGGGACATTTTTCTTGGTTGCCTAGAGGTAGGACCTAAGGCTTTTTAAGGAAAGGAAATAAGGAAGATGGTGATCTCCTAATTTTGAGATAGGGATGCCAAAGATATCACGGCTTCTTGGGCTTTAGATTATGTCTTGGAGATAATGTGGGTTTCCTAGGCTTACAGGCTAGGGATTGGAGTTCATTTAAGCATGAGGAGAGTATTCTATCCTAGGCTTAGTGCTAGGGCTTGGAAAGGTTGAGGTTTGGGAACTTCCTAGATGTTAGGGTTTCGAACAAGGGTTTGGAAACTGGTGTTTAAGGACCATGACTCTCCTAGGTTTGGGACTAGGGTTTAGGAATTTCCTAGGTCTAGGAGGCTAGGGCTTGGAGTTGTCGTAGGCTCAGAGCTTGCAAAGGCATCGGCTTTTAGACATAAGGCTGGGAGTTGGAAAGGTTGTGACTTCCTAAGCTCGAGACCATGGACCGTTGGGAAGATGGATTGCTTTTGCGGAAGGTCCACTAAGCTTGATGTTAGGGTTCACCATTTTCCGGGATTGGTGACTATGGCTTGGAAACGTTCGTGGTAACCTAGGCTTTAGGCTAGATTTTAAGGCTAAGGACTGTAAACTTCCTATATTTTGAGACTAAGGTGAAGGAATTTCCTATGTCTAGGACTAGGGTTTGAAGGGAATGCTGGATCCTAAGCTCGTCGGTAGGGTTGAGTGAGGATATGGTCTCCTAGGCCCGCGGCTAGGGTTTAGAAAGAGTGCGACTACCTAGGCTCGAGGCTAGGGTTTGGAGCGAATGTGACTACCTAGGCTTGAGGCTAAGGTTTGGAGATAATGGGACTACCTTGGCTCGAGGCTAGGGTTTAGAGTGAATACGGCTTCTTAGGCTTGAGGCTAGGGTTTGGGGAGAATGCGACTACCTAGGCTCAAGGCTAGGGTTTGGAGAGATTGCTGAATCCTAAGCTCGACGCTAGGGCATCATATTCTAGGCGTAAGACTAGGGTTCAATAAGATGGGGGATTGAGATTGTAAATTTCCTAGGTTTCGAGACTAGGGTTTCAGGAGTTTTGGAAAGGATGTTGCATACGGGGCTTTGGAAATTCCCTAGAACTTGGGGCTAGGGTTAAAGAGGATGTTGTGGTTTCCTAGGCTTAAGGCTAGGGTTTAGAGCGAATGTAACTACCTAGGCTTGAGGCTAGGGTTTGGAGCGAATGTAACTACCTAAGCTCGAGGCTAGGGTTTGGAAAGAATGTAACTACCTAAGCTCGAGGCTAGGGTTTAGAAGGAATGTGACTACCTAAGCACGAGGCTAGGGTTTAGAAGGAATGTGACTATCTAGGCTTGAGGCTAGGGTTTGGAAGGAATGCGACTACCTAGGCTTGAGGTTAGGGTTTGGAGGGAATGTGACTACCTAGGATCAAGGGTAGGGTTTAAGAAGGATGTAACTTCCTAGGCTTTAGGCTAGGGTTTGGAAGGATGTAATTACCTAGGCTTGGGGCTAGGGTTTGGAGAGAATGCGACTACCTAGGCTTGGGACTAGGGTTTAGAGGGAATGCGATTACCTAGGTTTAAGGCTAGGCTTTGAATAGAAGGTGACTACCTAGGCTTGAGGCTAGGGTTTGGAGAGAATGTGACTACTTAGGCTTAAGGCTAGGGTTTGGAGACATAAAGCATTTGAAGGTTTGTCTTGGTTTAGACCGAGCAAGTTTGAGGTCTAAGAGTGTTGCGGTTTGGGGCAGGTGAGCTTGATACCTCATGGCTGGATAGGCTCGATAGGTTAGACCTAGGCTAGAGTGCTAGGGTTTAGCTAGGGTAAGACTCAGACATGTGTTAAGGAGACCGGGGCCTAATGGAATGGTAGGCGTGAGATCTAGGAGATCGAAGGCTAGGCAGGGTAGCGTTGGGACATAAGGCTTTCAGGCGGGTAAGTCTTTTGTCCTAGAGAAACCGCGTCATGGGTTAGGACCAAGCAGGCTTGAGGTCGGCCAGGGAGCAACGGATTGGGATTGGATGATCCTAGTACCTAATACACATGTCGGGCTTAGAACCTAGAGTGTTTGAAAGTTTAGGCTAGGTGCGAACCATAGGTGCGGGAAATGGTTTTGGATATATGACCATGTTGGCGCTTTAGGTAAAGGGATTGAGTGTCCAAGACTTTGCTTGAGTACAATAGGTACCTAAGTTGGATTGGGTATGCTTAGGTCCTAAGTTTGTCTCAGAGGTCATTGCGCGTGACCAAGCTCGTTCGGCGATTGCGAAGGTGGGTTTGGTGACCAAAGGTGTTAAGCGCACGATTTTTGACTGGACGGGTTTTGATATCTTATTGGCATATCACGGTACGCGGGAGGTCCTATGCGTTCGAGCACGTTTGAGGTTTGGACTCGTGGGGAAGAAAGGTTTGAGATCCATGGAGTTCAAGGGTGGACCTTGTAGGTGGCGAGGTTTGGACTCGGCTCGGATTAAGCAGGTTGAAGACCTAAGGGGTGAAGGTCAGGCTAGGTAGTCTCTCGCGGCTAATGGGTGACACTAGGTTTATAGAGGGGTTTAGACCCAAGAAGTATGGATAACATAGATTTAGTTGGTCAGACCAAGAAGGCTTGGGAACTAAAGAGTTCTAAGGGACGAGCTCTAAGGTTATAGACTTAGAGGGTAGACAGTTTTGTGATCTAAAGGGTTTAGGAGTTGAGACCTAAGGTGTGAATCGGATATGCTAGAGACCTATAAGGTAGGTGTTTGGCGGCCTTGCATGGACTTGGGATCTAAGGGATCGTTCAACAGGTTAGACTGGGTAGATCTAAGAGGCTGGACCTAGGAGGATAAGAGAGCTATGGCCTAGATAGGGTAAGGACGAGTATGTGTTGGTAGGTTTGAGATCTAGGAGATCGGGTAGGCTTGGGACCGGTAGGTTCGGGACCTAATGGTTCATCCTAAGGACTTGGCTTTGGCTAACCGGTTTAAGGTTTGAAGGTCTGGGTAGAACCGGTTTAAGGCCTAAGGGGTCATGCTACAAACTTGCGGAAGGTCGAACTAATGGGTTATGATGTAATCTAGGTAAGACTCACCGGGTAGGTTTGGGACCTAAGGAGTTATGGTGTAACCTAGGTAAGACTGACCGGGTAGGCTTGGGACCTAGAGAGTTGAGGGTTTAGTCCTGAAGGTTCCCTAAAGTGTAGGAGATAGGGTAAAGGACCGAGTCAACTCTGGGAATCACATAGATGGGCACCTGACGAACCGAAGATGTTTTACAATTTGGTGGAGACCGAGAGTGCGGGTTTATAAACAAAGTGTCGGGGAGGAGAAAAGTGTTATGATCTTATACAGATGCCTTATAATTAATTATGATTCTAATCAATCCAAATAGGTCGTCGCGTGCCGAGTTTGACGATGAGGGGTGCCCTTCTTCTAAGTGTATCCTTGTTGACGCCTCGGTATTCTCTGGGAAACCACATAGTCGACCCATTCCGTTGGGGATTATCTAATTTGGTGAGCGGGTACCCTCCCTCCTTTGAGAAACTCTACGTCAAACTTGATGATGAGGGATGCCCTTCTTCTAACTATATTCTTGTTGGGACCTCGGTATTCTCCGAGAAAACACATAGTCGACCCATTCTGTTGGGGAAGCCTCAGTTAGATAAGGGTGTAGAGCGGGGTATCCTACCTCCTTTAAGACGCACCCTTTTTTCTTCCTAGACCGCCCTTTCGGGTTTTCAATCTAGCGGGCATCTCTTTTGCGTCATTTTTTTTTTTTTTTTTGAAAATCATTCAGTCGACTCAAAAAAGGAAAAAATAATTGTTTAAACATGCGGGGGCATTTTGGTGATAGTGAGAGGGAGAGAGAGATAGTACTCGCATTTTGACTCTTTGGACAATTGAGTGTATATAAAAGGAAGGAAGCCCCTGCTTGACAGAAAGTAAGTGTTTAGCTCTTTCCTAGATTGTAGAACAGAAGACTTGTCGAGACATTTGAAAATTGTTTTATTCAAGATTCTCATTTGATTGCTCGAGAATGGACCTCGTTGATTAGTTAATGAGTTATGGTTAATTGGTAAACAAGTAGCCTCAAATTAATAAATGTTCTGATCAATTGTGAGTGAAGAAGTCAGGAGTAGAAATATGGGGGAAGAGATAAGAGAAAGAAAATTGGCTCGAGGTGGGTTGTGTATATTTTGGACCGAACCGGGAGGTTGCCTACGTTCTCCTCAAGGTGAGGAGCTCAGGTCCGCGTAGTTCGGGGATGACCCGCTTGACGATGGTGTCGGGTTTCAGTGGGTATGTGTGGGAGGAAAGAAAAGAAATAAAGTTGGCCCAAGGTAGGTTATGTTTGGCTTTGAGTGGTTGCCCAGTTGACGATGAAGTTGGATTTTGAGTTTAGGGGTGTGAGGTTCGTTTGAGGTGATAGGTTACTCCGTTGTAGCTTGTTTCTTTGGATTGCTTCATTGTAGTTGTCATGGCTGCTGCTACCGCGTTAATCTTTTTTGTAGGGAAAGAAAGAAAAATAGAACATTTGAAGTGAAAATAAAATGGGACTTTTACTTTTCTATGGTGATAGCCCCTTCTATTTTTCTTTATTTTTTTATTTTATCTCTTTGTGCACACCCTTTTTTTGCCTAAGCCGCCCTTTCGGGTTTTCAACCTAGCGGGCTTCTTTTTGGTGCAATGCTCTAACTTTTGCCTAGGTTGCCCTTTTGGGTTTCAACCTAGCGATCCTTTTTTATATATTTGTACATGAAACATTGGGCAAGACGAGCCCCTAGTTTGATTTCGCCTCTCTCGATTGCGAGGTAGCTTCTTTATAGTTCAAGCGGCCTTTTGCTGGCGGCGGGCATCCTAGCCCCTTGATTTATACCGGTAGAGCTCCATCGGATTATCACGTGGCACCTATTAATGGCATGAATGACCTCGTACATTCCCTTTTATATTTGCGATGGGATACGGACAGCCCCGGTGTATCGGCATGTAGTACTTATGAAGGGAACAAACAACCCCTTAAATTGTGGCAGCATGGATGTCTATTTGATGATGAGCGACCGCAGTCCATTTCTTTGTCATGACCGTATGGAAAAGGGGTCTAATGGTGGGATGAGAGGCGTATGAGGATAGTGTATGGGAGAAGGTGTATAGGGGTAGAATGTAGAGAGAAGAGAAAGTGATTCGTTCATCCCAATTGATCGAAGCATTTGTTATTTTGAGATTAATCGTTTACTTAGTTATGTGAATGGTTTGTGGGTCCATTTACCTTTTAATGAGTCGTCATTAATGAGTAAGATTAAGATTAATTCATCATATAAAGATATAACAATCAAGCGAAAATGGTGAATAAGACAATTTTCATGAAATTGATATATGCAAGCTTATGTCTCAAGTCTAGAGAGAAAAGAAAAGAAATAAAGACCCTTTTATTGGAACTAAAAGATTTAAACTGACTAGTCCGGGGTGGACTTTTACTTAAAGAAACAAAAATCGTCCAAGGTGGACTTTTGACTAAGGACACTCTAGAACCTACGAAGACTGAATGACCCTTTTCTTTTCTTTTATTCAAAGGAGGTAGCCCCAATTTCCTCTTTTGCCCATGCCCATGTATTCCGTTGGCGGGTGATGGCTCCGCTGTCAATGAGGCTTTGAATCTTTCTCCTCAATTGGAGGCAATCTTCGGTGTCATGCCCAATGTACTGGTGGTATTGGAAGTGTTTGGAGGGATCCAAGCCATGCTTCACCCTACTTGGTTCATAGTTGAACAAAGGAGACAACTTGCCGGCTTGAACTAGACTTTTGAAGAGTTTGGCTAACGGCATACCCAAGTCATTGTACTCGCGTTCGTCCTTCCGAACTGTCTATGAGGGTTATTTAGGTACCGGTACCTGTCGTTGATGAGTAGTCTTAGGAGGCATCCCAACGGGGGAAATCTGTGATGGCCCATACATTTGAGGAGCGTACGGGTGTTGAAATTGAGCAAGAGGGAGAACTCGGCCGAGGTAATCATAAATGCAATAAATATCAGAGTGAAGGCGCTTCTCGGTGTCCTTTAGAGCCTTGCACATCTCTTTTTGGAAGCGGTCGACTTGCTTGAGGAGGACAGTCTCAAAGTAGGCTTCTTGTTCGTCGAGAGCGATCCTGAAGAGGGTTGCTTGCTCGTTGAGGATGGTCTCGAAATGGAGCGCTTGCTCATTGAGATCAGTATTGGTGTGGAGAGTTGTCTCGAGACCTTGGGTAATAGCTTCATTTGCAACTTCGATGTTCCTTTCAACAGACATGATGCAGGATTTACAATAGTTGTAGGGGAATTATGTCTTTGAATTGAGCTTAGATTTATAATTAATGACAAGGCATCGTTATAAAATCACTTTTGGAAAAGAGTCGGTCTCCACACTTTGAAATGCATTTTTGACAAGAATTTGAAAGTTTGACCGGGCCGAAGTTACCTACGTTCCCCTTACCATGAGGGAGAGGTCCCACACAATAAGAGGCTCGGGTCTCCGTAGTTCGAGTCAAGTTAGACTTTTAAAAAGAGGTGAGAGATGACCATAGGGGTCAAGAGGAGGGAGATGACTCGGTCCTTGGTTAAGCATGGGTGAGGAAGACCTATAGGAGTCGGGCAAGGTTTGACTTAAGGTTTGATCTAAATAAGCCGAGAGGTGGGTCAAGGAAGATCGCATCGATGATGGTGGGTTGACCTAGATGGGTAAAGGATAGGTCGACCTAATTGGGAAAGGGTTGGATTGACCTATATGTTGAATGGATCAAGATAGCGGGTTGTAGCGGGTTGCCTATGGAATGATCTAAGCGGGATAGACATGGTTTGACCTAGGCGGGTCAAAAGCGAGTAGGCTAACCTATTCGGGTTGGTTGACCAAGAGAGGTTGGAGATTGACCTAGATGGATCCAAGATAGGTAAATCGACCTAAGCGGGTCAAGGGTTGATCTCGACGGGTTAAAGGTGAAGGGGTAGTTTTAATCCTAAGACAGACAAGTTGACCTAGATGGCTCGAGGGTGGTGTGCGGACCTAAACGGGTTGACCTAGGTTGGTCTGGACGATGGTGGGTCAAATAATGACCTAGGTGGGTCAAGATGACGGTTTGACCTAAGCGGGTTAGGACCAAAGGTAATTGGGTTCATCTATGGAATCAAAGATTGACCTAAGAGGTCAAAAATGGATAAGGTTGACCTAGGAGTCCAAGTTTGACCTAAGAGGTCGAAGGTGATTGGGTTGACCTAGGAGGTCAAAGGTTGACCTAAGGGGTCAAAGGCGGATAAGTTTGACCTAGGGGTCAAGGGTAGACCTAAGAGGTCAAAGGTGGTAAGGTTAACCTAGGAGGTCAAGGTTTGACCTAAGAGGTCAAAGGCGGATAAAGTTGACCTAGGGGGTCAAGGGTAGACCTAGGAGGTCAAAGATGATAAAGTTTGACCTAAGGAGTCAAGGGTAGACCTAAGAGGTCAAAGATGATAAAGTTTGACCTAGGGGGTCAAAGGTGATAAGGTTGACCCAGGGGGTCAAAGGTTGGTGGGGTTTTGACCAAAGCGGGTCAAGATGAAGGGTAGACCCGAATGGATCGCAATGATGGGTAGGTAACCTAGATAGGCCAAGATGAGGAATTTTGATAGCTGGCCCAAGGGGTGAGTGATGGACCTTAGAGGTCGTCTAGATGCAATGCACATTTTATTTTGCGAAAAGTTTTGCATTTATTTACATCCTAAATGGTTGGTCTAAGGAGTGTCCTAATCTCTATGTGTGGGTTGACACGGGTAGGATAAAGGTTCCCACCGCTCGTGGAACGTACACGGTGAGTGGAGTAGACGAGTGACTCGAAAAGAGGGCGGCAGTAGCGCACAAATTCCCGCACATCGAATACTCCGGGTGATAGGGACATGTGCAGTGCTGACACGGACTAGTGGTAGTGTGAGGCAAGAAACTAATTCTTTTTAGGGAGAAAAGAGAGAAGCTTTGAACGTTTGAATGATGCGATGCAATGCATGAGAGAGAGAGAGAGAGAGAGAGAGAATAATGTACAAGGGAGCATAGCATAGTTTTGTTTGACCCTAATACTAAAGCGAAGATAGCAAGGGTACATGGTACAAGGTACAAGGTACAAGTATTAACATGGTGGAGTGCGCGGGTGCATGTGTAAACATGGCTTAACTGTAGGGGGCACGTGAAAACATAGCAAGTGTGCATGTGTAAACATGGCAGGTGTGTGCATGTGTAAACATGGCAGGTGTGTGCATGTGTAAACATGGCAAGTGTGTGCATGTTGTGCATGTGTAAACATGGCAGGCGTGTGCATGTGTAAACATGGCAAGTGTGTGCATGTGTAAACATGGCAAGCATCATGATGTGAAGAAAGTTAGACCCACTAAGTTTGAAAAAGTTTCAAAGCAGTCCCCAGCAGAGTCGCCCCCTTTCCGATGAAGCGACGCATGGGAAGTATCTTGTGATTATTTTTATTTACAAAAGGAATATTCTTAACGACATTAAAATTATGAGAGTTGCCACGCCGTTTTAATTAAAGCCAAAACATTGAAAAAAAGCATTTTTAGTGGGTTCGGGGGTCAAATTACAACAAGAGAAGAATATTGAACGTTATCACTCCTATTGCCCGAATTGATCGGTCTTTCTATCATGATGAATGTGTTAGTAGTGTGTTAGTGATTTAGACCGGATCTGAAGATTGCCTACGTTCCTCTCACTGTGAGAAGCTCAGGTCAGTGTAGTTCGCAGAGAATTAGAATAGGCAGGAGAATCGGGATCATGCATAATGAGGGGGGAATTACCTAAAGATTAGGGTTTAGAAGTAGTTCCTAGGTCTTCCTCGGGTTGATAAACCCTAGATCATCATCGGCTATGAAATAACATGTAATTATGAAGATCGCAACCCTAAATATGGCATAAATAAGGCTTTAATCTATGAACATGATGAACATGCGAAGAACATATTATGAACATATGAATGAACATGCAAAGCATATAAAGAAACTATGAATAAACATGCAAGAACATGAATATAAAATATCTACATTAAGAATGATACAAGAACATGAAGAAAAAGTTAGAAAACTTACCTATGTTGGCAAGAAATAAACCTTGATCTCCTTGAGTGTTTGAATGCTTAATTAGGGAGAAAATTGTGTTTAAGAACTCCAAAATTCGGACTTAGAGCTCTCAAAATCGGGCCCTAAACCAATAGGCTGAGATTGGTTTATATAGTAAACTGAGGGGAAGATCTGACGGTCAGGATCATTCGGAGCAAGGTTGGCCGCCTGGCCATTACTTAAGCCGGTGACAAGAGTGGCCGCGTGGCCAAGGTCGACGTGCAGCAAGGTTGGCCGCGTGGCCAAGGATGCAGGCTGACGTGATTTTCAAGCTAGGGTTTCTGCATGGTTTTAAGGAAACCATTTATTACCTATTTTGATAGATTTTGTCATAAATGAGGTATTTCGGGAATCCGGGACAAGTCTTTGCAAGGTTTCTAATTCCTATAAAGTCCTTGTATTTTTGGGAAAGTCCTAATAAACTCATTTTCAGGTCGGGTACTAACAGTCACACAGGGATCTCTTGAGAGTTTAGGAAATATGATCTTTGAAAATTGAGCAGGGTCAAGGGCTGCGCAAGATATCTATGCGCAGTGGCGACCTGCGCAGAGAACATTCTTCGTAGTGAAATGAATCCTGCTTAGGAAATCTTCGATCTTTAAAGCTTCAAGTCCTATAATCTAAGCCTATACTATAAAAAGGACTTGGCTAAAAATGAAGTTATAAACTTCTTTACATGAGGTCCTAAAGTCCATAAAAATACTCATAGGTGATGCTATCAATCAATTCTAACAAATGTAGGAGGGTCAAGTGATAAGCATACCCAACAGAATGACCAGCTATGACAAGAAGCTGAACGCAGGGAAGACCAAATACCGAACTCACTGCAGATTGCTAACCAAACTCTTATTGACTTATGGTGAACTGGCCACCTATGTTGAAAAAAAGTCAATCAAGAAGCAGTCTTGCGACGCAAAGTACTACTCCCGAGTACACCTCCAGAATTTACGTAGTGAGATAGGTAACGCTGATTACTATGAAATCTGGCTGTCTGATTCTGCTCCCAACAAAGAACCTTGGATAGGCCCAATTCCTGTGGCCAAGTCCAATAAGAGTGCAGGAAGATCTACACCTGATGTTGCGCAAGAAACCGTAGAAGATGCGTATAATCGCAAGGGGAAGGGCATTGCTACGCCCAGTGGAAAAAAGTTCAAAGACATTCCTTTGGTTCAATCCACCAAAGGGATTTCTTTCAAAGAGGCAGATCCTACTAGCAATCCAGCTCCTGCTCCCTCAAAGCCAACCACAATGAAGCGCAAGGCTGATTTTCGTGGTGATTCAGATGATGCTGCAGTTGAGGGGGAGCAAATGCACGAAGCCTCTCGAGAAGCCATCCCCAGTGCTGATATCGCACAAGCACATACCTCTTCTCGTCTAAAGCAAAAGCTGCGCAGCAGCGCAAAAGGATTGAAGAAGCGCCGCTCTAGTTCTGCAGCCTCTGACAGCAGTGATCTTTCTCCTGTTCAACCTTCATCTACCGCCCCTGAGACTCCTACTTCCTCTTCAGCTGAGCTGCGCCAGATCGTGCAATCCTTGCATTCTGTTCAAGCAAATCAAGTCGCTACGCAGCTGCAGCTGAATCAACTCCTTACTGCTCAAACTGTCTTACTGTATCGTCTTGATATGCAGCGTTTGGAGATTAATACCATTAAGGGGGAGAAAGCGGCGAAGGAGGAAGCAAAGGCAAGGGAAGCAAAGGAAAGCACGGAGAGTGCTATGACGGAGGCAAAGGCAAGTTCATCTGAGCTTGCGCAAAAAAAAGTTCCTATCACTTTGGATCAACTTATCCTGGACTCCCTAAGAACCATCAGCGCCCAGCTCGAAAATGTCAGCGCACAACTCAAAAATGTGTGCACCCTTGGAGCGTTTGATGGTGGACTCAGGGACATACTGAAAAAGCTCAAGAAAACCCTCGCAGATGGGTTACTTAGAGGATTTGATGATCTTCAAGCTCAGATGGAGGCTCAGATGGACTATGCTATGCTAGATATTCAAGCCAGCGTCAACACTCAGCGCCTCCATACCGACATAAGATTAGAAGCTACGCAGACTGCCATCCTGACGGACAGCAGAGCAAAATTCAGAGAGTTGGTGGACGACAATGCTGATATGCGCAGAGGAATGAACACTTATGTTGGAAAAACTGTTGAGTTCCAGGACAAATTTCAAAATTTAAAGGTGGAACTCATGAACAAGTTCAACAGTCTTCAAAATGAGATGCGTGAAGCCCTGCAACGGATCAACATAGATTAGAATTTCTTTTGTAAGTATTTTGCTATTTTTTTGAGACTTTTTGATTCTCGTTGCGCAGTATGTTTTATGCGCTTTTATTTTGTGCGCTTTTGTTTTTGTGCGCACCTCTTTTGTTTTTCCTCTTTAAAAGCTTGTACTCTGTAAACAGTCAATCCTTCAAGTTTTAATGAGAAGAATGCATCATTAAGCTTTCACAAAATCTTGTTCAATTCAAACCATTCGTTTGTGGAACATTGAATGCATTATTACTTAAACTCATGCGCATAATCTTTACTGCTCATGTTTTCTACGCATGAAGTTTAAACATTCAGTTTAAACGCATACTTAAAACTTCATCTCACATTATTTGTATGCTCTGAATGACATTTCTATCTTTCCTATCTTGTAAGTTTTTAATCTTTTGGATAGATTAGAAATCTATAGCACTTGCTAGTGTGTGCATTGACTTGAGGCATGATTTACCATTCACATTTTTTATGGACATGTTATTATCAAGTACAATGAATTGCCTTTGCTATAGTAGGTAATGGCATCAATCATTTAGGAGGAGATTGTTGGGTATGCTTATCACTTAACCCTCCTACATTTGTTAGAATTGATTGATACCATCACCTATGAGTATTTTATGGACTTTAGGACCTCATGTAAAGAAGTTTATAACTTCATTTTTTTTAGCCAAGTCCTTTTATAGTATAGGCTTAGATGATAGGACTTGAAGCTTTAAAGATCGAAGATTTCCTAAGCAGGATTCATTTCACTGCGTAGGATGTCCTCTGCGCAGGTCGCCATTGCGCATAGATATCTTGCGCAGCCCTTAACCCTGCTCAGTTTTTAAGATCTTATTTCCTAAACTCTGAAGAGATCTTTTAGTGACCAAGCATGGTGCGCATGCTTCCCATGCGCAGTACCATGCGCGCCGGCAATGCGCATGCCTTTGTGCGCGGACACAACCTTGGTCAAATTCCTCATCTCCTGATCTCACATTCTAGAAGCTTGGAAAGCGACAAGATACGCTTTTTGGATTGAGTCAAAATGCTGAGGTGTGTACAAACGACAAAATAAGCACACTCAGCAAAACCATTGGTGGAGACACGCTTAAAAGAAATATCTCAAGTGAAGACAGCTGTCAACCTTCTATAAGAAGCGTTTGAATTTGGTCTTCATGCTCAGTCTCCAACGGCTCTAAATCACCTGCGCACCAATCATATTGTGCCAGGTCATCATCTTTGATCAGAGCCCCAACGGCTATAAAGAACAGCTGCGCGCCAATCACTTTATGCCAACTCATTATCATTGCTCAGAGCTCCAACGGCTATATTCAAGCTCTCAGCTATAAATAGCCTGCTCATCTTCATTTCCAAGCTGCCCTTTGATTGCCCTTGAATAGGCCCTTTCATCGGCCCATTCATCAAGCCCCTCTTGTTGGCCACTATGCTTCAGAGCTCGAGTTTCATGCTTCATTGAGAACCCTTAAAGATCTGAAGACAGCTGCTTAGTATTTCCAGATTCTTTAGAACAGCCTTCAAGATCTTCAAACCTTCAAACTCCTGCTCATATCACAAAGCCCTATATCACCAGAATTATCGGTGCTCTTCATCTTTCATATTCATAGAGCCCAGAATTTCTGTCACACACACACCTCTTGAAGCCTTGATCATTTTGATCTAACTTCTTGAGATACACCAGTTTAGTCTAGGATTTGTTCTTCATAGATAATAGATCTTGAGTTAGTATTGAGCTCAAATGTTGTAATTTGTAATACTCTCTCATATTATAAGATCTTCATTAGAAATCCAAGACTAACCATCTTGGTAGAGGATGTAGATCTTTCATCGATCGAACCTCTCCAAATAGTGTGTTCATTATATCTACTGCATATTTCCTGCTTAACTATTTATGAACTGCTTTGTTTGATCTTTCAGATTGCTACACTTTGATGTTGTAATTGTTATTGCTCATTTGCCTTAGAATCCTTTTGCGCCACTATTTTGCCTCATACTTAGCGCGTGCGTTTTTATCTCTGCGCAGTATACCCTGCGCAGAGCTGCCTTAAAACTTCCGCTGTGCATTTCACACTCTCACTGCGCGCTATACTTAGCTTATTTGAGAACTGTGCGCATAAGCCATTGATTTGCAAAAGGGTTTGAAAAGAATTTTAAAAACGCTATTCACCCCCCCCCCCCTAGCATTTTTCACACCCTTGTTGCCCCTTAGGGACCAACAAGTATGATATTAGTTAATCAAGACGTTAACTTTTGGTTGTTCTTATGTTTGCCTAAACATAGGCTTTATCTAATTTGGCATGTCATCTTTTTGAACCACTCTACTATAATGAAGTTTTGATTTTAACCATCCATGTATTTTTTTTTTTTAGCAGTTTCAATCATCCTACTATATTTACGCGTTCAGTTCCACATTACACCCTAATGGCATCCAAAAAAGTTAGTTTTTGTCGATAAAACTTAACAAAACTAACGCTAAGTTGCCAAAAACTAACTACATCTAAACCAGTTAAATGTTCTATTGGCCGAATGTAGTGGGTTGATGGGAGGAGACAACCAGAGGGTGTTGTTTGACCTTGGTGAACGCTGGTGGCGCTTGACGGCAGATTTGGTGAGGATTATCCGAGTCGTGTGTTGGTGTGGTGGTGAATCTAACTTTTTTGGATTTTGTTAGCTTTTAACGGATTCTTGTTAGTTTTGTTAAGCTTTATTAACGAAAGCTAACTTTTTGGATGTTGTTAAGGGTTGGGGTTAAATTCAATGCGTATATAAAGTAAGATGGTTAAACTGAAAAAATAAAAATTACATGAATGGTTAAAAGTGGGGCTTCATTACAGTAGAATGGGTAAAAAGGATGATAGGCCATCTAGTTTATCTAATTCATGTTAGTCTCGATTCATACAATGGCGAAGCCAAATTTTTTTATAAAAGGTGTCAAGGTTGTTTGGAGAAAAACAAATATAGCTATCATATTGAATATTGGAATAAAAGGGTGTCAAGTGATACCACCAAACAAAATTTTATAAAAAAACAAAGAGGGTTCAGAGTAGACAAATTTAATATTTTAATGTGATTTTCTAAAAATTGAGGTACTAAAATGACATTTTCTAAAAGTTAAGGGATCGAGTGACCCATCCCACTATTGTGGCTTCGTTATTCGATGTTTACAACAGGGGTATTGAGTTCAAGTATACTTGCAGTTCAAATCTTATACAGTATATTGCTGTTGAAAAAACACATACAATCTAAAGTACTTCTCCTATCTTTATAATCTGTGATACATAAAGGAAATATACTTTTCAAAGAACAATTCCTTAATTACTACTCCCTCTGACCCTAAATGAGTGTCCAAATTTTATTTTAAGGGACACTGAAAATCTCAACTTTTTGAACAATTTGGTAACAACGATTCATATATAATCTTGTAATCTCCTTTCCAAACCTTTAGTTTTGCACGTATAAAGAAACCGGTGAAAAAAAATTCGAAAAAAAATGTTTAGGGAGAAAGTTATGTTCAAAAAAGACACTCATTTAGGGATAAAGATTTCTTGAAAATGGACACTCATTTAGGGACAGAGTGTTGGAAATTTAGGGTTTATTGATAATCCTGGATAATGATTGAATTGTCTATATTCACTTTCCGAACAAAGTATTTCGACCCTATATGCCTGGGTTACACGAAACCTTTGTATGGGATAAGACAATCAAACGATATGAATCTAGGCAAAGAAATCAGATCAAAACTTAGAGAAATTGTGTGTGTTTTTCGTAAGTAAAACTGAGATCAATAATCTGTTTATAAACAGATTTTCGGAAAGAGCAGAACTGGTATCAGTCATGACTGTTAGCCCAACAAGGGGCGCTACCCCTTGACCTCGCAAGGGGCGCTGCCCCTTGACCCCACAAGGGGGCGCAACCCCCTTGACCCCTGCTTCTTTATCGTGGTCGAAAACATATTAACTCAAACGAGTATGTACTCCACACTTTCCCTTACTCGTATCCGAGCCGAATATGAAATCGCATTGGTCTCTAGTAAATCACAATTACATAAAATCGTTGATGACACTAAAATCACCAACATTTCCCCCCATTTTAGTGTAATCCTCGATTTACTAATCATATAAATATGTAGCAAACATAACGAAACAAACGAATGCATAAATGAAAATGTCTTGCGATTGAATTTTCATCTTAGTACAATACACATTTCAAATATTCGAGAATCGGGGTGTCCCAACGATTGAACCCGTTAACTCATATGAATACCTGAAGATACTATACACATAAGTTTCTTACAACACTCTAAAGTTTATTCCTGACACTATTACAAGCCATGTGTCCCTATCCATTAATGAACATATAGAAAGCCAAGTCCTAGCTTCTTGAAGCGGCAAAACTTCATGTTCACATAGGTAGTTCCTTTAATCTTGCACCTGCATTTGCAATTTTTCAAAAGAACTATTAAGAAGATATTCTTCAACCTAACTATCACTTGCAGGTCTTGAACACATACCTTGGGAAACATAATAACATGTGCTCCAATCTCCACCTGTGAGCTTTCCACATTGAATTCAGACTTCTAACGTTGTATTAGAAGGGAATTGGGTATCTCACAACTAGAGGATTAGATGGACTTTAATCCCATCCCTATTGATGACTTATTCACTAAGTCTCTAGCTAACCCCTTCGTCAAATGGTCAGCTAAATTTTGTTGAGACCGAACAAACTCAACTGAAATCACACCATTCATGATCAATTCACGAATCATACTATGTCTGACACCTAAGTGTCTAGACTTGCCATTATAAATCTGACTATAAGCCCTAGCCAATGTGGCTGCACTATCACAATGGATAGATATTGGCGATATCGGTTTTGGCCATAATGGAATCTCATATATCAAGTTTCGTAGCCATTCTGCTTCTTTACCAGCAGCAGCCAATGCTACGAACTCAGATTCCATAGTAGAATGAATAATACATGTCTGCTTCTTGGAAGCCCATGAAATGGCCCCTCCTCCTAGCAAGAACACCCAGCCACTAGTAGAAGATGAATCTACTTGGTTGATCCAACTAGCATCTGAGTAACCTTCTAAAATAGAAGGTTGTCCAAAATAACACAAACAGTAATTCATAGTACCTTTTAAGTACTTGAACACCCTTGTTAAAGCATGCCAATGCTGTCTACTAGGATTACTAGTGAACCTGCTCAATCTTCCTACTGCATAAGCAATATCAGGTCGAGTGCTCGTCATAGCATACATCAAACTTCCAATGGCTTTTGAGTATTCGAGCTGTGACACAGGTCTACCAGTATTTGGCATAAGTTTTTCAGCTGGATCCATAGGAGTACTGACTTTAGAACAATTATCACAATTAAACTTTTTGAGAATTTTCTCAATATAATGAGATTGTGTAATTGCAATTCCTTTATTCAACCTTTTAATTTTTATGCCAAAAATTACATCGGCTTCTCCCATGTCCTTCATAGAGAATTTTGATGACAAAAGCTTCTTAGTTTTATCAACTACATTTTGGTATGTGCCAAAAATTAACATGTCATCTACATATAGACAGATGAATACACCTTTGTCGGATGCATCAAATTTTCTATATACACATTTGTCTGACTGATTTAATTCAAAACCATTGGACAAAACAACCTCATCAAACTTTTGATGCCACTGTTTAGGTGCTTGCTTCAGCCCATATAATGACTTAATTAACTTGCACACCTTATGCTCATTACCTGGCATAACAAATCCTTCAGGTTGCTTCATATACACTTCTTCTTCCAAATCACCATTTAAAAATGCTGTTTTGACATCCATTTGATGGATCAATAAATTGTGAATAGCTGCCAAAGCTATCAACAATCTAATAGTAGTGATACGAGCAACTGGTGCATAGGTATCGAAGTAATCGATTCCTTCCTTTTGTCTAAAGCCTTGGATTACCAATCGAGCTTTAAACTTGTCAATTGTTCCATCGACTTTCATCTTCTTTTTGAAGATCCATTTGCACCCTAAAGGTTTACAACCTGGTGGTAAATCAGATAAGACCCAAGTATTATTTTCCATAATAGAACTAATCTCATCGTCTATTGCTTCTTTCCAAAAAGCAGCATCTCGCGATTTTATAGCTTCATCATAGGTTCTTGGATCCTCCTCTAAATTATAACAATAAGAGTATTGAGATTCAACCTGATCTCTTGATCCTTCAACTAAATATAGTTGAAAATCATCACCATATGATTTAGCTTTTCTTGCTCTTTTGCTTTTACGTGGCTCGGGTGTCTCACTTGGTGTATCATTTGAGTGATCATCCCTTTGAGATACATCCGAATTTGGTATAATATCCTTTGGCCTAGGTATTGAAGAGAAACGATTCTCATCAAATATTGCATCTCTTGATTCTATAATTGTATTAATAGAAATGTACTCATTAGGTTCTATAACATAAAACATATATGCCTTGGAATGCTCAGCATATCCAACAAAGATGCAATCAATACCTTTTTCTCCCAACTTTTTTCTTTTAGGATCTGGAAGTCTAACCACAGCCCTACACCCCCAAACTCGCAAAAATGTCAAGTTGGGTCGTTTCTTATACCAAAGTTCATATGGGGTAATCTTGTTCATTTTATCAGGAACCCTATTCAATAGATAGCAAGCCGTTAACATGGCTTCCCCCCAAAACCCCTCACTCAAGCCTGAGTAAGATAAAATGGCATTGACCATTTCTTCAAGAGTTCTATTTTTCCTTTCAGCCACACCATTTTGTTGTGGTGTATAAGGAGCCGTAGTTTCATGAATGATTCCTACGGATTGAAAGTATACAGGATCATAATATTCACCACCTCTATCCGTGCGAAAGGATTTAATCAAGCCATTTTGTTGTAATTCAACTTCTGTTTTAAAGATTTTAAATTTATCTAGGGCTTCATCTTTTGCATGCATCAAGTAAACATAGCAAAACCTAGAGGCATCATCTATAAAAGTGACAATATACTTTTTATTTCCTAAAGATGGAGTCGCATGAAAATCACATAAATCACTATGAATTAATTCAAGTATTACAGAATTCCTTGTTATACTTTTAAAAGGTTTTCTAGTGATTTTTGTTAACATGCAAGTATTACATTTTCCATAATTATTATCAATAGCAGGAATCAAACCATCTTTAGACATTTCAAGCATCCTTTTATAGTGCACATGTCCTAAACGAGCATGCCATAATAAGGAATTAAAATCATTGGAATCAGTCATATAAACAGAACTAGAATCATTAGGAACTTTATTCAAATTCAACATAAACATCCCATTATTGTAATAACCAAATCCTACAAATACACCAGACTTTGATAAGATATACTTATCAGACTCATAAACTTGTTTATATCCACACTTGTTCAAAACAGGACCAGAAACTAAATTTTTTCGAAGTTTAGGTACATACAATACATTAAACAGAGTAACAGATTTTCCTGAACTAAATTCCAGCACCACATTTCCTCTTCCTTGAACAGGAGCAAAATGATCATCACCCATGTAGAGAACAGATTCGTCTTCCACCGGTTCAAATGTCTTAAACCAGCAACGATCTTTACAAACATGGGTTGTGGCACCGGAATCAATCCACCACGCAACTGCATCATCCTGCACATAAAATGCTTCAGAAATTAGTGAAACGAAATATTTAATAAATCCATTCCAAATATGTTCTAAATTCTGACCTTGGTCTTGGGTATGGTCCTTAGACCCCTTCCCCGAACCACTAGTGCTAGCACCATCCTTCTTGTTCCCACTACGACAATCCCTCTTAAAGTGACCAGTTTTGCCACACCTCCAACATGCCACTTTAGGCTTCTTGTTGGGACCAGAATCATCGTTGTTATTGGAACCACGTTTCTTTCCTCTGTTTTTGTTGTTGTTCCTTTTCTTTCCACCCTCCTCAAGCATATTCACTGAGGGTCCAGCAACTTCCTTTCCTTTTCCCTTGTCACTTTCTTGTGCCCTTAGAGAATCCTCTATACGCATGTGACTACCAAGTTGGACCAAAGACAGATCGTCTTTACCATGTTTCAAGTTATGTTTGAAATCCTTCCAGGAAGGAGGCAACTTGTCTATTATACTTGAAACAGATATTGCCTCATCCATTTTCAAACCATGTTGTGTAAACTGTCCAAGGATTCTCAGGAGTTCATTGAATTGTTCCATGACAGGCCTTGATTCGACCATCTTGTAATTATTAAAATTACTTACAAGGAACTTCTTACTCGAAGCATCCTCTGCCATGTACTTGGATTCAAGAGAATCCCACAACTCCTTTGCAGATTCAACATTCTGATATATGTCAAAGAGAGAGTCAGACATACCGTTCAATATATGCCCTCTGCAGATGTAGTCATCGTTCTTCCACTTCGATCTTTTCCTGACTGCTTCCAAATTATCGTCCTCCGACAATTCTGGCATGGGGGTAGACAGAACATACACCACCTTCAATGTTGTCAGAAGGAAGTGCATCTTCTTCTGCCAACGTCTGAAATCATAGCCTTCAAATTTGTCCAACTTCCCAAAGTTGGTCGTCATCTCCTTCACAGTACTTCCTCCACCCATGATTATCACAAAATACTTTGTTCGTTTGTTGGAAATTTAGGGTTTATTGATAATCCTGGATAATGATTGAATTGTGTATATTCACTCTCCGAACAAAGTATTTCGACCCTATATGCCTGGGTTACACGAAACCTTTGTATGGGATAAGACAATCAAACGATCTGAATCTAGGCAAAGAAATCAGATCAAAACTTAGAGAAATTGTGTGTGTTTTTCGTAAGTAAAACTGAGATCAATAATCTGTTTATAAACATAGTGTGTACTCCACACTTTCCCTTACTCGTATCCGAGCCGAATATGAAATCGCATTGGTCTCTAGTAAATCACAATTACATAAAATCGTTGATGACACTAAAATCACCAACACAGAGGGAGTAACATATAAACAAAATGTACTTTTTAAAGAACAATATGATCGCAGGTGCAATAAAAGGGGAAAATTGGGCCCAATGATGGCATATTTTTTCCAATTTGGGGTTTAATGTATCTTTTTCACTGATTTGGGGCTCAACATGGTCACATGCTCTCAATTTGGGTCTTTTTTAGGCGAAATCCGTTAAAAAAACTTTGTTAACTCACTATGTAACGTGAGCGTATTGGACAAATATGTTAATTTGAATTGGTTAATGGATTTGAAGGGCTCAAATGATTTTCCTTAACTCAAACGAGTGTGTACTCCACACTTTCCCTTACTCGTATCCGAGCCGAATATGAAATCGCATTGGTCTCTAGTAAATCACAATTACATAAAATCGTTGATGACACTAAAATCACCAACACAGAGGGAGTAACATATAAACAAAATGTACTTTTTAAAGAACAATATGATCGCAGGTGCAATAAAAGGGGAAAATTGGGCCCAATGATGGTATATTTTTTCCAATTTGGGGTTTAATGTATCTTTTTCACTGATTTGGGGCTCAACATGGTCACATGCTCTCAATTTGGGTCTTTTTTTTAGTCGAAATCCGTTAAAAAACTTTGTTAACTCACTATGTAACGTGCGCGTATTGGACAAATATGTTAATTTGAATTGGTTAATGGATTTGAAGGGCTCAAATGATTTTCCTTAACATAAATGATTAAAATTAATGACTAAGCACCTTCAATGTACTAAAATGATAATTCCTAATAGTCAATTCAAATGATATACTCCCTCCGTCCCATTTGTAGCTTCACCAATTTGGTGATGGCACACAAATTAATAAAAGTGATGAGTGTAAGAATGGTTGTGAGAGGGAAAAAGTTAGTTGTTATGACAAGTGGGACCTACAATTTAAATATGTGAGAGGGGAAAGTTAGTGGGTATGACAAGTGTGCCTCATAATTTAAGTATGTGAGAGGAAGAAATGAGTGGGTATGACAAGTGGGGCCTAAATTTTTTGCCATTTTAGGAAAGGATGAAGCTTTTAACGGGACACCCGTTTGGGTAAAAAGTGAAGCTTCAAATGGGACGGAGGGAGTATAATACAAATTTTTAACCAAAAAGTAAATGATCAAAATTGATAAAAATATTACTTTTTGGCATCTTCTAAAACTTAATGCACTAAAATGGAGATATTTTTAAAAGTTAAAGGAGTCAAGTGAACCCTTCAATGTATTAAAATGATAATTCCTAATAGTCAATTTTTATTAATTGATAATGCCAATGAAGCCTACAACTAGGCCTATAAATATTGTTATTGTTAATTCAATATTTATAACTTTACAGGGCAAATATAAAATAACATTAGTTAACGGAACTCCTAACTAGATTTTGAAATTTCATCAACCCACAACTCACTTGGCCATCAAGAAAGATAGCCAGAATTGAGCTTTGAGATGACGAGTTTGTAATATTCCCATAGAATTCCAGTTAATTTTTATCATTTTTTTATGGAGTTAAGGGGCGGAAATATCGAATGTGTATCCGCTTCTCAATGCTTATAACTTTACAGGGCAAATATAAAGTCACAAAAAAGTTCACAAAATTTGGCTTACTAAATGAGGTGTCATGATTTTTATTGGTGCTTTTAATTAGAGTGTGTCGGGTCCACAACCGATGCAACCAATAAAATATCGTCACCTCATTTTGTATCCATCATTTTGTAAACTTCTTTTATACCCTAGCATTGCCCAAACTTTATAAGTGTCACAAATAACATGAATACGTAAAATCCAAAATTTAAGCGAAGTAGTAGGTCATATCAAATTGTGATTGGCATATTGTAAAATAACATTAGAAGGGTCAAATGACCATCAAAATACATTTTAGCTATCTTGTTTTTGTATGTTTCAAATGGTCATTATTATTTGAAGTTTAACAACAAATGTGAGTAGTTTAAGAAAGATGGTGTATTAAGGATACCTCTATTTTAAAATAAATAAAAAATAGTTTTAATAAAATAAATTCAAAAAAAAAATAGACATTTATTTTAAAACGGGGTAGTAAATGAGAGTAATCTAATTTTAGATATCTCAAAATGGAAAAGATCTCTTAATCTATAACTATCACTACTAAAAAAATGACTTTTAGAGACCCTATATATTGAAACAGATATTTAAAGTGTCTCAATTTGACACTATTTGAGACAGCAAAAGTTGTTGGGAGTTCAATTAAGGACACTAGTTTGAGACGGGAACTAAAGTAGTTTCAAAAAATTTCACAACCAAGTACATTTTTGGCAAAATAGAGACTAAATTAACCGTCCTAAAAGTATTTGTGACACCAACTTAATGAGACCCTTAGTGTCCAAAATACAATTAGGGACGGTTTCATAGGCAAATTAAAGGCAACTTAATGAGACACTTAGCTGTCTTAAAAAGAGAGTTTTTTTGTAGTGTATATAAAATGAAGAATATTCATTTTTAGAATGAGGCCCTATGAACCTCTAAAATAGGAAAGTTGGGTAAATAAATTCAAATATGTCATTATCTTTAATTTGGCACAAGTAGTCAACTTTGCATGTAGATTGATTTTTACATGATACTTTTTAATTTTTTTATTTAGTGAACAAAATGAATTATAATCAATATATAATAAAATTACTAATTGATGCGGACGGAAGGCGTTGAAGTTTTTGGAGTCATTTGAGCGCGTGCGGGCAAATGGTCGTAACTTTTGATTCTGGATCAACCACAGAACGCACCGCATATCAAATTGAACGTCGGAGCGAGACGAACAAAAAGTCATTACCGTTAATTTGGTAGAAGTAGTCAACTTTGCATGTAAATTTATTTTGTATATGATAATTTGTACATTTTTTTAATTAAGTGAAAAATTGAAGTTTGATTTGTATATATTTTTTTAAAAAAAAATCACACATCTATATTTATAGTAATCTATAGTAATATAATAACAAGAAAGTTGTAAATCTTGCAACAATAAAAGGCAAAATTGTCTTCCAACATTCTAGCTTATTGTACAAGCTTGGTAGTCATCCATATCTATAACTATATAAAATGAAGAAATTCTTGCCATTTTTAGAATGAGGCCCTATGCACCTCTAAAATAGGAAAGTTTGGTAAACAAGTTCAAATATGTCATTATCTTTAATTTGACACAAGTAGTCAACTTTGCATGTTGATTGATTTTTACATGATACTTATTAATTTTTTTATTTAGTGAACAAAATGAATTATGATCAATATATAATGAAAAATTACTACTTGATGCGGACGGAAGTCGTTGAAGTTTTTGGAGTCATTTGTGCGCGTGCGTGTAAACGGTCGTAACTTTTGACTCCGGATCAACCACGGAACGCACCGGATTTTTATATGATTCTCCCTCCATCCTAAAATACTTGTAGTTTAAGAGGTTGAAGTTTGTCCCAAAGTGTTTGTAGTTTTTCTTTAATCTATACATCTTTGACATTGTTTTTCAAATACTCTATCTTTCCCAGCTCACTTGACACTTTTTGACCAAAACTGGTCAACTTAAGGTCGGTTTGACCAACACTTTGTAGAAATATTAATGATCAGAATAAAAATTTTAAAAATGTAAAATGATCACCATTAAAAATCCTCTCAATAACAATTTTTTTTGGAACATAAATATTTCTATAAAGTGTTGGTCAAAACGACCCTAAGTTGACCAGTTTTGATCAAAAGGTGTCAAGTGAGCTGAGACGGAGGGAGTATACCATTATTTATGATGGTAGTTGTCATTGTAAAAGCATTTAATTCTCTTGGTACTTGAAATGTTTCAAGGGTAATTTAGTCCATTAAACATGTATTGATTGTTTTACTTAATTTATAATCCTAGAACTACAAGTATTTTGGGACGGAGTGAGTACTTTTTATTTTTTTATTTAGTGAATAAAATGTATTAAGATCAATATATAATGAAAAATTACTAATTGATATGGACGGAACGCGTTGAAGTTTTTGGAGTCATTTGAGCGCGTGCGCGTAAAAGGTCGTAACTTTTGACTCCGGATCAACCACGTAACGCACCGCATATCAAATCGAATGTCGAAGCGAGACAAAGAAAAAGTCATTACCGTTAATTTGGTAGAAGTAGTCAACTTTGCATGTAAATTTATTTTGTATATGATACATTTTACTTTTTTTAATTAAGTGAAATTTTGAAGTTTGATCTATATATATTTTTAAAAAATCACATATCTATATAACAAATAGTAATATAATAAAAAAAAAGTTGAAAATCTTGCAACAATAAAGGGCAAAATTGTCTTCCAAACATTCTAGCATTTTGTACATCCTTGGTAGTCATCCATATCTATAACTATATAAAATTAAGAAAGTCTTGCCATTTTCAAAATGAGGCCATATCCACCTCAAAAATAGGACAGTTGGGTAAATAAGTTCTAATATGTCATTATCTTTAATTTGACCCAAGTAGTCAACTTTGCATGTGGATTGATTTTTATATGATACTTTTTTTTTTTTACTTAGTGAACAAAATGAATTATGATCCATATATAATAAAAAAATTACTAATTGATGCGGACGGAAGACGTTGAAGTTTTTGGAGTCATTTGAGCGTGTGCGCGTAAACGGTCGTAACTTTTGGCTCCGGATCAACCATGAAACGCACCGCATATCAAATTGAACATCGGAGCAAGACAAACAAAAAGTCATTACCGTTAATTTGATAGAAGTAGTCAACTTTGCATGTAAATTTATTTCATATATGGTAATTTTTACTTTTTTTTTTAATTAAGTGAAAATTTTAATTTTGATCTATATACATTAAAAAAAAAGTACACATCTATTTTTATAGTAATCTATGGTAATATAATAACAAGAAAGTTGTAAATCTTGCAACAATGAAGGGCAAAATTGTCCTCTAAAATTCTAGCTTATTGTACAAGCTTGGTAGTCATCCATATCTATAATCTATCTATAACTATATAAAATGAAGAAAGTCTTACTATTTTTAGAATGAGACCCAATGCGAGTCCAGATCTCCTCCCTACCTATGGTACCTCCTAATATACATCCTAATGTTGGAACAATTTAAGATCCCTGAATGCCACACTCATATTCAGAATAAGATTGAGGAAGAAGATGAAGGCGGAAGCGAGATAATACCTGTTGAATCCATTATGAATGTTGTAGGGAGAAATGAAGAACAAGTAGGGAGAAGTGTTCTTCTAAATGATAAGTGTCTCTTAATCTCTCAAAAGCCTTCCAACATTATGAAGTAATTTAGATGAGAAAAAGTAAGAATGAAGTATGTTTTAGGCTTGATGGAGAGGCCTTTAAATAGTAAACATGGTGACACTTCATTTAGGGACCACACCCTTTCAAGCTTTAGCAATGTAAATTCACCATTTTGCCCATCATAAATTGATAAATTACATTTCAGGAATTCCACACATTTTATTATTGACTACACTTTATTTTGACATTATACTTATGATTTTATGTATGGAATTCACTAAATGACTTGTGTTGCAAGCCATGATCTTACAATCTCCCACTTGGGTTGCAAAACAAGTCTTTCTTTTAAAATATAAATATAATACAAATGACAACCCAAATGTGCGCACTTTATTGTCATTTATAACAATCTCGTCCATTAGTCATCCAAGTATAAGGACTAAAGGGGCAGTCGTTGTAATTGATTCACAACTAAACCCACAGTAATCACGTATACAAATCCAACTAAATGACATAGATCAAAAGTGTAGATGTGTAGCATGGAACATAATGAATAAATCCATATTCTTCCAACTAGTCCAACTTAACCAAAGGAGATCAAAACTTTAAATAATAGAACAATTAATGAAAGAACAACACAAACTCCCACTATACTAAATGTTATCAAAAGTTGTTACACCCATATGAGCAATATGCTCGTGAAACACTGAAGATGATAACGTTTTCATAAATTGATCCTCTAAATAGAGTTTGTTTCTATAAGTTGTATTTCTTTCGTCCATTTTCCTTCACAACAAGAAACTTAATGTCTATATGCGTAGACTTTCTTTAACTCTTGTTGTTATAAGACTACCGTCCGATTGTCACTTTAAAACTTAAGCGGTCTTTCGACACTTCTTGACAATTCACAGTCCCTTTAATAAACTTATGCAGCCATATAATTTAACTAATGTCAGAATACCTAATGATCTCAAGATGATCCGACTTAAAATATAGGCAAGTAGTTCTTTAGTGTTTTATAAATACTTCTATCATTCTTTTGGCTGCTACTTAATGTTCTCTTCTGGATTGCTTTGGTATTGACCAAGCATCCCAATATTAAATGTAAGACTTACGAATACATTAAGCTTCCTACTGCTGATGCAAAGAAGGGATATTTTCCATATACTTGGATTCAAATTTTACTTTTAGGACAGTGTTTGAGACTAGACTTGTCTCCTTTAAAATAGGGGTCTCATGTGGTTTACAGTTTTGTATGCTTAACCTTTGTAATACATTTTCCATATAGGTCTTTGTGATAATCCTAAAACATCTCGTGAGCGATCACGGTGAATTTTGGATTCTTAATACAAAGATGCCTTACCAAGATCTTTCATTTCAAATAAGAAATTTCTTAGTTTCCTTAATAAGGTTCATATCATTACTAGCAAGCAAAATTATCATCCACATATAAGACCAAAATTATAAATTTACTCCCACTGAACTTATGGTATACACAATCTTTACCAAGATTCGTTTCAAAACCAAATGAAAGAATAACTTGATTAAGTACCATTGATGAGAAGCTTGTTTGAGCCCACAAATGAATTTCTTAAGTTCACAAACTAATTGCTTAGTTTGATCCAAATCAACCATAGATTCCTCAATGTCTCCATTAAAGAAAGTTGTCTTTATATCCATTTGATAAAACTCAAGATCATAATATGCCATGTGCCATAATGATCCTAAAAGAGTTTTAGAAGATATCGGAAAGAGTATTTCTTTATAATCAATGTCTTCCTTTTTTTTTTTGAGTAAACATCTTTAGCAACTAGATGGGTTTTATATCTTTCCATATTACCTTGTGAATCCTTTTGGTCATAAAAATTAGTTTAATCCCAATAGGTTTCACATCATTAGGTAATGGGACAAGATCCCAAACGTTGTTATCCTTATAGATTTCAACTCTTTATTTATGACATTAATTCACTTTATGAGAATTAGGACTATTAATGGTTTCATGGAAGGTGAGAGGCTCATCTCCCACTAAACCTAAGTGTCCTTCGTTCTCCGCAAGATACACTTTATAATTATCCGGAATTACACTCCTTTTAACTTTATTGGATCTCCTTAAGAGCACCAGTTCTTCCTAATTTTGAGGTTGTTGAATTTCATCCTTGTGATCAACATTTACATGTTGTTCAATATTTATAGGGAAATCATAATTTTGAATTGTATGTTCTTCTTTGAATATCAAGTACAAAATCATGATATCAAATTTGGAACTTGTGGGAAGAGGTAATGAAAAGAATGCCTCTTCCTTTTTCAAATTCAAAATATTACTCCTAGTCTCCCACTAAATTCAACATCCTCAAAGAACCTAGCATTTTCTCATTTTAAAATGTTTTAGTTTTCGGGTTGTAAAATTTACATCCCCTAGATTTCTCGGAATACCCCACAAATTAGCTACTAATAGTCTTAGCGTCCAGTTTGCCCTTATTAGGCCTATAAGGCCTAGATTCTAGTGGATAGCCCCATAAATGAAGATGATTTAAGGACGGTTTCTAAATTGTCCATAATTCACAAGGGTTTTTATTAGT
Source organism: Campanula takesimana (assembly GCA_026119855.1). Classification (NCBI taxonomy): domain Eukaryota; kingdom Viridiplantae; phylum Streptophyta; class Magnoliopsida; order Asterales; family Campanulaceae; genus Campanula; species Campanula takesimana. Next base: position 419,534 of record JAOWBW010000714.1, read on the forward strand.
AACTTTAGAGGAAGCTCTTTTGAGAATTAAATTTGCGGTTTTTCAATGTATCGCCCATAATGAGTGAGGTAAAGAAATCATATTTCTTACCATATCCTTAAGGATTTTACTACGTCTCTCATCTACACTATTCATGGAGGCCGAATCCGGCATAGTGTAGTGAGTGACAATCCCACACTCTTTTAGATAGCGAGCAAAAAGGACCCGGACGTAATTCCCCAAAACCGTTATTCCAATCATAGTATTCACCACTATGATCGGATTTAACGTTCTTAATAGTCTTCCTAAGTTGACTTTCAACTTAGGTCTTATAAGACTTGAAAAACGTCCAAATTGAGACTTTTCATGAAGTAAATAAATGTACTCATAATGAGAGTAGTTCTCTATGAACATAATAAATTGTTGTTGACCATTCTATGAAGGGGTAGTGAATGGTCCACAACTATCCATATATATTAGTTCTAGAACACTTGATGCTCTCGAGAATACTTTTCTTTTAATGTTTGTACATTTTCTTTAAAGCATTTAATGCAAAAGTCTCTTCTAGAATATCAAGTATGGTCAAGATCCCTTTAGACACAAGCTTATCAATTCTCCTCTCGAAAATATGATCCAAACGCCTATGCCATAAGGAATAAAATTTTCACTTGATAACTTTTGCTTTTTACTTTTGGTTTCATTATTATAGGACTCATTTATTGTTTGATTGATGTCAAGTAAAAGAAAAATACTTGACAAAGTACTAGTACCAACAACTTTGGAATTAAAATAAATATCACACTTTATTATTAAATGAACAAAATATCCTTCTTTGTTCAATGTTGTGATAGATATCAAATTCCGTCTTAATGACGGTACAACAAAGTATTATTTAATACAAAATAATAATCAGTACTTTAACAATAACCTAAAAGTCCCTATGCCTATAACTTCAACCGGATTCCCAGCTCCCATATAGATGAATCTCTCATCTTCACTGGTTCTTTGGTAACTCAGGCAATCCTACATAGACACACTTATATGAGTTGTTGCACCAAAATCAACCATCATGTTTATGTAGGAATTGAAACCAATTTAGCCTCAATACAAACAAGACCAAATGACATACCTTTCTTAGCACGCCAAGCGTGATACTTAGGGCAGTCGTACTTCATGTGTGTAAGGTCCTTGCAAAAGAAGCATTTATTTTCTTTATGATCATTGGATGATCTCTTAGGATTCTTTTTATTTGCAACCGCAATTTCTTTCCCTCTTCTCTTTGTCCCATGAGAAGGGGTAGATGCCAAACGTTCCTCAAGAATATCAAGGAATGTTTTAGCATCAACATCCTTGAAGACACCTTTCAAAATGGTCTCCGGGACAACAATATTCATGATCATTAGGCTCACGCGGTTGGAGCGTTCCCACTTCTCAACATTTAAGCAATGTTCTTGAGTGCTTATATTAGAGAGAGGAAGAGGAAACGGTTCCCTTAATGCGTGATCTATGTCCATATAGCCTAAGATCATAATCATTTTATTTTTCCAACTTTTAAAATTAGTCCCATTTAGCATCGGCACGGTACTCATAGTAGTAATAACGGATGAAGCAATAAGTAAATCTGTTGGGTTTTTGAGAACAAAAGAATGAAAACAAAACATAAATAAGAAACTATATAATGAATAAATGATTAATTATATCAATGAAATCCATCAATAAGGTAATTAACATGACATCAAAACTAATCTTTGGATTGTGAATTGACTCATAAATAATTGCCTTAGATGACAAGTAATTTGAACAACATTTGATTACATGCATAATCTTCCTTTGTGTAGTCTTAAGCATTTAATAAAACAACTTAATGTTCATTTTATTTGTCATCACATGAATGCTTAAGTTTAGTCAAAAGTCAAGATCTTCTTTGGAAAATTCAAGTCATTCACATATTAACTTAAACATTCAACACTTTAATAATTTTGCATTTAAATAACGTTAATCACTTAGGCGATAATATTATTTAAATAATGAATAAAATTATTTAAGCATATAATTAATCAAGACTTTAAGGTTTGAAAAAGTGTATGTTTTGTTCAAAAAAACAAGGAAAACAAAGTAGTGCAGAAACTTAAAAATTCCAAAACATGTGAATAGTGTCTGCTCGGCCGAGCATAGAGAAGTGCACGGCCGAGCAAACACTGTTCACAGAAACTTTGTTTTTCGACATATAGTGCATGGCCGCGCTAAACAAAACGCACGACCGAGCTGCTCGGCCAAGCATAGGAAAGGACACGGCCGAGCACCATTAATCAGAAACTTTTACCTTATCGACATTCAATGCACAACCGTGCAAAAACAAACGCACGACCGTGCAAGTCTTGGTCCGACCGGGCATAACCAAAGACCTGCCCGGGTTATTCAAGAGATCCGACCGGACTCGACCAAAGATCCGGTCGGATGATGTCATTATTTTGGCGCCGTTTCATGTGTGCTCGGCCGAGCAGATCATAAGACTCGACCGAGCAGGTCATTTTCTGCACTTTCTGAATTTTGTTTTAAACTTTCCCAAAATCAATGAATGGCAAGTGGATCCACATGGTATGTACTTAAAACATAAAACCATGCTATTTAGGATAATCTTGCTTTTAAAATTAATGGAATCAAGTAAGTAGATCCACATGGTATGCACGAAAACATAAAATCATGTTATGAAGGGAAAGTCAAACTTGAACCATTTTAGTGAACAAAACTTTCAAACCATTTCTTTAATACTTATATGATGAATATCAGCACTATATAAATGAATTAGTGCATCTAAACAACATCAAAACTTGATGATTCAACAGGAAAGAATGAATCAAAAGCGTTTTGAGGCTTTCCAAAAAGAACTCAAACTCAAACCAAATAATGAGCGGGCTCTGATACCAATTGTTGGAACAATTTAAGATCCATGAATGCCACACTCATATTCAGAATAAGATTGAGGAAGAAGATGAAGGCGGAAGCGAGATAATACCTGTTGAATCCATTATGAATGTTGTAGGGAGAAATGAAGAACAAGTAGGGAGAAGTGTTCTTCTAAATGATAAGTGTCTCTTAATCTCTCAAAAGTCTTCCAACATTATGAAGTAATTTAGATGAGAAAAAGTAAGAATGAAGTATGTTTTAAGCTTGATGGAGAGGCCTTTAAATAGTAAACATGGTGACACTTCATTTAGGGACCACACCCTTTCAAGCTTTAGCAATGTAAATTTACCATTTTGCCCATCATAAATTGATAAATTACATTTCAGGAATTCTACACATTTTATTATTGACTACACTTTATATTAACATTATACTTATAATTTTATGTATGGAATTCACTAAATGACTTGTGTTGCAAGCCATGATGTTACACCTAATTCTTATTGGTCCAACTCAACACCCTTAATTACACTTTCATACCCCCCCCCCCTTTTTTTTTCTCCTATTCCCGTAAGTTACACCCCCTCCCCTCCCCTCCCCTTCTAAACAACCACCGAGTCTGTGAAAGCAAATCTTCAACCACAAAAATCCTTGAAGAAATTAGAACTTCAAAGTATGTACAGATTTATAATACTTGACAAAAGTCGTTATAGCATCAAGCATTAACTGAAGGATTTGGTCTTGAAACAAAAAATTGTTTGAGCAATGGGTTTAGAAGGAACAACTTAGCAATTCAAATTAAAGAACGATGCTGCGATTTAAATCAAGGGAAACATCACGCAATCTGATTCAATTCAAGCTATACCCTATGCGATCCAATCCATATGGATGTGTTGTACTTTATGATTTCACAAAGTTTTTTTTTTTTGTTTTTTTTTGTTTTTTTTTTTTTGGCAGCAAATACACTTTGTACAAGGGTTAACAAAAAGTTTATTTGTTTCATGAAAATGAGTTTGCTGTGTAATTCTTCTGCAATTTATATCTTTGGAGGATAGAAGTTGTTATTAACTTAATTATTCCTCGTTGTTTAGAAGGGGAGGGAGTATAACTTACGGGAATAGGAGAAAAAGAAAGGGGGGGTATGAAAGTGTAATTAGGGGTGATGAGTTGGACCAATAAAAATTAGGAGGTATATTGGGAGGTATTGTAGGGAGGGAGGAGATTTGGACCGCCCTATGCACCTCTAAAATAGGAAAGTTGGGTAAATAAGTTCAAATATGTCATTATCTTTAATTTAGCACAAGTAGTCAACTTTGCATGTGGATTAATTTTTATATGATACTTTTAATTTTTTTTATTTAGTGAACAAAATGAATTATAATCAATATATAATGAAAATTACTAATTGATGCGGAAAGTACGCGTTGAAGTTTTTGGAGTCGTTTGAGCGCGTACGCGTAAACGGTCGTAACTTTTGACTCTGTATCAACTACGGAACGCACCACATATCAAATCAAACATCGGAGTGAGACGAACAAAATACATAGGGCGTAGACCTTTGATGCAGGGCTTAAAAGGCCCAAAAAACATTGTTTTGGGCCTCAAACAAGCTTCTAAATTTTTTATCAGTTTTTGATTATTTTTTTTTTTTTTCCGCATAATTAGGGTTTATTCAGTTTTACGGTTTTAGAACATTTAAAGACTTTGTTTTAGGATTTTTGGAGCCATTTTTTGTTTTATGATATTGATTTGTTTTCCAATATTACTGCATGTTTATAGATCAGATAGTCGAGTTTTTAAAAAAAATATTAAAAAAATACATGTATAGTTTTAGAAATATTTTTACTTTTTGTGAGTATATTCTTTTTGTTTAAGAGGTCGGAAAGATGTTCCGTATTTTGCGGAAATGGTAGTTTTCAACTTTAGATGTTACTGCAATTAACGAACATAGGATGACATTAGTGTATATTTTTTATTGAAGAAAATGGTGTTTTGTCATGGTCAACTATATGTTGCCCTATCTCGCGTTAGAGATGCAACTAACCTTAAGATATTGTTATATAATGATACATTTTCTTGCCAAACTGATGTTATCATAGACAATATTGTCTTCAAAGATTTTTTTCACAATTATAATGTGTCATTATTATTCAACTCATCAAAAATTATACAAATTGAGTATAAATAACAGCCCCACATCGCACGAAAGTAACACTGATAAATAAAAAATAAAGAGAGAGAGAGAGAGTGGGTACCTTGCAAAACCAATAGTCAACCTCATAAAGAATCTTTCTACTTGCAAGATTCCCAAATTGTAACCAAACCAGAACATTAAATCAAAACAATTGCTTTGACAATTTTGAATGGGAATAAAATCTAGAGGCTTTGACCAATAAGTCCCTCGGCCAAATGAAAATGACCAATAAGGACTGATATTTTAGAAACTCACCAAAAAGTCCCTGCAATTTTCGCATGACCAAATAGCCCCTCCTCCCTTACACGCGCAATTCTTGAACAGCGCTAAGCTAGCGTACGTTTTCTCACCATCTTCCTCCTACTTTTTCTCTTTCTCCCTCCTACTTTTTCTCTCTCTCTTTTTCTTTTCCCCTCAAAACTTTAAAATGTAATATTTCAAAATATATAATTTAAAAAAATAATCCGAGACCACCGTTTGAATCGTGTCGTCAAAACGAATAAAACAAGTACACTCAACACATAATTTAAATTTTAGAAATAAAAATCTCATTTTTCACTAGTAAAAAATTGAGAAAAATCATTTTTCATTTCTCAATTAATTTCACAATTTTAGAAAATAAAATTTTATTTTTCACTTGTAAAATCATTTTTCAACTGATTTCTCAGTTGTATGATTTCTCAGTTGTGTGATTTCACAGTTGTGGCATTTTTTCATTTTTCATTTTTAAAAACTGATAAATTCATCTCTCAATTTTTCGCAATCGTTATAATAACTGAGACATTCATTTCACAGTTGTTCACACATGAATTTGAATATAATAACTGAGACATTCATTTAACAGTTATTCATAATTGAATTAAAACTGATAAAACCACCTCTCATTTTTCCCAATTGATGACTCAATTTATCGATTTAATTATAATAAGTGAGACATTCATTTTCCAGTTATTCACATATGAATTTGAGTACAAGAACTAGTACATTCATTTCTCAGTTATCAATTTTTATCTGTTGTTAATATAATAATAAATGAGATATTCATTTCTCAGTTATTCACACACGAGTTTAATATAAGAACTGGTAAATTTATTTCTCAGTTGTTAACACATGAGGTGAGTGTAACAACTAAGAAATTCATCGCACAGTTTCTATAAAGAATACTCATTTTCGGAACTATGTGTTGTCAAATGCTCTTTAAACAATTGTGAAATAAATTTATCTCATTTTTTTAATAAAAAATGAGTAATTGTTCAATTGTGAAGAATTAATACTCCTAACCCCCCTAAAAAAAAAAAAAAAATCAACAACAACAACAACAACAAATGTGAGGTTGTAGTGTTAAATATATAATAGTCTACTATTTAAACAAATAAGAAGCTTGGCATAGTGGTTAGGAGTCTTAGCCAAGACTAAGAGGTTTTGGGTTCAAACCCTCCCAAGAGCAAATAATTTTTATTAATAATACTTGGGGTTGCAGTGTGTGAGTTTCGGCGGTGGTTGGTCGGAGAACTGTCGGTGGTCCGACGGCGGCGGCGGCTGGAGGTCTGAGTTCCGGCGGTGGTTGGTCGGAGAACTGCCGGTGGTCCTACGGCGGCGGCGGTTGGTCGGAGGTCCAGCGGCTGCGGTTGGAGGTCCGGCGGCGGCTGGTGGAGGTCCGGTGGTGGCGGCTGGGGCGCGGTGGTTGGTCGGAGAACTGCTGGTGGTCCTACGACGGCGGCGGCAGGTGGAGGTCCGGCGGCGGCGGTTGGTCGGAGGTCTGGCGGCTGCGGGTAGAGGTCCGGCGGCGGCGGGTGGAGGTCCGGTGGTGGCGGCTGGTGGCGGTGGGTGGCAGCTGTCGGTCAAAGATGGTCCATGGTTAAAGGTGTAATAGGATTTTATATAGGCTGGGGGTATTTTTTCCATTTAAAAATGGTGAGGGATTTATTGGTAAAATTGATTTCAACCCAAGGACCCTAAGGTAGATTATGAAATGTTGTGGTTTTATTGGCAAATACCATCTTCCCCAAGGACTTATTAGTAAAAATCCCTAAATTCTAAACGGATGTTCCGTTTTTTAGTTAAAGTCGGATCCCAGCTGATTGACACCTCACACTCGAAGCAGCTTTCGATATTTCCTATAAATTTTAGGAAAGAGTCCCTTATATAATTTGTCCTTCTACTTCTATTATAACTTTCTAAAAAATAGTCTCATTTCATTTTTAGTTATCGGCAAAAGTTGATTGCCAATCATTAATGATAATATTTTAATAAATTTGTTATTGATACACCACTTAAAAATATAAGAGTCCCTCTTACAGGGGCGGACCTAAGGCTTATCTACTGGGTGGCAGTGTACCCACTACATAAAAATACTTGTAGTATAGTGGTAAAGCCTCTTGTTAAATGGCTAAAGGTCCCACGTTCAATTCCCACTAGCTTCTTATTGTTTTTGCTTTAGTTATTCTTTTGATTTGTGTACCCACTTAGATTTTGTCCTAGGTCCGCCACTGCCCTCTTATATCTTTTCTTTGACAATGACATAAGGATTCTTGTTAGCCGAACTAAAATTATTTTGGGACTAAAGATATGTTGTTGTTGTTGTAGTCCTAAAACAAAAATCACATTTGATTTGTCAATTATTTGAAGAAATGTCTTTTACATGTTTGTATACTTCTTGTGCCATGATAAAATTTCACCAAAATTGTTTTCTTATTTAGAAACATGATATTTATTCATGGTTAGCTCGTTTGAGACAGCTCATAGCTAACCCTATGATATAAAATCAGACCAGTTGCAAAAAATACTGATTTTTTCAAATAGTAAGAGTTGGTGTTATGAAAAACGCATTTTTCCTAAGCTTAAGAAAAAACCATTTTTTTTGCTTCTGACATATAAACACACATACACTGACCCACTGACACGCTTTACACTTGCACTTTTTTACACTAACACGAGCACTTAATAATAATACATGCACCGGTACTGACACTTTTTTACACTAAGACTGGTACATTTTTCCCTCCAAAACTTGCAATTTTTGACAGTGACACTTTTTTACACTGACACTATCAATCTTTACACTGATATTTTTTTACACTAACTTTGGCACTCTTTAAACTGGTACTTCATATTCATGCACTGACACTTTGTATACTAGCACTTTGTTACACTAACATTGGCATGTCAAAAACGCATTTTTTTTTTAATCTTAAGAAAAACGAGTTTTTTGTCAAATTTTGGCATAGTAAAATAATATTTTTAGATTACGTTTTAAAAAGAATTATTAGTGTTGAGAAAAAAAATAGTAAAAGATAATATCTAACAAGTTGGCAAACCTCTAATTAAAGAGCATTAAAAGTTAAAAGAAAAGTGCGTAAGATAATGAAAAAGTGAGAAAAAGGAAAAATCTTAATAAATTAAATCATTAAATCTGATCTCGATCGATACAAGCACTTTGATAAAAATGTTAGTAAGATTTACTCCTTTTGTCTTTAAATATTTGCCTAAAATACTTGCATTATTAAATTATTAAGAGTTCAAGTTTGTTTCAAAATATTTGTAGTTTTGATATTACTTCAATATTTTTAGCATTGTTTACCAAATACTATGCTTTAATTTGTGACTATGTAGTTGTGATTGTCAAAATACTATTTAATTACTTAAAATACTTGAAATGTTTTAAAAGTAACTTACTCGGTTAGATATGCATTAATTGTTTTCATAATATGTGTAAAAAATTCTAAAATACAAGTATTTTGTGATGGAGCGTAAGTATATTTTAGGTAGTAAAGTGTAATTTTCATAAGTGTAAAAGGGTCATTTCTGAAATTAATTGATTGAAAGTGACATTTTGTGTCCCACTTTTTCTCAAGCTTATCTCACCGTCTGCATCATTTAGTTTTACAAAATGAGTATAAGTAACAGCTCTCATATCTCACGGGAGTAACACTAGTAAATAAAATAAAATAAAAAAAGAGAGGGAGAGAGAGAGTGGGTCCCTTGCAAAACTAATAGTCAACCTCACAAAGAATCTTTCTACTTGCAAGATTCCCAAATTGTAACCAAACCAGAACATTAAATCAAAACAATTGTTTGGACAATTTTGAATTGAAAGAGAAAGCTAATTAATAATGCATCATATAAAAATCGCAAAAAATTACAATCGGACCATCCAACTATGCCACATTATCAGTAAAGTCATTCAAATATTAAAATTCAACCTTTACCCCCTCAATAACCAAAACGCAAGTGAATGGCATCTAAATGATTTTTCTATCAACCTGTTCCGTTAAGTAGTTTGCAAAATCTCATTTATACCCTCTATTATACTCCCACCGTCCCGGTTTAAGGTTTTTAGTTTGACTTTTCACGCTTATTAAAGAATCAAGGTAAACTTGAGTCAAGAATAGTAGTGGAAGGATGATATAATTGTTCGTTCATAAAACAAGTGAGTGAAAACTAGATAGGTAAGTGATGTGTTTTTTTTTGTAATAGATGAACTTTATAATGATAAAATTGTCCAAAATGTAACACCCACCACTTTTGATGCATTTCATAAATATATTTTTGACGTGCTTTCATTTAAATACGCTTAAATATGTAGTTTTATTCATGCTTGCTTGCTCATGTCATATTATATACTTTGACATATGTTTGTGTTCATGTATTTTATGACATTTTAACATTTTAATAAAAAAAAGTTACACACAAAAATATATAAATAACTTAAAAGTGTAATTCTCGTCCAGCTTTGACCCTCTGTAATATGTAATAAAATGATCATAACTCTTCGTAGAAAATTCGAAATTCCAATTCGAAATGTGATGGCTAAACTAGACATTTAGGGTTCCAAAAGAATATTTATTTGATCAATTTGGCTTAGTACAACGTCTTATATGATCTATTTAATTTGACAATAAATTACTCAATCTCATAGAATTAAATTATATTTGTTCAACTTGTTGGTCAAAGTATAAATTGCTTGACCAAGAATCCTAAGTCGGGCAGGACAGAGGGAGTATTTTTTTTTTTTTGTGAGGACGATAGTTTTACTGAGTTATTTAAACTCTGTAATTTTGGGTAGTTGTGTTTTGTGCCTGTGATAACTGTTTGTTATTTTTTAGTGCCGGCACGTGATGCCACGCGTGGTTGAAGTTCAGTATAACTCTAGTTTGAATGTTCAATAGTTAAGGCGGTTGGCCTGTTGTCGTTTTTAGTATTCTGTTGTCGAGCAAGTGTAGCTCGTGTATTATACAGGTTTATGGAGGATGATAGTATTAGCAATCGTCATATCCGTTTTATAGTAGGGTTTACGCACCTAGTTTGTGGATACATATAGGACCTCAGAATTCGGGTCGCGTCACAAAACACTATTCATATTTGCCATTTAAGGAATAAAAAAACTAAGAACCTTAAACTGAGATATACCAAAAAGGAAAGTAAAAACCTTAAATTAAACTGAGACGAGGGAGTAGTACTCATGAACTGGAATCTTACATTTTAAAGTTACTGGTTGCAAATTTAAATTATAAAGTTGCTAGTTGCAATTTTAAAATTTAAAATTGGTGGTTGTAATTCTTAATTATAAATAATATACTCATGTGTTGTCATTTTAAATTTTTATAAATATTGATTCTTTAATCCAAATTGAGCAAGAGAATCAAGGCCAAAATAATTACTTATTGACCAATTTTAAATATCCTCACTTAACTTTTTTCTTCTTTGCAAAATACTCCCTCCGTCCCATCTTATAATTCAAGAATTAAGATGAGAATCTTTATATTATATAATATAGATAGTGGGGTAAAGTGTTGTGAGTATAGAAAGTGGGTAGGAGAGAGAAAGTGTGGTAGAGAATAGTTAGTGGATAGTTGTTGTGTGTATGACATGTATGTCCCACTAAATAAAAAAGTATTATAAAAAAACTTCCATTTTTTGGATTTTGAAGTTTAAAATTAGACAACCAAAAGTGAAATTTTTGAAGTTTAAAATAGGGCGGAGGGAGTACTCATTATGCTATCTTCAATTTTCCCATGTCATGATTCCATCCAAAAATCATTAAAAATGTAACAAAAGTTAATCAAGTGACTAATTTCCATTAAATTTTCAACTGGTCCGTCAAACACAATTCTGTTATCTCCTTCGGTTTGAGTCTCCAGAATCGTCGCCAACAAAATTGTTGGCCGACGGTGAAAGAGGTCGCTCCTCCATCTCCTTTCTTTCGCCGCCGCTTCACCCACCCCGCCGCCGATACGGATACAAAGAGGATATATCAGCTGCAGCCGGAGTCGATCTCCGTCGCGGCACCTCTATCGCTTTCTCTCGTTAGATTCAAGGTCGGTTACTTCTCTTCCTCTTTGTATTGGATTTGGGTTTGTTGAATTTTGGGGGTTTTAGGTTATTGATGGTTTGCTTTATTGTCGATGAAATTGAGGAAGAAGAGCGTTACTACTCACACCCGTTAAATTTATAATTACACCTGATTTTGGTGGAGGTGGTGATGGTATTAGCTTTTCATATACTCTTTCCGTCCAGCTTACTTGACATTTATTTTCATTTTGGTTTGTGTCTTAGCTCACTTGACACTTTCCAAAATAACTTACTCCCTCTGTCCCTAAATGAGTGTCCATTTTCAAGAAATCTTTGTCCCTAAATGAGTGCCTTTTTTTTAACATAACTTTCTCCCTAAACGTTTTTTTTGGAAAAAAATTTCACCGGTTTCTTTATACGTGCAAAAATAAGGGTTTGGAAAGGAGATTACAAGATTATATATGAATCGTTGTTACCAAATTGTTCAAAAAGTTGAGATTTTCAGTGTCTCTTAAAATGAAATTTGGACACTCATTTAGGAACAGAGGGAGTATTTTTTAAAATTTTATATTCACTCTAACCCACCACTCATTTTCTACCACACATTTTCCTTATTTTATTGTTTTACCTTAGTTATTGCCCACCTCTTAAGTATTAAGTGAGGTGGGACGGAGGGAGTACTCCTACATTAAAAAAGAATCTAATTTTGACTTAATGAAATGTAATGAAAGTTGGTCACGTGATGTCACATAACTAATGTTTGTTACATTTTTAACAATTTTGTGGACAGAGTATAATATGATGTTTGAAAAAAAAAAAAAAAAACCTATTTAAAATCAGCCAAATCTTAGTGACTACTTTACTATTTCGGCCACAAATCATTAAGACTTGCCAACAAACATTTAAATTGAGGGGTATAAAGAAGATTTTGCTTCTATTATTGAAGATGTGAAATTTGTGAATAAAACAAAAAAATAATAGGAAATCACCATAATATTGCAGTTGTAATATCTCATCTTTATTTTTTGTTGATTTACTAATGATTTTTGTTGTTCGATTTCTGTGAACATGATTATAGTTATAAAAAGATAAAATTTCACTTCATGGGCCTATGGATTTCGAACTGCTGCACCGAAACTCCACCCAATGGTGGAGATTGGAGCCACCTCATTTTAGCTCCACCCAACGGTTCAGATGTGTCCGAGCTCGGTGGGACCCACAAAAAATTGAAATCATCTTAGCCGCACAGATGATGAGCTCGCCTATGTGGCCTCGATCTGAGCCATTGGGTGGAGGGGTGCAGCGTTTTTGGGTGGAGCGGTTCCGGGTCCATGGGCCTATTCAAAATTTAAAATTGCAACTCATGAGTATTTGATTGAGGGGTGTAAAGGAGATTCTCAAACAAACTATCAGAAATAATTAACAAAAATCCACTTTTGAAGTCATTTGCATACTATATTTTTTATTAAGTGGTGGATGTTGAATATTTTTTATACTTGAATAGCTTATGTGAATAATATGTCAGAGTTGGGTGGTCATTTGCTAATGTTGGAACAAGACAAATATTAGAGCGTGTAAAAACATCATTAACATCATTTAGGATGGTTTGTTTGTTATAGTTTTGACCTTCTCATAATCTAGTTTAGTGTGTGCTCCAGCAAATTTTATATGGCCAAGATTCAACGCTGGGTTTATGTGTTGGGATTATTGGCTTCTGTTCTGATTAATATCTTCTTTACCATAAATCTTTACGTGGGTAGTGATCGGAATTCGAATTTGATCAAAGAAGATGACGATTATGAACTGAGTTGGAGCCGGAAAGCGGCGGCGGAGGCTGAAGCTGTGGCGGCGGTATCATGTTCCGGCCATGGAAGAGCTTATTTGGATGGACCAATTGTTGATGGGAAGCATGTTTGTGAGTGTCATAATTGCTATGGCGGCCCTGATTGCTCTCTTCTGTTACCCAACTGCCCTGCTAATGTTGACAGGTACTCACTTTTCAATATTCAAAGCCCAAAATCATAAGGATTTTCTTAAATGGTTTTCATATCAAATTAAAGTACTCCCTCCGTCCCAAAATAATCTTCGTGTTTGACTATTCAAACTTTTTAAGGACATGAACACTTGCTTCACTAGCCATGTTTTGTTTGCACACTTTTAAGCCTAAATTGTAGAAATGAGAAGAACTATTTGGGACAGTGAGAAATGACAAATGTGAAAATCATTTTGGGACGGAGGGAGTATCTTGTATTTCTCCATTCATGTGCCTCTTTTTGCTTCTTGATGCTCTAGAATATGCAAGTCTTGTGATAAGAAAAGTCAACCCCCACTTTATTGTACCTTGATACAAGAGTCAAGCTCCTTGATCATTTAGTGCTAGTTTGGCAACAATTATGTGGACAAAGAACTACTGCAGCGCCAGATGTGTTGCACATCTTCCATTTTAGAGTTGTGCAGTTGAGATTGATTGTGCAAGATGTGGGACCCACCAAACATCCAATTCATCTAGGACATCCATCTCACGAGTCAAAACTAAAGCATGATATTTTTCATAACATAATTTAGGAAAATATGAAAGGGGACCATATGTTAAAATGGATAAGCTATCTTAGAAACAGCGCCAGATGTGTTGCACATCTTCCATTTTAGAGTTGTGCAGTCGAGATTGATTGTGCAAGATGTGGGACCCACCAAACATCCAATTCATCTAGGACATCCATCTCACGAGTCAAAACTAAAGCATGATATTTTTCATAACATAATTTAGGAAAATATGAAAGGGGACCATATGTTAAAATGGATAAGCTATCTTAGAAAAAAGGAATTTTCCCAAAGTTATATTGACTTGATACCCAGTGTTTTCCTGTTAAGCAAGTTCTTGAGAGCTGCTGATATTAGTTCAAGAAATTTAAGATCATTTCACTAACCAACATCCTTAATATTTGATGTCTGAATAATTGCAGTGGGGATCCAACATTCTTGGAACCCTTTTGGATGCAACATGCAGCTAGCAGTGCACTCCTCATCCCGGGTTGGCATCGTATGAGTTATTCATTCACTGACCAATCTTCAACCACCTCAAAAGAGCTCGAAAAGTACATCCGAAAAGTCCATTCAATCGCCGGAAACGCAGTCACCGCCGGAAAATACATCGCTTTTGGTGCTGGATCATCCCAACTCCTCATTGCAGCAGTTTACGCCCTTTCTGCAGGCAACTCTTCTTCTCCTTCAAGAGTCGTTGCTTCCATTCCTTTCTACCCGGTTCGTTAACTACTTCTATTCCTATACTCCCTCCGTCCCAATATGATCTTTCCATTTTCCATATCTCATTGTCCCAAAATATTTCTTTCCATTTCTACAATTTGGTCTTAAACAAAACATGGCCAGTGAAGCAAGTGTCCATATTCTTAAAAAGACTGAATAGTCAAATGGGAAGATCATTTTGGGACGGAGGGAGTATATGCTAAATGCTAGTCATTGCAAATTGGTTGTACATTATTTGAGTTCAAATTGGTCAACTGTGGCAGATGTACAAGTCGCAGACGGATTACTTTGATGCAGTTGATATTAAGTTTCAAGGAGATACATCCTTGTTGGGAAACACTTCGGATAGTTCTACGAACGTGATTGAGTTTGTCACTTCTCCAAACAATCCAGATGGTCAATTGAAGAAGTCAGTTCTTGGGGACTCATCTGTGAAAACAATATATGATCGTGCCTATTATTGGCCACATTTTACCGCTATTCCATCTCCTGCAGATGAAGATCTCGCCATCTTCACACTTTCTAAGCTCACTGGACATGCTGGAAGTAGATTTGGGTAAATTTTGCTACTACCTCCGTCCCAAAATGTATGTCTGGAATAAAAAATTCAAATTTGCTCTTGATCAAGAGAATATTTGAATTTTTTTTGGAGATTTTTGGGACGGAGAGAGCATAAAACTCCCAAAGCTCTCTTCTTTTTTCTGACATTCGTTTTGATTGTTCATACGGGTTGAGACTGTTGCTGTTTTTGTAGGTGGGCATTGATAAAAGATAAGGCGGTGTATGACAGAATGATAACCTTTATTCAGATGTCTGAATTAAGCTTTTCGAAGGATACACAATTAAGAGCATTGCAACTTCTCAAAGTAGTGGTTGAAGGAGATGGTAAGGAAATATTCAACTTCGCTTACCGGAAAATGAAAGACCGTTGGGAAAGATTGAGCCGGGCGTTCTCAAAGTCAAACCGTTTTTCCATTCAGCACATTCCTTCTCAGTACTGCTCTTACTTCCAGAAAGTCAGAGGACCATCTCCAGGTAAAGGTTCAATATTTCACTATCTCAAAAACTCTTTGGAAGTTAAGTTACCACTTACCACAGCACGAACGTACAAGTTTTAATATTGAATGTACAACTTTTTGTTTCCACGGCAGCTTATGCGTGGGTTAAATGTGAGAGGGAAGAAGATAAAGACTGCTATGAAGTGCTGAGAGCTGCGAATATTATAGGGCGGGATGGGAGCTTGTTTAGTGCAGATAGTAGGTACGTGCGATTCAGCCTTATCAAGGGTCAAGATGACTTTGAACAACTGATGAATCGAGTAAACGAGTTGATTTCCAAAGAAAATGGTGGTGTTGAACCAATGTAATGGCTCTGATCAATCTTCAGTTGATTGGTAAGCCAAGACAGTCTGCTCTTTTCAAATGAAACTAAGGTCAATATCTCTATTGGCCTTCTTAGAATAAAAGTATATTGTCATTGTATAAATTATGCTGTAAATTATACAAGAACTGGAACGTTTATGCAAGACTTTTTAGGCACATGTTAGCAACATCTTGTATGGAATCTGCAACTCCATGAATTAATCTGTGCATGTGCTATTGACCAATAGCGCATCCATTTCTAATTGCTAGTGCACGTGTTATTGAGTGCTAGTGCATTTGTTTTGCGAGGGTCATAGACATACCATGTGTTAGTGCATGTTTTTATTAATGTCAGCGGTAAGTGTGTTATTGAGAATTTGTCCATGTGTCGTTGAGTATCAGGGCATGTGTTTTGGGAATGTCGGTGTGTGTGTTTATAAGTGCCAGTGAATGCAGTGGTGAAGCCACAATTTTATTTTAAGGGGGTCAAAATTGTTTAGTGTATATACATACTCCCTCCGTTCCAAAATAAACTTTTTATTTTGTCATTTTGGATGTCCCATTGGAAACTCCAATTATCCGAAAAATGAAAAGATTCCCTTCACTTTCTCTCTCATTCTCACTCACAAGTCACAACAACTATTTACTTACTATTCCCTACATCACTTTTTCTCTCCTTCCCACTCACATCACATGCTTTTCCAACATATTTTCTTAATTTTCGTTCCTAACATTCTATGTGTAGTTTGTTTTGCAACGGAGGGAGTATATATTTTTACATAGATATTGAGCACAAAGAGCGTCCAAATGATATTGTTGTGCAAATTTACCACAAGGGGAAAATTGAAAAAATTACTCTCTCCGTCCCAGAGTATATGTCCACCCTCCCATTTACACGGAGATTAAGAAATGGAAGAAGTGTTGTGAGTGTAAAAGTAAAGTAGGAGAGAGAATGAGTGTGAGTGAATAGTAAGTTGATTTATATTGTGAGTATAAAAGTAAGTAGGATAGAGAATGAGTGAGAGGAATAGTAAAAATTATTTGCCATTTTTGAAAGGGGACATATACTCTGGGACGGAGGGAATAGTATTTTAAGTGTATCTTTTAAAATTTTATAATACTAAAATGACAAGTTTTTAAAATCAAGGGGATTGAGTAACCCCCTTGGCTTTCATCTAGCCTCGCCACTGAGTGTATGTGTACAGTGAGTTGGAAAATTTTAAAAATAAAATTCTAAGCAAAAAATAAAATAAAAATCTAAGCAATAAAATCCTGTAAACAAGCTGACAGATTGTAATATTAACACATAAAATTTATAAAAATAACATTGGGTACTTTAAAGGGACACGACTTTGTTTTAAATGAAAAAAATATAAAACCATGTAAACAAAATAATAAAAACAATTTGTAACATTAACATTAGGACAATTAGCAAACAAGCTTTATTAAAAGTGAAAAACTAGTAAAAAAAACGCGTTTTACGTTAAGGGAGCGTAAAACGTGTTTTTAAGTTTGGTGCGGTGGCATTTTTGTAATTAACGGGAAGTTGTTGTTCGCTGATCGGAAGTGCCAGTGGTAGTGTAAAAAAGTGCCAGCACATGTACACTGGCACTTATTGACACTAACACTGGCAGTTTTTAATAAGTGCCAGTATCAATGTTAAAAAGTGCCAGTGTAATGGCTGACAATTATTAACACTACCACTGGCACTTTTAATAAGTGCTAGTATCAATGTAAAAAAGTGCCAGTATACTCACTGGCAATTTTTAACATTACCACTGGCAATTAAGAAAAATGTCAGTTTCATGTTTATAAAACGCCAGCATGAAATCACTGGCTATTTGTAATGTTAACACTGGGCATTTATCATGGTTGCCAGTATTTACGAAAATGCCGCCCCTTGTTTTGAAGTATAATTGCCAGCGTCTTTGAAAAACACGTTTTTCGTTAGCTTAAGGAAAAACGCGTTTTTTTAAAGACCAACTCTTATTAAAAAACCTAATTTTTTATTAAACTGAATTACAGACTAAAATCCCTTTTTTTAAGCACACAAACACTTACTATCTTCAGAAAATATTAGGAAAAACGCGTTTTACACGTGTATTAGTGTAAAACGTGTTTTCTATATGCGGAGTGGTATTTTTGTAAATAAGCGGAACGTTGTGAGAAGGCGCGGTGGCATTGATGTAAATAACTGGAACTCATGAAAACTCACCAGAGACTTTCGAAACTGTAGGAGGCATTTTTAAATATTACAACAGGCAGATTTTAACACTAGAACAGACACTTGTTTTTGAAATTGAAAAAACTCACCAGACACGTGTTGAATTTGTAAGAACCATGTTTCAATACTACATCAGGCACGTTTCAACACTAGAGAAGTCAATTGTTAACACTACAACCAGCAGCCAAACACTACCAAAAAAAATTGCTTATTTGAACACTATAAAAGTGTCTGCCTTGAATTTTATAAGTGTTATAATACAACAAACATTTTCTACTAGAAGAGGCACATGATAATCTCAGAGGGGGCATCCTAACACTACCACTAAAAAGTGTCTGTTTGAACACTATAAAAGTGCTTGCTTTGAATTTTATAAGTGTTATAATACAAAAGGCATTTTCTAATACTAGAAGAGGCACATGATAATCTCAGAGGAGGCAGTTACAAAAACTCGGTTTCCTAACTCTTAGTGTAAGCCGGTCTAAATAACGTAGCCGATCCAAATAACGTGTATGTAAAAAACACATTCTACACTAACGCTAGTGTAGAATGCGTTTTACACAAGAACGACTCTACAATCTTTTACCTTTTTAAAAAAAAAAAAAAAATCTTTTAAAAGATGAAGTGCGATAAAATTAATCGTGTTAAATTGCTACAAAGCAATCTTCTTATCTATTTCATGCCATTAATTTTTAATGGTCAATGCTAGGGGCACAAAAGAAATTTACAAAATTATGGATACAAAGTAAGGTGACGATATTTTATTGGTTGAATCGATTGTGGACCTGACACACTCTAATTAAAAACACCAACAAAATTTTTGTGGCCTTTTTTTGTGACTTTATATTTACTCATTTTAAATAGCAATTGGTGTTTTACTAATGATGTGAGCACACATTATGATTATAAAAGCTTTGATTACGAAAAAGTGTAATTATGTTATGCAAAATTAATACTCCCTTCGTCCCAGTTTAAGGGTTTTAGTTTAAGTTTACACGCTTATTAAGGAACTAAGGAAAATTTGAGTCAAGAATAGTAGTGTGTGGAGGATATAATTATCCATTCATAAAAAAAGTGGGTGAAAAGTAGATGGGTAAGTGATGAATTTTTTTTGTAATATATGAACTTTATGAGGACAAGGATGTCCAAAGCACTATCCTTTGCCATTTAAGGAATAAATCAACTAATAACCTTAAGAGGCGTACTCATGTGAGACCGTCTCACGGCGTGAGACAGCTCACAGCCCAGCCGAGCCAAGCCGCCAAGCCAAATTATTTTTTTTATTTTTATTTTTTGGCTTCCAACTTTTTTCCCTGCCATTTTTTGCTTGCCAGCAAAAGTAACACTTTTTTCTCATATGTAGCACTTTTTTTCTTCAAAAATGTACCACAATTTTGCTGAAATTGATTAAAGATAACATAAGATTGACAACTAAACTAATGTTACATTTTATAATAAATGAATGTAACCCTTTTTTTTTTATCAATTGTAACACTTTTCTAGGGTTTTGCATTTTATATACATAATTTTTTACTCTTTTTTTAAAGAAAAAATTAACATTTACTTAAAAAACAATGTTACATTCATTTATATAAAAAATTATAATCATATATGCACTCTGTTACACTTCAAATATTACTTTTTCTAACCACAAAAACTGTCAAACAATTTAATTTTTCTTGCAAAGCTGCTGCTACATTTGATAGTAAAAAGTGTTACTTTTGAAGATGAAACTGTTACTTTTATCAGAACAAAGTGTTACTTGATATCACGAAAACATAAAACAATTGGGTCGGCAGTTAATGTCAAACCAAGCATTACACGCATTGAAATGAGAAATAAAAAACATCGTACAAAGGCTCTCAAGTTAATAGAAAAAAACATGATTTTGCAAGCGAATGGAGATATTTTTTTCTTTCTTTTTCTTGGTGGTGGGGGTGGTAGAGATCAGACGAAAAAAAACTTAATTTGTGCATTTTTTAAAAGTTGTTTAAGTTTCAAAAGTAATTTCTATGTACCGTCGATTATCGACGGGCTGCTACCTGGTTAGTATTATAAGCAAATGTTTATACCCACCCACCAAGTACCCAAATAGGGTTCTAACATTCCATTATCCAAAAGTGATGTACTGACGACACTCGCAAATCACCATTTATTTTGCATACAATTTTTGAATTTTATTTTATTTTCCCTGACAACTCCACTCGCCTTAACATTTCGATTGCATAGCAACCAGATAAAATTAATCCCGTGATATTTTATTCAACAGAATGCGTAAAAGTGTCTAAAATAACTATAATATAAGTTACATATTATAATTAATTATTTTCATAGTAATTATTATAACATAAATTGCATAATATAATACTCCCTCTGTCCCTAAATGAGTGTCCAAATTTCATTTTAAGGGACACTGAAAATCTCAACTTTTTGAACAATTTGGTAACAACGAGTCATATATAATCTTGTAATCTCCTTTCCAAACCTTTAGTTTTGCACGTATAAAGAAACCGGTGAAAAAAAAAATCGAAAAAAAAACGTTTAGGGAGAAAGTTATGTTAAAAAAAGACACTCATTTAAGGACAAAGATTTCTTGAAAATGGACACTCATTTAGGGACAGAGGGAGTAAGTTACTTATCCTCTAACTTTCCTTTTCTAATTTGTTGATTCTATTCCTTCACTACCCTACTCACACACATACAGAGCACAGATACACATTAAACCTACACATTGGTTCCTTTCAAATGCTCAAAAAAAAAAAATCACTTTCTCTTCAAGACATAATTAAAGTGTACACATACTCTCCAAACATAACCATACATAATATTTATATTTAATCCCACTTTACTAAATTATTGTCCCCTCCACCCCATACTGAATACCTAATTTATATACATTAAAAAAAATGTCCACAATTCAATGTCTTTCTAAAAAATAAAATCTATGATTTTTGCACATATCATTATATTCTTACAAAGTTAATAGTTTAGAAAATTGATAACAACAATATTTATACATCTTTATAGTAACTTTATAATTCTAAATATAATATTATTTTGAATAATCCAATTTGTTACTCATACCTCATTCCGTAAGAGAGTGAGTACAATACTCTCATTCCGAAAAGTTTATTTTATTCAATTTTTTATGACAACATAAATAAACTTTGACTAATCATTGATGTCGATCTAATAATCCTAGTGAAATTCTAAAAAAATAAATAAATACTAGTGATTTATCAATTATAATCTTTAGAATTTCATTGTGATCTTAGAATGACACCAATATATGCTCTCAACAAATTAATATGGCCAGACTTTTATTCTTGTGCTATGCAATTTGCTTATCGGCATCTGTTCTGATTAATATCAGGTTTACCATAAATCTTTTTGTGGGTAGTCAAAGGAAGTTGGAAGTGATCAAGAAAGATGATGATTATGAACTGAGTTGGAGCCGGAGAGCGGCGGCAGAAGCGAAGCGGTGGCGGCAGTTTCATGTTCCGGCCATCGACGAGCGTTCTTAGATGGGCCCACCATTGATGGCAAGCATGCTTGCGAGTGCAATACTTGCTACACCGGCCCTGATTGCGCTCTTCTCACACCCGGTTGCCCTTCTGATGTGGGCAGGTATAATACAATGCTACAAAACCAGTTAAAAATACTATATACCTCCATCCTAGAAAGTTAATTTTGTTTAGTATTTAACGGTCAAAGTTCACACGCGTTGACCATTAGTTCAAAATACTACGTTCATCCTAAAAAGTTAATTTCATTTAGTTTTTAATGGTCAAAATCACATGTGTTGATCATTAATACTACCTCCATCCTAGAAAGTTAATTTCGTCCATCCTAAAAAGTTAATTTCATTTAGTTAATGGTCAAAATCACATGTGTTGATCATTAATACTACCTCCATCCTAGAAAGTTAATTTCGTTTAATTTTTAGCAGTCTAAGTTCACATATGTGTTGACCAATAGTTCAAAATACTACCTCCATCCAGAAAGTTATTCTTGTTTACTTTTTAACGGTCAAAGTTCACTTGTGTTGACTATTAAAAGGCAAATTGGGTCAAACATCTTAAATCTTTGATGTCTGATTAATTGCAGTGGAGATGCTACATTCTTGGAACCCTTTTGGATGCAAAATGTAGCTAGCAGTGCACTCCTCATTCTCGGTTGACACCGTATGAGTTACAGGTTCACTGACCGATCTACGACCACCTCCAAAGAGCTAGAACAATACATCAGAAAAGTACACTCCATCGCCGGAAATGCAGTCACTGCCGGAAAATATATCGTTTTTGGTGCCGGATCATCTCAACCCCTCACTGCAGCAGTTTACTCCCTTTGTGCAGGCAACGCCTCTTTTCCTTCAAGAGTCTTTGCTTCTACTCCTTTCTTCCCGGTTAGTAAACCAATCCGGCTCCTCAATTCCTCCATATATTTTTTACTCTAATCTGTTTTTTTCAAGAACTCATATCGATCGAGTCTTGCAGATGTACAAGTCACAGACAGATTACTTCAACTCAGTTAATATTAAGTTTCAGGGAGACACGTCCGTTCTGAAAAAAATCTTTTTCAGAAAGTTTGTGACTTCTCCAAACAACCCAGACGGACAGTTGAAGGAGGCTGTTCTTAGAAGCTCGTCAGTCAAAACGATTTACGACCATGTCTATTATTGGCCATATTTCACCTCTATTCCTTCATCTGCTGACCAAGATTTTATGATCTTCACACTTTCTAACTCACTGTCCATGCTGGAAGCCGATTCGGGTCATTTTTCCTTCCCAGTTCTTTTCTGTCATTTTTTTGGAACGGACTAAGGGATTGAATCTAAGATTCATGCTATTTTTTGTAGGTGGGCATTGATAAATGATAGGGCGGTGTACGAAAGAATGATAAACTATATAGATATTTCTGAAACAGGATATTCTAAGGATGCTCAATTAAGAGCACTGCAGCTTCTCAAAGTGGTAGCTGACGCCTGACGGAGATGGTAAGGAAATATTCGACTTCGCTTACCGGAAAATGAGAGACCGGTGGGAAAGATTGAGCCGGGCATTCTCAAAATCAAATCTTTTTTCCGTCCAGAAGATTCCTTCTCAGTACTGCTCTTCCAGAAAATCAGAGGACCGTCTCCAGGTAATATCTTCAAACAGTTCAAATTTTCAGTATCTTGCAGTTAACACAGCTTCTTAAATACTCCCTCCGTCCCATTACAAATGGCACATTTTGACTTTTTTTTTTGTTAACTGAGTCAATCTTTGACCATAATTTTATGAATATCTAGTATCTCTATGCAATTCTAAAAATTGTTATTGATAGTATTTCTAATGGTGAAACGATAACAATTAAGAATCGCATAGAGATATCTAGATATTCAAAAAATTATGGTCAAATATTGACTCAATTGACCAAAAAAGACAAATTGTGCCCTCTGTAATGGGATGGAGGGGGTATATGTGTGTGTGTGTGTAAGCTCAAGATCAAACTAACAACTTTGTGTTCATGGCAGCTTATGGATGGGTCAAATGTGAGAGAGAAGAAAATGAAGACTCTAATGCAGTGCTGAGAGCAGCAAATATTATAGGGCGGGAAGGGAGTCAGTATAACGCAGATAATAGATACGTGCGTCTCAGCCTCATCAAGAGCCAAGACGACTTTGAACAACTACTGCAACGGATTAATGAATTAATCTCCAATGAAAATGATGATAACGAACAAATGTAACGACACCGATCAAACATATGTTAATAAATTAATATACGTTCGTATACGCGTTCGTTTTACAATCTTGAGTCCTACAAATTATAAGTTCGCCTGAGGTTTAAACAGAAACTATACGCTTCGGTCTTACTGACTGTCTTGCCTTAAAATGGTTAATTATTGATTTTCTTTTCATTAAAAAGAAAATGAATGCTACAAATAGGATCAGAAACAGAGAAACTTGCATGTAAGGATTTGGCACAAGGTCAATTATCTTCATACTATTCCTTTTGTCACAGCCACGATCACAGCCTTGTCGTAGTAGACTAACCTTGCCATTAGTTTCTGGTTCGAGTACAAAATCAACTGTCATCGACTCTTCTCCAAGTATGATGGTTGTGCTCCTTGTCTTATAACCAGGCATTTCCGCCACAACTGCAAGTTGTAGTTTTGGTCCAAGTAAGTACTTTATTATTGAACAATTATTACCAAGAATAACTTTTAATTATGTTTGGCGACTTAATTCCAAGCAGATGAATTGGAATTCGAAAAATAATTTTGGTCCCACAAAATTCAATTTGTTCTTAGCGTGGAAATGGAATTGAGTTCCCAACAATGCTCTAAGCATTTAATATTTGTGCCTGCCAAAAGCTAAGTCAAGGGAAGTGGCTTTTCTTGTAAAGGTACCTTCATAGTTCTGTCCAGGAGCTAGCAGTCGATGGTAATCCGCAAAGGTTTGACTCGCTTGAATCTGTAAACGGATAGATCAAAAAAGGTTAATAGAAGTAAGAATTAGATGAAAATGCCATCAACTCATAGATACTATCAGGTGCTTCCGAAGAACAAACCATAGGTAAAGCATTTCTACTACTCCATTCGCAAATTTTGTCAAAATTTGGTGACTTACACAGAGATATACCAGGCATCATATTATAATTTTACTGTTCAATTTTTTTTAATGCAGTAAGAAGGAAGCTACGGAATCTTATTTCATGTAATACGAAGCTTAACAAAGTGATAATCAAAGATGTATGCCTTGCTATATGCATGTGAAGTAAATACAGTCCTACTATACAACTCCCTCGGTCCCAAAATGAATGTCCAATTTTAGTTTTTAAGTGCAATTTAAGAAAGTTGGGATTCACGCATTTTTAGTAGAGTATAAGTACATTAAAAACCCTTAATGATATCACCATATTGCATCATGAGTGCAAGTGTGAGTCAGAACTTGTTGTTTGATGATTGATGATTAGTAAATTCTCCAAAAAGATAGAGCATTCATTTTGGGACAAAAACTTTGGAAAATTAGTCAATTCATTTTGGGACGGATGGAGTAGTACTAAAGAATTTGCATCATTAACAATGAAACCACAAATACGTCATTGGAAAGACAACCTGGTTATGAAAGAGAAAGCTGAGGTGGTCCATATGCATTTTCTTCAATGTTGTGTGTATATATGGATAAGGACCAGGGACGGATCTACATTGATGGCAATTGGTGCACGTGCACCCAATATTCCTCACATTTAATAAATAGAAACTTGTTTTTTAAAGATATACTCCCTCCGTCTCACTTCACTTGAGACTTCCCAAAATGGTAATCTTTTTATAATTTTATATTCAATCTACCACACCCACTCATTCTCTCTCTTCATTTTCCACCATACAATTCATTCAACCAACCTACTATTAACCCCACTAATTATCTCTCTTCATTTTCTACCACACATTTACCTTATTCTGTTCTTTTTCCTTAGTTATTGTGCCCACCTCTTAGGTCTCAAGTGAGGTGGGACGGAGGGAGTATAGACAGAGTGCATTCTATAGTCAAGTAGCCCGTCTAGCTCAGTTGGTAGAGCGCAAGGCTCTTAACCTTGTGGTCGTGGGTTCGAGCCCCACGGTGGGCGTTTTTTTATTTCCTTATTTTTTTTATTTTTGAATCAGAGTAAGATCAAGGGGAATGAAAGGAAACCGGTTGCTTTTTCATATCTGCAAAAAACACAGGTGCAAGGAGTTACGGTGACGGTGCGACATCTTCATTTTGAAATTCTATTTGACACAAATCTGTCAAGCACGGACTCTTAAATTTGCCTCACAATGAAGAGCACTTTACTTTCATTTTCTTCTTCTGTCATAATCGTTTCATTGAAAGAGATTGCATGGAGAACCTACCGTATAATTTATTCCCTTGATCCCAATAGAGGCAGGTAAAGGACCTTCACACTCTGACGAAAAGACCCTTCCGTGCACTCCTGTCTACACAGACAAAGGAATTTCAGTAATGAATATAAATGTAGCAATGATTAAACAATGTAGAATCATTTACATACCATTTGGGAGCAGGGGCAGAGCTACCCTTTGGGTTCCCCCCCCCCCCTCCTTTACTTTTCAGAGTGTGCCAATTAGTACTAGCAAGTTTTGAAAATTTATATTTTTACCATTAAAATTGTGGTTTGCCCCCCCTTTGACCAAGAAATAATAATTGTAAATTTGCCCCTCTTTCAAAATAATCCTGGCTTTGCCACTGTTTTGGAGAATTAATAGTGACGGTCAAAAAGGCAAAACCAAATGTAAGCTTTGTATATACTACTACCTCCATGCCAAAATGAGTGTCCTTGTTGACTTCAATTTCAAGACATTTAGAAAGCTTACGGTCAAATTAGCTCTATATGTAGACAAAGTAAGCATGGCTTTCAAGTTTCTAAACGCCCTCTCAAGGAAAAGAGAGACAATCACGTATCAAATTAACTGCCTAATAGACCAGTGCTTAAATCATATAATCCCTCCGTCCCAAACTTATTGCTATTTATTTCCGTTTTGGGCGTCCCATACTTAATGCTACTTACCCAAAATGTTCAATTTTCTCTCTCCTACCCACTCACAACAACTATCCACTAACTTATTTTCTCTCTCCTACCCACTCACAATACTTACTTTTTCAACATATTTTCTTAATCCCCGTGCACTTTAGTAGCAATAAGTATGGGACGGAGGGAGTGCGTATATATCAAATGGGCCTCGAGGATAATGAGAAGGTATATTAACTATAAGCATACTTTTACAGCTAACTTACTTCAAGTGATACCAATGGACACATTATCTTCAAAGTTTCTCAACTCTTCTCTCATGGAAAAGAAAGACTTCCATTGCACTCATGTAAACTATCTTGAAGAGACATGGAGTATATAGTGTCCCAAACTGGTAAACTCAAAATGGAAAGCATATAAACAAAGGAACTTTTAATTTACCTTCGCAAGACTTGCAACGAGATTTAGCATACTCATTTTGTTGAATTCCCATAGCATCAGTAGCTACACAGTACAGAACTATTTAAGTGGAGAAAGTGAAAAGCATGTATAGAAGGAAGCAAACAAAAAGATAATTTAAACTTAAATGATACTATGTGGACAGATTAATGTGTTCATATTGCCATGCAACTAGCACTAAACACAAATTTGAATGTGAACAGCAACCTTGCTCAAAGTTCCAAGCATTCGTCTTAGAGTAAACTGCTTTTCTGCCCCTCGTACTATGGCTCCAACATCAATTTAACATCCGTACTGCTGAAACAACAAATGTATGATGCGTACTATAGTTTTATTAGCAAAATTAACCAAAATACTATTCAGTCGTTAACTTTTTTCTAACACACGTTATTTTTTCTAACGAGCATTAATTTATTTTAACGGATGTTAATAATTTAACTGAAACTATAAACCTTTTTACATATCAATCATTTTCGTTAAAATTGTCTACATCTGCCACAATAACCACCCAACCACCATCCTCACCAACGTCATCTTAACCACCACCGGCAAGCAGCACACCACCACCATTTAACTATGTTTCACTCTAAACCAAAAGCAAAATTAAATGAACAGATATTACAATCCAAATCTCCAAACAAATAACAACCAAGAAATCGAGGAACAAATTCTGGAAACACCGCCTCCGATCCGACGATGGCAATTCCAGCATAGTGAATCTAAACCCTAATGGAAATTCCAGCAACCACATGAGAATCCCACCACCGATACAGTCCATCAAGAACCAATGTCGCCTCCGGTAACGGCAATACCGGAAACACACAGACAAAAAAAAATCAAATACAAAATTGCACAGATTCGGATCTAGATCTAGATACGTATCTTGACAAAGATCTAGATCTAAATCTTGAGAAAGAAAGAGAGAAAGAGAGCAACAATGAAGGAGAATAAACTGGCAGAAATGAGTAAGAGGCGTTGATTTGCTGGTGCCGTCGACGGGGCCGATGCAGATTTTAGAGAACCGGATTTGGCGATGGTGAGAGTGGAGGAGAGTGAGGAGGTAGGGGAATTGAGCCGAAGATGGGAGGCGTTGAGACCTGGCGGTGAGGGGATTTGGCGTCGGATCTATCGTTGGATTTGGACGGAGAGGGTAGGGTTTGAGAGAGAGTGAGAGGTGAGGGCTAGATCTGTGACTGTCGGATGGGGTAAAGGGTGGCCGGTGACGGAGAAGGAGCAGTTTGCAGGGTCGCCGGGGTTAGGGGAGTGGTGGTGTCGCCGGAGGTGGGGAGGGGTTGCCGGAAGTGGAGAAGATAGAGAGAGAAAGTGTGTGTGTGCGTTGTGTGTCGGGGGAGGGAGGGGAGGGTGGGTTTTGTTTGGGTCTTAGGGGTAGTTCTGTCATTTAGGTAAATTAAAATTGTGTTCTTGGATTAGGTGGTAGTTTGACTTAAGATGAGGGACTAGGTGGTAATAATCCCTATGTTAAATTATTAACATCCGTTAAAATAAATTAATGCTCGTTAGAAAAAATAACGTGTGCTAGAAAAAGTTAACGACTGAATAGTATTTTGGTTAATTTTGCTAATAAAACTATAGTACGCATCATACATTTGTTGTTTCAGCAGTACGGGTGTCAAATTGATGTTGGAGCCATAGTACGAGGGGCAGAAAACCGGTTTACTCATTCGTCTTACATTGTTTGAGCATGAGTATCTAACAACTTAGTAGCATTAAGCATAGCAAAGAAGCGAAGATACTAAATCGTACTCCCTCTATCCTATTATAAATGTCACATTTTCCTTTTCAATACAGTATGTCCCATAATAAATGTCACATTTTCCTTTAGGCAAATTGCAATTTAGTTACATGAGTTTGTTGTCATGTTTCAATTGGTTATTCAATTTGTATTCGTTACAATTTGGTTGCTGAATATGTCTTTCTGTTGCAACCAAGTATAATTTTGGTTAGCCCGTCAAAAACCTAACGGAAATGGATGAAAAACGCAACAAGCTTCTTTCAAAATTGCAATGATCATCCCTACAGTTTAAATTATCCCACCTCACCCCCAAAAAGTAATATCAAAACAAATCTTGTTAATTTAATTTTGTTGCTCAAACAAAAAAAAAAAATTAATCTTGTCAAAATATATATCTGATTTTGCTATTTTAATTTCCAATGAATAAATAATTAATCTTATATTAATCTTGTCAAAAATAAATAATACATAACTAATCTTAATATTTCTTTAAATATATATATATATCTAAAAGTATATTGATATCCATATATATGTACTAGCGGGTAACCCGTGCTCTGCACGGGAAACCAATACTATGTCTTAAAAAATATTTTAACTATAGTTAATTAATATAGTAATCATCATTTTAACTAATACTATTAATAATAAAAATTAATCTATATGATTACTATTATTATAATAATTATTATAATTAATTAATACCATTGATAGTAATAGTTAATATATATATTAATAGCAATGATTAGTCTATATAATAATAATTATTAATATAATTATTATAATAAAATAATATTATTAATAGTAATAGTTAATTGATATAGTAACTATTATGATTAATTAATATTAAAAATTAACAATCTAACTTATATAATAACTATTATAATTAACGAATACTAATAATAGTAATAGTTAATGTATGTAGCCTATTATAGTTAACCAATACTATTAATAGCAAAAAAATAACTTATAAAGTAACTATTATGGTTAACTAATACTATTAATAGTAATAATTAACTATATAGTAACTATTATAGTTAACTAATACTATTAATAGTAATAGTTAACTAATATAGTAACTATTATAGTTAACTAATACTATTAATAGTAATAGTTAACTAATATAGTAACTATTATAGTTAACTAATACTATTAATAGTAATATTTAACTTGTATTGTAACTAATATTGTTAACTAATACTATTAATAGTAATAGTTAACTAATATAGTTAACTATAATAGTAACTATTATAGTTAACTAATACTATTAATAGTAATATTTAACTTGTATTGTAACTAATACTATTAATAGTAAGGTAAAACTGCACCAAAAATCACTCAACTATGACCAATTTGGGTATTTGGTCACTAAACTAATTTCCTTTTGAAACAACACATTCAACTTATTTATTTTTGCATCCATAGTCACTATCACTAACCCCGTTAGTTTTTTGGCGTTAAATAGTCATGTGCCAATGCACATGACTTTTTTTAAGGGTATTTTAGGTAGTTCACTTTAAGCTAGAACATAAAGGTTAAACTTGTTTCAAATAAGTCTCTGATCAATTGTTTTTCACCACTTTAGCTATTGATGTTAAAGAAACTAAACAAATGCACCCACATTTGTTAAGTAGAATAACTCCCTCTCTTCATCTTCCCAATCACCGGTCAATCTCTGGCACCCACACGCCACCGGCTACCACCGCCACTAGTCCGCAGTAAGCACCACCACAAACTCACCACTACCATCAACACCACCATAATTCCACCCCCAATCACCAGCCATAATCATCAACACCACTAGCAACACATAAAATCAAAATAAAATCCAGATTCAAACCAAATCAACACACAAAATTAACAAATGAGAGAATGAATTTTCAAATGGGTCTTCAATTTATAACTCAATTCCATGTTTATTCCCTCATCTACCCCCACACTCCCTCCCTATTCATCTTCCCTATCAGTCCGCCACCATTCACACTGCCACCAACCACCACCCACCAGTCCGTCACCACCACCGCCACCAAGAACATACAACAATGGCAGATTTTTTAAAAAAAAAGTTCAAAATCTTTCCACACACTACACTATCCCTTGCATCTATAATATCCCAATATATAACATCAAGAATCAATGATAAAAATCAAAACCTTCAAGATTGACCGAGATCCAAAATTCAAATTAATTTTCATTACGTTTCTGACTCGTTCGATTTCAAATCCGCCCCGACAACATTATCTTCAATTCTGGGTTCTTGATTTCACGATTTATGGAGAAGAACGCCACCACCATATCCGTTTCGCAATTCTGTTACACGGACGAATCAAAACCTAGATCTTGGTGAAGATCGTTTGGTTTTCAGTTCGACGATGAAGGTCGGTTTTGGGTCTTTTGACTTCTTGATTTCAATTGAAACCAAGATCTGGACAGATTAAAATGAAGGGGGATTTCCTAGCCGGACCGTCACAGACCAGGTCGCCGGCGGTCCTAGGCTTCGACTTCGTGTTCGTTTTTCTGCTTTGGTGAGAAAATAGGAGGCGACCAATGAGTGGGTTCTGGTGTCGGAGAAGAAGAAGAGGCGAATGAAGGGGAGGGGGAGTTGCAGAATGAAGAAGAAGAAAGGGGAGGGGTGTTATATTGGGTGTTTTTCTTTTAGTTCAAGCCCTGTAGTTTATAAAATTGAAAAATAAACCCTATAATTTCTTTTATACTATTTAGACTGTATCACCTAAATTGCCCCTTCAAATTTGGTCACATGCGCTGCATAGGACTATTTAACACCAAAAAACTAACGGGGTTAGTGATAGTGACTATGGATGCAAAAATAAATAAGTTGAATGTGTTGTTTCAAAAGGAAATTAGTTTAGTGACCAAATACCCAAATTGGTCATAGTTGAGTGATTTTTGGTGCAGTTTTGCCTAATAGTAATAGTTAACTAATATAGTTAACTATAATAGTAACTATTACTAATAAGAGTAATAGTTAACTATAATGGTTAACTATTATAGTTAACTATTACTAATAATAGTAATAGTTACTATAATAGTTAACTATTATAGTTACCCTTTTTAGTAACTATTATTATTAGCTAATAGTATTAGCTAATGAAAAGAAAATGAAAGGTCACTTATTTATTAGTATGTTGTCAATACCATAGCTCTTTTGGCCAACTTTAATATATATATATATATAGATTTGGATTGATAATATATTAATCCTATTAGTTATAATATTTTAGAAAAATAAAATGATAACAATATGGGTAAAAATACTTTACAAATTTTGTATTATACCCATTTATTCTAGTAATTTTTATTTTTTTGATGTTTACATTTAACATTGTATCATTCCACTACCATCCCTAACAATCCACCACCACCACCTTCCCCAACACAAACCACCATCACTGCACATTGCCTGAACACCGTCATTCCCCCATCACCAATCACCATTCCACCACCAAAGGTAAATGTTAAAGAAAACCCAACATCTCTGTATCATTCTACAACAAATCTGAACAATGAAATTCAAAACTAAACCTTGAATCCATCTCCATACAGTCTCTGCACATCTCACGAAATTCATTATGGGATCGGATTCGGGCTGTAAAGGTGGAGACAAGGACGAAAGTTGCAGTCGGCGGAAGAATTTCAGGCGAATCTCGGAGGTTTTAGGCAAAACTATAGATCCACAAGCATGGTGGGGCGGCTACAGGAAGGTGAGGACTTCAGTGGAGGAGGAAAGAATCAATTGCTGCTGGGGTGAAGGAAAGGGAATAGAACGGTAGCCACAAGTAGGGGAAGGGTGTGGCGGCCATGGAAATGGGTGAGAAGAAGAATGGGCTGCATTTAGGGTTGTTCCATCTCCAAGAAAGAAATTGGATGTGGGTGCGTAGGCTACAGTACTTGGGTTTTTTATTTTTTTGTTCTTTGAAAGATTGAACTTTTCATTGTATTTAGGGTTTTTATTTAGTAAGAGCTAGGAGCGTAGTGGTATAATTTAAATTGTAAAGGTGTTTATTGCAATTTTGAAAGAAGCTTGTTACTTTTTTCATCCATTTTCATTAGTTTTTTAACAAAGCATCCAAAATTACACCTGATTGCAACAAAAAGACACATTCAATAACCAAACTGTAACAAACACAAATTGGATAACTAATTGAAATATCGTGACAAACTCAGATTACTAAATTGTAATTTGCCCTTTTCTTTTTTAATGTCCCAAAATCACTGTTGCATTTCTAAATAAGTTAACAATCTTAGTCAATTTTACTCTTGATTCAATCAAATTCACAAACAAGCAAAGCCCATTTCTTAAAATCATTGACAAGTCAAATGCGACAATTATTTTGAGATGGAGGGAATATATAACAGGGATGTAAATGTCAGACTCGGAAAGCAGGCCTGTACAGTTTCAGTGAGTAAAGTGATCTATCACATCTAAATGTTGAGTGCGATTAAGCCATGACGCCATCACACACAGCAGTTCCAACTTCTAAGAAATAAGCTTAAAATAAACAAGCCAAACACACGCAATCACCCAGGGCCGGTCAAGTGGAATTTGAGGCCCAAAGCCAAATATTCGGCCCGGCCCATCATTTTACTTAGCCCTTAATACCATAAAGCATAAACTAATCATCTACCCCAGTATATAAGAACACTTTATATCCCTGTCCGCCTGAAAAGTTAGTCTCATTCTAGTCTAATTTTAGTGGTCAATTTCATTGTGCAATGTGCCGCGCTAAAAAAGAGCTGATAATTGAGCCAAATAATTAAATAAATACTGACCTCATTAGCAGGAGGCCATTTGTCATCACTGATTTCTAAGGTCAATTCAAAACAATGACCATAGATGTAGTTCCAATCTTGCATGCCACCATAGATAGGATACCTACAGCAGAACAGCATACAAAGATGCAATTATTGAAAGAACTTAACAAATGAATGTGCAGATAAAATTAAGTGTCAGTACCATTTACATTTAGCAATGAAACATTAAGCTTGTGAATTTGGACAAAAAGTATCAGCTATACTATCATACCAAGAAGCTCCATTAGTGATTCCTCCTTCAAACTCAGTGCTCAATGACATATTACGATGAGATCGGCTATACAAACTAGCCAAAAATCTGAAAGCTTCATCATCAGGACATGGATAGTAATATTTCCTGAAATATTAATATAACAAGCGATGTAATGTAAACATATTTGTAGCATGTTGTAAATTCTGGAGATTCTGAACCATCTATAGAACTGACATTTAAATAAACAACTTCAGCTAGAAACTCATGTAACAAGATAAAATTGGTCTTCAGTCATACTTGTTTCTAAACAACAAATATTCTTAGTCCATGAGAACTTCAGCAGTATAATGGCCATTCACAAAGCTAAAACAACCCATTACTTCATAACAAGAATAAGAATTCCACTAGTATCTATGGATAGGTGAAATGTCAGCAAAAACCCAACTGTTTCAATTAATATATAGCAGCAAATCGAGTTTTCAATTGTCAAACCAAATGAACGTACTAGAACAGTTTCTTATAAGCATATCTCTACAGGGGTTTTAGGAAAGCTTGGAAGCGTGTAGAGGGGTTAACTATATAACCGCATTAATGCTCGTGATAATTTGCACAATTTTCTGTTGACAGATCGACATACAGAAGCCCAGAAAAAGAGAGTGGTACTCCCTCCGCCCCTAAATGAATGTCCAAAAAACTTCCAAATTTGCTCTTGATCAACAGCAAACTTGAAAGTTTTTTGGACATTCATTTTGGGACAGAGGTAAGTACCATTTAGCAATATGTGTTGTCCAAACTGGAATAAAGATGTACGGAGTACTTCGTATCACCAGCTTAGAGAACTCACCTTTTATCCTCAGTTCCATCCCATGGATAATTCGCAACGAGTGCTCCCTGTAATTTTAAAACAAAATTCATCAAAAAGTATTTAAACTTTCAATTTCAGAGTTTAAAAATTGTAGGACCTAAATATTATAAAGAGAAAACAAAAAGGTAAAGAAAAACACCATTAAATTGTCTACAACTGCATATAGTAGCTTTTTGAGTCGGGTTATGCAATAGTTTAGATAGCTTATGATATAACATGGTTTTAGGAGCTACTGAGTATGTGCCTTTGACTAAGACCTAAAGGAAGATAAGGAAGGGCTCAAGCCCCAACACAGGCCCCAAAGGTTAAAGCTATCAGTTAGCAGTCGGAAGAGCGGAAGTGAAGCCTACCGTACGGGACCATTTTATTATTGTATATATGTGCTATTATAAAGTACACTAGACAATTAACTTTATTTTGGCCTTTGGGTGTAATCTGGCGTTACGGTTTTAGCTCCACATCATTGGAACTTCAAGTTTTAGTACTAGTGAATTGCTCTTTCCCCAAACATGAACTACCTACTCTTATGAAGGTGTCAACCACATTGACATGTAACTCAATTTCTCTTTCTTGTTTTCTGTTCTTCGTTTGTTTGAAGTAAATGAGCTTCCTTTTGCATAAGCGCAGTGGAAATTCCTTGTTTAAGTATAACTTCAAAGCTTGTGTCATTCTGTAAACTGTCTTACTCTTCATTTGAGCACAAGTGATGCTAGTCAATTTGTGTCGACATACAATTGGGGCCCCACATGACAAAGAACTGGATCTACATTCTTGAGTGTCTTGCAAAGCTAACACTCTTTAGAAAGTCGGGGATTTACATCCTTGGGCATCTTGTATAGCATCCTCATAATATAAGACATAACCAAACAAAAACATCTTAACGTAGAAGGTGGTTCAGTACTCACAACACCGTAATGCATAACGAGCATGCCTACATGAAGATTCAACATTTAATGTTCACCTTCTATTCCACTCAAAGAGTCCTTATTTAAGTAGTCAAATGCTCAATAGGTGCATAAGTACCCTTTGAAGTATTTCTTGAAACAAAATAATCACTGTCCCAAAGAGATTGCCCACTTACCTTTTTGTTTCTAGCAAAAACATAGTCCCGTTGCTAAGAGAAGCAATAATTTTAATGCAATTTCAAGAAGGTACAAGCAAGTAAAACGTCAACATAAAAAAGTTTGACTAGTCAAAAGGGGCAATCATTTTGGGAGGGAGGGAGTATACAGTATCCAAATTGGTTGATTCCACTGAGTGGTAAAGTTGGAACCTGGAACAATATTGAAATGACTAACTTTATTTTGAAAATCAACTCACTGATTAGAACAGAAGGGTAATCAAAATAAAGATAAATAGTCAAAACATTTTCATGAATTTATTACTTCATAGCAACAAAAGTGCAAGGGTTTCATGACAACATTTGTATTTTAGATTGGAAAAGGATTATGCTTTTTGAGCATTTCATGAGGAGAGTAACGCGAAGCTGTTTTCTTCCAGAAACGTTAAGAAGCATACACATTGAATCAGTAACCGATTCTCCTTTATACGATATTAAAGATTGCTTTTTCCAAGAGGACACAAAGAAACAACCTACAACAAACATGGCATGATCCTGATAAAATGTACTCAAACACAGGCTAAGATCATGACAAGTTTAAGAATATTACCCCGTGAAGGCTGGCAGATGCTGTGAAATGTATCTCTCGCAACCAAGTCATAATTGCTTTTGTTTCAGGTTGTCTTGCGCCGATATCGTTATTCATAGGAAAGAACTATGTCATTTCATGTCAGTTTGATGCTTTTTACAATTAATAAAATCATATACAACTAGAAAGTGAAAACAAGAAACAAATTCAAGAGTCAGATCCAAAGTCAATTTCTAGGGACCAGTCATGAATTATTTTGTGTTTCATTCTTCTAAATGAAACAATAAGAATTCACCAATTACTTTAAACTTACTGTGTGTTTCTTGGAGTAATTTTACAGAAAATTAGTTATCCTTCAATCTGAAATCCAAGTTTGGATTTGTTTACTAATGAGAGCCAAAAATAGAATTTTCAAGGACTCTCTAGTATGACTTTAATCTCCTTCTCCATACTGCAACAAAGATAATACCTTGTCTGGAAAATCACGATTCAAATCAACGTTGTTTGCATTTCCACGACTTCTTAGAGAAAACCCATCAGGATTCATTGATGGAAGTATGTGAAGATGAACGTTATCTACAATAAACGTTGCCTGCAGTTATCAGTTATGCCCGGTTTAATACAACTTAAGCATTTAGGTGATAAATACAAGGGCAATGCTAGGGGCACAAAATAAGTTCACAAAATGAAAGATACAAAATGAGGTGGCGATAATTTATTGGTTGCATCGATTGTGGACCTGGCACACTCTAATTAAAAACACCAACAAAATCATGACACATCATTTTGTAAGCCAGGTTTTGTGGCGCTTTTTTGTGACTTTATATTTACCCTAAATATAAATCACGCTAAGAAAACTGATAATGCAACTTAAGCAGTATCTGAACTGAATGTCTTATCAAGATAAACTTCGGATACTTTATATCCTATGCTAACGCAACTATGCAACTATCACCCAATAAAAAACAAAGTGAACATTGCTGAAGAGAGTTATCAATATATTCTTTTCTTATGAAAATAAACATAAAAATATAAAATATATACTTGAACATATCAAAGCCTTCATAGGCATTCAGTTAAAGTTTCAATATCTTATGCCTTGTCCATCTGTTAAACATATGTTTCATTATTTGACCTTTACGAGTTTTAAGACAAACAAATGAATTTTTAACTTTTCCTGATATATAAAGATATATATTTATCATATACCAGTGTACCAATCTTGTAGTGTTTTCGGGAATAGCATCCTGATTTTTGACACCCATTGACACTGGTCTAGGCGATTGAATTAAATGGATAAATTTCTACGAGTGGTCGGTTATCAGAACAAACCAATCATCAATCCTCACAACTGACCTCAAAGTGAAACAATTTCTTTCATTCAAATACATATAAAGCTGCAAAATTGACAATGAGTTCAACGTGGAAGCAGACTAGAGGCTTGCATCACAATTTGCTGCTTCTACAAGAACCATGGAACTACCAACAATTAGACAAGTGGTTAAGTTAATAAGGTGCTCACCCTTTATCACAGTAACAAGTGGGATAAATGTAACCACCAAATAGCATATTACTCCCTCCGGCCCAAAATGATCTTCACATTTGACTATTCAAACTTTTTAAGGATATGAAAAACACTTGCTTCACTAGCCATGTTGTGTTTATGCACATTTAAGCCTAAATTGTAGAAGTGAGAAGAACTTTTTGGGACAATGAAAAATGGCAAATGAAAAGATCATTTTGGGACAGAGGGAGTATACACACACACACATATTGAACAAAGAAACAAGCAGTAATAAGAAAACGCAAGTCTGAATAAAGAAGGACGACCAAAGCAAATTAAATTACCAAGGGATCCTTCATATAGTTATCACACAGCCAATTTGCTAGAAGTAACAGAAGCTCGCGACCTACAGGTTCGTCACCATGCACATTCGCAATAAACTGAAAATTTCAAACGAATAAACAATCAGTCAGCAAAACAATCAGGCCACAGATTCCTATTTATATTGTATTCATATATTCACAAATCATCATTGCTTAAAAAAATTGATTTACAGACACTGAACGTAAAATCAAGAAATACAAACTTAGAAGAGCTGTATTGATATATCATATATGTTGACTTTCAAACGTAAAGAGAAAAATAAGTGAATAAAACACAGATGAAAATCGAAATGGGCTCTCACATTCTCATACCGAAAGGATGAAGCAATTACAAAGTAAAAACAAGTCCTCACATTATATAAGTTGGGCTCATTTTGGCATCAGAAGTTTTGAGAAAGAAGGGTACAAATGCTGAATAATTGATCGAAAATGGGGGAATAGAGGCCTTTCAACTTTAAGTCGGTCTCATTTTGACATCAACATAGTTCGCTTTAAGTTAATACAAACAAAAGAAAATGGCTTGGACTTTTCTTATTCCAGAAGAAGAACAAACCCATATTGAAGGCATTTGTTTCTTTAAATCCAAGTGTTCAAGGTTAGAAAGGTTAATAGATGTTGAACAAGGAAAACTGTTTGGCATGCTTAAAGTAACTAATCAGGTTCATATGACAGTTAAATCGTGCGACACTCCTGGTTTTGATGGCACACGAGTCGGTAGTTCTGTTGTATCATGTGATTGGATTTGTTCCCTTAAGAATTATTTTTATTTCTATAATATGTCAGATGATAGGAGAGTTGGGCGAGCTTCTAAAATTGAAGCTTGTTGAAAGGGGAAAGCCATGGTAGCTTAGTGTTGAAGCACACTTTCCTTTACAAAACTATCATTTACCTTGACTGCACACTCTTTTAACTTAATAGGTCCACGCTTAGATGGGAAACATTGGGATGTCCAAACAGAACTAGTATATACTCCCTCCGTCCCATTTTTAACTTCAGAAAATGGGTTGGGTACAAAAATTAAGAAAAAAAGTTAAAAAGGTGATGTGTTGTGACTTGTGAGTGTAGATGGTTTGGTAGGAGAGAGAAAGTGGGGTAGGGAATAGTTAGT
Organism: Campanula takesimana; assembly: GCA_026119855.1. Taxonomy (NCBI): domain Eukaryota; kingdom Viridiplantae; phylum Streptophyta; class Magnoliopsida; order Asterales; family Campanulaceae; genus Campanula; species Campanula takesimana. Next base: position 459,014 of record JAOWBW010000714.1, read on the forward strand.
GGATAATTGTTGTGAGTATTACAAGTGGGGTCCACAAATAAAGAAGTATAAAAACCTTTCCTTTTTAGGTTTTTGATGTTTAAAATGGGACACCCAAAATGGAAATTTTTAAAGTTTAAAATGGGACGGAGGGAGTATAATGCGGTCAATTCACCAGTCACTGGTGAGTCAGATCTCTGATCCATTATGATCAAGATAACTTGAGAGATAAAATTTTATAAAGGTAACAAACTTTTATTAAGGTTTAAACTCATTTTCAACCACTGTAGTTTACCTCGATTTTCACTTCAACCGCTATACTTTCTATTTAGCACAAAAACCACAAATGTTTTGGGAAACTATCATTTTAGCCAAAAAAAAAAAATGTGTCTAATCCGTGCCCTAATCCGCGAATTTGTGACTAAAATGATAGTTTTAACTTTTATGGTTTTTGTGCTAAAAAAGAAGTACTCCCTCTGTCCCACTCGAATTAGGACAAATTTCCATTTTGAGTGTCCCATTCGAATTAGGACAACCCAAAAATGGAAGTGTTTTATTTAATGGGACCCACATTCACACTCACAACAACTTTCCATTCATTATTCTCGACCCCACTTTCTCTCTCCTATTTCACTTTTCATACTCACAACACGTCAACACCTACTCCACTAACACTTTTTCTTTAATCCCCGTGCCGTGCTCAAACCAAAAATCCTAATTCAGGTGGGACGGAGGGAGTATAGTTTTTGAAGTGAACGCCGAGGTAAAGTATAGTGGTTGAGAATTAATTTTAACCTTTTATAAAAGTAGTAAAATTTCATGTATTACAATTATTTACTAAAATGAAGAGGATCAAAACTGACAAAAACTTACATATTTAGTGGTGAAAGTCATATATTTTCAAAATTTTCAAGGTGTTGAAATGATAGTACGTTAGCATAAATGAAAGGGGTCAACTGAGCCCCATTGCATGTATGTGGCTTCCCCACTGCAATTCACTTTTCTTACTTTCTTCTATGGGGAGCTCGAACAGGACACCTATTATTAAAGGGAGTACATAATAGAAGGTATTGTCAAGCACCTCCTTACTCCTTAGTCATAGAAATGCTCCTATGAAGAAAGCGAATTTGAGAATTTATGTGGCAAGAACTATTTCAATGAAAAAAAACTCTTCAGTTTCCAGAGGTGCTGTCACTTCAGTCCAAAAATTAAAATTTAAGATCCTGTCCAAACTATTCCAAACCCAATCCCTAGTCTAGTTGTATAAGAAATTGAACATAAGTACACTCTCAGTTGCCAGCGTAGGAGATCATTACCTTAAAGGCAGGTTTAGCCTCTTCCTTTCCAGGACTGTTAGAAATTTCCATCACCCACTACAATCAAGATACTTTAAAAAAGTAAAACACCCGGGGAATATAATATTTGGGCATAAACATCTGGAGAAGTAAGAACTGTAAAAGAATTGACCAGACTATTACCAGTGGAACTCCTTGAACACTATCTCCAATACTGATAGTAGATATGAAAATCCCTCAAAGAAACAAGAATAGGTCAGCTAATCATATAGCATAACTTCAACAGCATTAAATAATTGATTCAAATAAATGCCAAAACCATTACTCCCTCCGTCCCAGAGTATATGTCCACCCTCCCATTTACACGGAGATTAAGAAATGGTGGAAGTGATGTAAGTGTTGTGAGTATGAAAAGTGAGGTAGGAGAGAGAAGGTGGGGTAGGGAATAGTAAGTTGATTGGTGTTGTGAGTATAAAAGTAATGTAGGAGAGAGAATGAGTGGGAGGAATTGTAAAGATTCTTTGCCATTTTATGAAGTGGACATATACTCTGGGACGGACAAAAATGGAAAGATGGACATATACTCTCGGACGGACGGAGTATTTGATCAAAGTATCAACTCATGGATTAAGACTAGTGTGGTCAGGTCTATTTGAGTGTAAGACAAACTAATATTATCATGGAAATCACCTGTATATCCTGGATATGCTACCACATCTGCCATGGAATGCTTTGATGGCCTTTTCGAGATCAGAATTAGTCATATACCCTCGAGCAAGATTATCACTGTGACACAGAATTGAATGCAATTTTCAGAACTTACATCAAACATTAGAAGAATCAAAAGTATAGAATAAATCCATAACATATGTTGGAAGGGCAATAGTTTCAATAATACAGTTTCAGAAAGTGATTTTCCTCTGACAAGTGCCTTGCTGTCCAAGAATAATTCTTATCTATTAAACCTGCTAATCATAGAGAAACTAATGTTAGAAAAGAAGTGGCAACAGTAAAAAACTTTTCCTAATTCTTATATTTTCTTATTTTAGAGAATCTTACATTCAATTTGCTTCCTGACGTATTTAAGTGCCGTACTATAGCTAAGAAACAGACTAGCTTTTGCATATAGCAATGTACAACTATGAAAAGCAAATACTACATCTAGCTTTTGCTTGAGAAACAAATCTTCAAAGCATCAAATATCAATAGGTTTTGTATGTTAAAAGCTTTTACACTGTTTAGAAATTTATAAGAACCTGTTCTGTAAAAGTACTAATGCAAACCTTCCTAAAAGACAAATCTTGGGGACTGCCTCAAAGGCAATCATTAGTAAGACACAGCTGCTACTTATTTAGAGTCTGACGTACTCCCTCCGTCTCAAAATGATTGACCAGTTTGAATTTAAGGGTCATTTTGAAAATGTTGATTTTTAATAGAAAAATCATAAACATTCTTGCTATTCACTATCAATTTTTTTGTTTTGCAAAAATATAATGAACTCTAAAAAAATATCATTTATGTTGGAGCAATTATCCAATATCGGGAATTAACTAGCCAATGCCTGACTATATACAGATCCAGGGCCACTCCTCCCATTGCCAATTGGTTTTGGGATGGAACCTCAGACTTTAACATGGTATTAGAGCTCTAGGTTTGGCAAGGACTAGGGTTCAAATCTTCCCGCTTGCATTTATCCTATAAAAATTATAAAGGGTACGTATTGGCCCAATTGCACCCCTATACTAAATCCACGTATACACGTGAGGGGGAGTGTTAATATCTAAGCATGATATACATTGTGGGTGCCCTCTCTATCACCTTAAGGTTTTAGAGCATGATAAAGTCTGAGGTTCCATCCCAAAACCAATTGGCAATGGGAGGAGTGGCCCTGGATCTTTATATAGTCAGGCATTGGCTAGTTAATTCCCGATATGGGATAATTGCTCCAACACGCCCCCTCACGCGTAGCCGAACTTTGGGCTTACGCGTAGACATATAATTGGGTGACGTGGGGCTAGATCATCGTGGGCCAAACTTTGGGCTCGCACGTGTAAAGGGCCAGCTCTGATACCATGTTAAGTAACCAACTCCTCTAAAACCTTAAGGTGATAAAGAGGGCACCCACAATGTATATCATGCTTAGATATTAACAATTTAGGGACAAAGTTTTTTGATGTAAAAGTTTCAAAAGGTCATTCATTTTGGTACAAAAATGGTCATTCAATTTGGGAAAGAGGAAGTAATATTATTTTTTTTCTCTTCCCATTCATCAGAACTCAGAAGTCAAGATTTGCAATTATTAGATTGAATTTGTACATCATAATAACGTTAAACGCGTACATATGCCTAATATTACCCCTGGTAGTGTAATCCAAAATTGTTGCCCCTTCAGCTTCAAACACTTTAATGATCTAAAATATAAAATTTAATTTACATTCAAAAATTAAATACTAGTATTTCTCATATACTACTATACACACGTTTATCTACTATAAATTCATTTACTCTTGCACATACGATTACTCAAATTAATATCAATCATTAAACACGTACGTTACTAATGAGTACAATAATGCTACTGTAAAAAATTATTAATGTTAGTACCAATCTAATCCTACTTTCCTATTCAGTAATTAGGTTAATAAATGAAGTGTCACGAAATCAAATTTAAAGAAAAATCTTGTGGACAAAACAAATTCCAGATTTCAATACTTTGCACCGAATCCAAAGAGAAAAAAAAAATTAAATAAGAGATCTGGGGAGGGGTACCTGGGTTAAGCGAGTTCTGTTGACCTCCTCTGGCGAGAGCAGGATGAAGAAAATGGAAGAATTGAAGAGAGAGAAAGAGGATGAGAGAGAAAATGGGATTCATAATGTTGTTGTTGGGATGGAGGAAATGGCGATTGTTGTTGATTTTGATCGTCGCTTTTTTTTTTTTGAACGTCGAAACCGGAAAATGGAAACAGGAAAGTGTGATGAGCACGTGAGTCGCCTGTCCTGGCGGAGAAAGTCATGAAAACTCAGGTTCACAAAATTTGGCTCACGATCTTTTATTGGTTTTATTGGTTGCATCGATAATGGACCGTCACACTCTAATTAAAAACACTAATAAAATCATTATACATAGGATTTTGTGAGCAAGATTTTGTGACTTTTTTTGTGCCCTTAGTATAATGGATCCGCCACACTCTAATTAAAAACACTAATAAAATCATTACATATAAGATTTTGTAAGCAAGATTATTTGACTTTTTGTGCCCCTAATATTATTCAAACAAAATGGTAAGTTCCACTTTCACCTTACTAACATGAATTACTCACTTTCGGAAAGTTTGCACCATTTTGATTTTTTATTATCGGTGTAAATCAATTTTAATCAAATATTGATGGCAATCTAATCTTTCTAATGAAACAATTTTTTTTTAGACAAAGGGAGTATTATTTTTTCTCTGAGTCATATCCAGTTTAGTTTGTACTTGAGACAGGTAAGACCTCAAGAGCTAAGGATAGTAAAAGTCTACCAAACTCGATTCGTTTACAGCCTTAAGCTCTTCTTAAGTTCTTATCAAACACAATTGCATTATTAGAGTCGAAACTTTTGATTATGATTAAGCTTGAACAACCTCCGACCAGTTGAGCTCAAGCAAAAACCCAAAAATACTTGTTGGAACGGATATGGAATCGAAACGCACTTGTTGATGATGGTTACTAATATGGAGTTTTGCATGCTCTATCACAATAATTATACTCCCTCCGTCCCGGCCTAAGAGTCTGAGTTTGACTTTACACGGAGATTAAGAAAACGTAAATGTTGTGAGTATGAAAAAGTAAGTAAGAGAAAGTATGAGAGATAAAGTGGGTAAGGAGTTTTTGTTGTGAGAATGACAAGTGGGTCCCATAGTTCATTTTAGGAAATAAAGCAACTAAGAACCTTATGTTGGTTTATCTCAGTTAGTGGTCCACATTGAGGGAGTAACCGCCGGCAACCGCTCCATAACCGCCCACCACTCTTCCCACTTCATGATCATGGGAAAATCACCCACTACTTTTTTATGGAAAGAGCCTATAAATTGCAGCCGTTGGAGGTTAGGTCCCTAAACTCACTCATTCTCATTCAGAAAATACACACCATCAAGTATAGAGAGAGCAAGAGTTTAGAAGACTTTCAAGTTCTTCTCCGTTCGTGAGTTCCGTCCCGGTGTTCGATTCCGATCGGCGCAATGGCTGGAGGTAACTCGATCATTTCTTCCGCTGCATTTACATAGCATGTTTTGTTGATGTTCTGAGCATGCTATTGTGTTTAATTTCCAACATTTGGTATCATAGCAATCTGATACCTCCGCCTTGCTCTGTTTCAGCAATCATACTGTAATTTCGAAATTTCCATTAAAGTGATTTGGTTACTGCTATCTCTGGTTATGAATAATCATCTAGAAATCACTATTAAGTATTTCGATATAAAGGAGAATATGAATTTAGTTGCTGGAATCTGAATAAAATTTCGGGTCAAAACCGGGTTGATATTAGACCGGCAAAAGGTTGAAGAAGACACTGTAGTTCATTGTTTTTCAAATGAGAAATGTTTCTCTGTTATCGTCTTTTGCTTTTATGTTGACTAAAGTAGTAGTAGAAGTACAGAAAAGAAAAGCAATTGGTTACAGCTATTAGGTGTACTCGTAAATATCATAAGTTTTGTCGTTTAGCATGACACTAAGGCTTTCATTATTTTAATTGATGTCTTTAATTATTCATATGAGTACGACTAGCAATTAACATTATTCCTAAATTGCATCGTAATTACATTAACTACGAGGTTAACATGCTTATTGTTTCTGATATTATTGTTAACCGTGCTTGTTGGAGGAACTTGAAACTGGACTTATGATTTTAATGTTTTACTGTCTAACTAGTGGGTAACCCGTGCTTTGCACGGGGAACTAATTTACTATTTTTTCGTATTTTGTTTTTTTATGTTTTTACTTAATAAAGTAACATAATAACTTTTTGTAATATAATTACATTGTATATGAATTAAAATATTTTCTTACAAATTTAGAAAAATTGTGTTAATTTTCTATAATTTTGTTGTAATAATTATGATAATTGAAATTTGAATATAAAGATAAATTATTATCATTATGAATTAACTTTTAATTTTATAGATAATTGACTTGATAATATTAGCTATTGTTCAAGAATGATTCTATATATATACATTATGATTAGTAAATATAAAAGTTTATAATGTACATCTAATGTGTTAGTTTAATAATTTTATTATGTCTTAAATAAATAATTTTTCTAGTTATAGTAACTAATAGCGTATCCATCATCTTAACTAATACTATTATTAAATAATAATTTAAATAACTATTATAATTACCTAATATTATTAATTATATTTACTAACATATATAATAACTATTATTATTCACTAATAATATTAATAGTAATAATTAACCTATATAGTAACTATTATGATTAATTAATACTCCCTCTGTCCTATCGTAAGAGTCATACATTGTTTGCGCACACTTATTAAAAAAATAAAAAAATTGGTAAACATTGCAAGTGGGTTGAGGGTATAATTGTCCAAAATACTATTCATTTTTTTTTTATTATTTGTCATTTTAGGAAAGAGACTCTTACTCTGGGACGTATAAAAATAGAAAGTAGGACTCTCACTCTCGGACGAAGTGAGTACTATTAATAGTAAATATTAGTAATATATATTGTATAATGATTAACTAATACTATTAATAATGATAGTTAACCCATATAGTAATTATTATGATTAACTAATTGTACTATTAATAGTAATAGTTAATATATATATAACAACTATTACGATTACTAATACTATTAATGGTATTTTTTAATTTATTCAATAGTTAATTATAAAAGTTAATTATAAATATTGATTATAATCATAGTTAACTATTAATAGTCAACTGTTATTTGTTTAACATTATTAGCTAATAATATTAATTACTATATAAGGTAACTATTATAGTAACTATTACTATTGTTAGTAATAGTTACTATAATAGTTACCTATTATAATAACTATTACTAATAATAGTAATAGTTACTATGATAGTTAACTATTATAGTTATCTATTACTAATAATAGTAATAGTTAACTACTATAGTTAACTATTACTATTATTAGTAATAGTTAACTACTATAGTAAACTATAATAGTTACCCTATATAGTAACTAATATTATTAGCTTATACTATTAGCTAATAGAAAAAAATGAAAAGTCACTTATTTATGATAATAGGGTTGATGTGGCATCATCAAATTCAAGCTTTTCCATGACTTATCCACATGTCAACACCTTAGCCCTCCTCACCAACTTTAAATATATATATATATAGATTTGGCTTATATGTGTAGAACAATTCTCATTAATTATGCATAATGCAGTAAAGCCAGATTTAAGCATACTGAGAATTGTTAATTGCATGCTAAAGTTAATTGATGGCTCATTATTATGAATTTATATGTACTTATATTATTTATCTGGCTTGATTAATAACCCCTGCCATCTTAAGTGCCATAGTATATACTACATTTGAAATCAAATTCATATAGTATTGCTTCCAGTTTACGCAATGATGGAGCATTTTAAGTTGTTTAATGTTTAGTGATTCATGTAATTTTAGTTAATTAGGGAGTAGCCACAGCATCTTTAATTAATTAAAATTATTTATTAAGACCGAGAATCACAATTTGAAATAAACATTAATTGTAGTTAATCATATTTTATATAATAAATTTTATCCCACATGAATTTTTATTATATTATGTATGATTAATTAGGATGAAATGTCAAACTATATTTTCTAATTTACCCACAGGGATTAGAAAAAGAAACATAGTTTGATAGTTTTATCATAAAGTTAAAATGGATCCAATTGAATTAGAACTTTAGCCCACATGCAAATTTTATGTCACTAGGTTCATATTTTACATGTTTTTACATTGGTAGAACATGTTATATTTGCTAGCCTCAAGTTTAATAACATAAGCATTGACACTTAATTATTGCAGCAATTCCATCTGTTGATTACCCTGATATGAGATGTGATGTTCCCGAGCTTAAAGGGGACAACTACAAAGTTTGGAAGCAGAGAGTTCTCCTTCATTTAGGTTGGTTGGACATTGACTATGCCATAAGGAAGAATGAACCCCCTCCAGTTACTGAAACTAGCCTTCCGAATGCTGTTGATCTTTATGAAAAATGGGACCGATCTAATCGTCTCTGTGTGAGTTTCATTAAGACTAAGATCTCAGCTGGCATAAGAGGTTCAGTCGAGCATATAAAAAAAGGTCCAGGAATTACTAAAGGCTATCGATGAGCAGTTTTCCACTTCAGATAAGGCAATGGCGAGCACTCTCATCATGCAGTTTTCATCCCTAAGGCTCACAAGCATTAAGGGTGTGCGTGATCATATCATGCGCATGAGGGATATTGCGGCTCAGTTGAAAACACTAGAGGTTGAGATGTCAGAAGTCTTCTTGGTTCATTACATCCTTTGCATGTTACCCCATCAGTATGGCCCATTTAAGATATCCTACAACACACATAAGGATAAATGGACCATCAATGAATTAATGACCATGTGTGTTCAGGAAGAGGGCAGGCTGCTTATGGAGGATAAGGAAAAGGAGAGGGTGAATTTCACTACAGTTGGAAAGAACAAGAAGAACAATCAAGCTAAAGATAAAGAGAAGGGAAAGGTCCCTGCCGATAAGGACATTAAGAAGGATCCTGTGTGCTTCTTTTGTAAAAAGAAGGGGCACGTTAAGAAACAGTGTCCAAAGTTCATGAAATGGCTTGATAAGAAAGGTACTCAACTTTCTTTTGTTTGCTATGAATCTAATATGACTGTTGTAAATCATAATACATGGTGGATTGATTCTGGCTCTACAATTCGCATTACCACTTCATTGCAGGGATTGCAAAACCTGCGGAAACCAGTGGGAAGTGAATGCAGCGTCTATTCAGGAAATCAGATGCCTTCATGTGTAGAGGCCGTTGGAACGTGCAATTTAGTTTTAAGCAGTGGTTTCGTTTTAAGTTTAAAAAATACTTTTTATATTCCCAGTTTTTCTAGGAATTTAATTTCTGTTTCTAGACTAGCATCAGATGGTTATTCTTTTAACTTTTCAGACAATGGTTTTGATTTAGTTTTCAAATCAAATGTTATTGGAAATGGTGTTTTGTCTAATGGTCTTTTTAACCTTAATTTGCAAAATGATTATGACCACTCTTCTATGCACGTTCATACTGGCACCAAAAGATGTATTGTGAATGAAGAGTCTTCTATGTTGTGGCATCGGAGATTGGGACATATCTCCATTAATAGAATTAAGAAGTTGGTAAATGATGGAGTACTTAGTACTTTAGATTTTACAAACTTTGAGACTTGTATAGCCTGCATTAAGGGTAAGCAGACTAACGTGTCGAAAAATGGTGCCAAGAGAAGCTCCGATTTATTGGAAATCATACATACAGACATTTGTAGTCCAGACATGGATGCGTACCGTGACAAGTACTTTGTCTCTTTTATAGACGATTACTCGCGATACATGTATCTCTACTTGCTTAACAATAAGAATGAAGCACTAGATGCTTTTAAGGTGTTTAAAGCAGAAGTAGAGAAACAATGCGGAAAGCAAATTAAGATCGTGAGATCGGATAGAGGCGGAGAGTACTATGGTAGATATACAGAAAATGGACAAGCACCTGGTCCGTTTGCGAAGTTTCTACAAGAGAATGGTATTGTTGCTGAATATACCATGCCTGGTACTCCACAACAAAATGGAGTAGCTGAAAGGAGAAACCGAACATTATTGGACATGGTGCGAAGTATGATCGCTATCTCCAAACTTCCTCAATCCTTGTGGACTGAAGCACTTAAGACGGCTACGTACATATTAAACCGAGTTCCAACTAAGGCCGTTCCAAAGACGCCTTTTGAGATATTCAAAGGTTGGAAACCCAGTTTGCGACATGTACGTGTTTGGGGATGTCCGTCCGAAGTGAGAATCTACAATCCGCAAGAAAAGAAGTTGGACCCAAGGACCATAAGTGGCTATTTTGTTGGATATGCTGAAAGGTCTAAGGGATATAGATTTTACTGTCCATCTCACAGCACTAGGTTTGTGGAATCAAGAAATGCAAAATTTCTTGAGAATGACTTGATCAGTGGGAGCGATCGATCCTTTGATGTTGGTCAAAGGGAAGATCATTCTAATGCTCAGTATGCCACTCCAAGTAATGGACCGGTTATTATTGTTAACAACACTCCTCAAGATCAAACGCGTGTTGAAGAACCAGTCCAAGAAGCACCACATGTTGATCCTAATCCAATAATAGATGAAGTTCAACAAATACATGAAGATGTTGAACCAGCTAACCAACATGATCTTGTTCCTCAGGATAATGTTGATGCATCATTAAGAAGATCTAATAGGATAAGGAGGTCAGCACTTCCTAGTGACTATGTTGTATATCTACAAGAATGTGACTACAATATAGGAGCCGAAAATGATCCTGAAACGTTTTCACAAGCCATGAGTTCTACAGACTCAAACTTATGGTACAATGCCATGAAAGATGAGATGGATTCTATGGCATCTAACAAAGTCTGGGATCTTGTCGAGTTGCCTAATGGTGTAAAAGCCATTGGATGTAAATGGGTCTTTAAAACAAAGAAAGACTCTCAAGGAAACATCGAAAGACATAAGGCAAGACTTGTTGCCAAAGGATTCTCTCAAAGATAAGGAATCGATTACACGGAAACTTTCTCTCCCGTGTCTAAGAAAGATTCACTTCGAGTAATTATGGCATTGGTAGCCCATTTTGATATGGAGTTGCATCAAATGGATGTGAAGACGACTTTCCTTAATGGTGATCTAGAGGAAGAGGTTTATATGAAGCAACCTGAAGGATTTTCCTCTAGTGATGGTGAGCACTTGGTATGTAAGCTTAATAAATCCATATATGGCTTAAAACAAGCTTCCCGTCAATGGTATAGAAAATTCCATAACGTTATCACTTCATTTGGTTTTGAAGAGAATGTCATGGATCAATGTATATACTTGAAGGTCAGTGGGATCAAAAATTGTTTCCTTGTCTTATATGTGGATGATATTTTGCTTGCAACCAATGATAAGGGTTTGTTATACGATGTGAAACAATTTCTCTCAAGGAACTTTGATATGAAAGATATGGGTGAGGCATCTTATGTCATTGGCATTAAGATCCATAGAGAAAGATCTCGAGGCATATTGGGTTTGTCTCAAGAGACCTATATCAACAAAGTTTTAGAGAGATTTCGGATGAAAGATTGTTCACCTAGTGTAGCACCCATTGTGAAGGGTGACAAATTTAGCCTGGACCAGTGCCCTAAAAATGAGCTCGAACGGGAACAAATGAAAGACATTCCATATGCTTCAGCCGTTGGAAGCCTAATGTATGCTCAGGTCTGCACCAGACCTGACATTGCATTTGTTGTTGGGATGCTTGGGAGATATCAGAGTAACCCGGGAATTGACCACTTGAAAGCTGCTAAGAAAGTGATGAGATACCTTCAAGGTACGAAGGGTTATATGCTTATGTATAGGCGGACCGATAATCTAGAGGTGATTGGCTACTCCGATTCAGACTTCGCTGGCTGTATTGATTCTCGCAAATCAACATCTGCGTACGTCTTTATGTTAGCCAGTGGAGCTATATCTTGGAGAAGCGTAAAGCAGTCTTTGACTGCTACTTCCACTATAGAGGCCGAGTTCGTGTCGTGTTTTGAGGCTACCTCACATGGGCTGTGGTTGAAGAGTTTCATGTCAGGGCTTAGAATCATTGATTCCGTTTCTAGGCCATTGAGATTGTATTGTGACAACTCAGCTGCCATTTTTATGGCTAAGAACAACAAAAGTGGTAGTCGAAGTAAGCACATCGACATTAAGTACTTAGCCATCAGAGAACGTGTTAAGGAAAACAAAGTGGTCATTGAGCACGTTAGCACTGAGTTGATGATTACCGATCCTTTAACTAAAGGCATGCCACCAAAGTATTTTAAGGATCATGTAGCTAGAATGGGACTTGGTTCCATGATGTAAATATTCATTATACGTACGTTTGTTATTTCAGTGAAACTCTTGTTCAATCGATATTTTCTCATTCAGTTTGTGCACATAAATATTTATTTTGAGAAAATATTATTAAGTTTGGACCTTGAATAAACATTGAGTTTGTTCATTAAGTTTTATGGGCTAGTATTTGAGAGACTAAATGTATTGTGATACATGGAATGTAACGCTCATCTTTATTCTTGTTAAATATTTAACGTGCTTGTTAAATTCTTGGCTAGCATATTTATATGCTATTTTATTTGAGTTAATTATTTAGCTACTTTAGAAAATTAAGGTGGTTAAATGTCAAAGTTGAAAGTTTAGGGGCCTTTTTGTCAAAGTTAGAACTTGAGGGACCTAGCGGCAATTCTTGGAAAGTTCCAAGTATATCATGTGTTTGCCTGAGAAAGGCATTTCATTTTTCATGTTTCTTCTCGTACTTTCTCTCTGTCTCAGAGAGAAAGTTAATCTTTTACCCTATTCTCGACTCATAGAGCTTAATTATCCCTTTGTTCGTGATTCCGGTCCCGGATAAATATTCGTGGCGTTGAATAGAGCGTTCCAGGCCGATCAGAAATTAATTTGGGTCAATTTGTATTTTGACTAGGTAAGTTATTAGCTCCCCCTTGCTTGTAATAACATGCTTATATGTTATTTTTGATACTTGTGCTTGTGAATTTCGTGATTTGAGGTGGTTTTTGCGATACTTGTAATTTTGGGACAGATGGAGTATAAACCCTCTGTGTGTGAAAATGATGAAAGAACTTTAGTATAAATTTCAAAGCATGAAATTTAACTTAAAAGTGTCCTGGTAATGTGAAAAGGAAATTATACTCCTATTCGTGAGACGGTAAAATAGTAACTTGATTTAAATATTATTAAAAAATTGTACCATTATTTGTGGTACGGGGAAATGAATGGAAGTATCTCTAAATGGGTATATTAGTATAATATAAAATTGTACATATACTTTTGGGACGGAGAATTTGTAAGTATAAAAGTCTCTGTTGAAATAAGAAAGTATAATTGAAATGAGTGATTTAAGCTTGTTATTATACTCCTGGGTTTGATAATATATTGATAAAAATTATGCTCCTACGCTTGGGACGGAAAATTATTTAACCTGGGAAAGAATTCGGATTTTGGCATTTTTGGGCCTTGGGCGACCGCCCATTTTGGGCTGGGCGACCGCCCATCTATCTGAAGTATTTTGTTCTTGGAAAGCCTGATTTTGGGCGACCGCCCACACCATTTTGTGCGGCCGCCCATATGTCTTGAAAAATTGTAAAACTTGTTTAATGATTATATAAGTTGGAAATAACCCTTGTTAAGGCATATAGCCTTAGGATAAGATGTCCTAGTAAGTATTGTGATACCTTAGGGGTATCAGAAGTGAGTCTTGAACATGATTACTCATTAAATTAAAATGAGAACTTGAGTATAAAAGGAAGAACTCTTTTATATGTCTTGAAAGTGCTATGAACAAGCACTTATGTGTTATGCTTGTTTTGGAACAATGTTTGTACACCTTGAGAGCACCAAATTAGTGTCTTGAGCTCGAATATCCTATGTAGGGGATTATGAACTTGTAGGTATGAGTGGTATAGCTCATTTACTTAATTTGAACTCGAAGTATTCTTGGTCTAGGTTTAGGTTACTACCCTAGATGGCCTAGATGAGTGTTGTAGAACACTCTAGTACTGAAAATAGTCCCTTTGTGAACAAATGAAATGTGGACTTGAATCATAATTAAATGATAACTTGGATATAAGAGTAGTAACTCTTTTATGTGTCTTGAAGTTAATGTTTGTGTACCTTAGGGGCACCAACTAATGTCTTGAGCTTGAATGTCCTAAGAAAAGGATTTGAAAACTTGTACGAGTAAGATGTATAATTCATCTTCTGAACTTGAACTTGAGTGTAAGAGTAAGGACTCTTCTACGTGTCTTGAATCTAAAGATTGTACAACTTAAGGGCATTAAAGCTATGCCTTGAACTTGAATATCCTAGGAATAGGATCGTGAACTTGATTGGGAGATGTATAGCTCATCTTCTTAATTAAAACGTGAATATAAGATGAGTAAATTTTGTACTTGTCTTAAATAACCAAAGAGTTGGATTGATAACTTAAGTATAAGTTAATTAACTCTTGTACATGTTTAACCATCCAAGAAAATGGATTGAGAACTTGGATACAAGATGATAAAATCTTGTAAAAGTCTTGACTGTCTTGATTGTCTTGAAAGTCTTGACTGTCTTGATTGTCTTGAAAGTCTTGAATGTCTTGAAACCATTACATGAGTATGGTAATAAACTTGAAAGATTCTTGATGTGTATATGCAAATCTTGCATATAGCTACTTGATAGAATGTAGCTTCTTGATTATTTGATACATGACATGAATAACCAAATAATTGGGTTATGGAACTAGATAGAGAATGATTAACTCTACTACATACTTGAACTTGATACGTGTGTATTGTAAGTGTTATGAACAAACACTAAAGTGCTAGTGATTGGTTCTAATCGTGTATATACTCAATGAAGTATATAAAATATAAAGAAGATATATTGTCTTGAAATGGTTCCTAAAGAAAATAGGGACTAGTATAATATGAAGATAATTCATATAATCGTGAATACTACGATTTAAGTAATAAGAATAACTACATAACACAATATGTGTTGGAAAATGTATTCGATTACTAACGATACATATACGTGAGATATGACTGTGATTAGGTATGATGTGACCTATTCTACTACGTGTTTAGAGTCTAAGGTATTGGGCTCTACTTGATAGTAAGGGTATCGTGATAGACACTTTAATGTGTTAAACGTGATATGAATACGTACGTGCAAACTTAGCATGTGACAAAGTGATATACCCTACTACGTGATTGAGGTCTGTTATTAATAGACCCTAACTTGGATTGATCGTGTTACATGGACACTTACGTGCCATAGTTGAACTTGATTGGTATTCGCAATAATTGAGTACGTGTACTTGTATTCTCGTGAGCACATGATACATGATTACATGGTGCATAATATCGTGAGCACATGATACATAATTACATGGTGCATATTCTCGTGAGCACATGATACATAATTACATGGTGCATATTCTCGTGAGCACATGATACATGATTACATGGTGCATAAAGAATAGTCCACTAATAAGGGACTGAGATCTGTTCTCGTAGTTCAAGTAAATATCTACTTGTACATTCTTGTGTGAGTCCAGCTGGTTCTCCTTGCTTGTTCGAAAATATATAGGTTCACGCTTGTCGCGAGAGCTGGGGTTTAAGTGACAATCGGGTCCCTATGTATTTCCGCCTACTACCGGCCATAGTAAGGGCATAGCTTCCTTGGTTGGAGCAATAAGCCTGACCTAAGTGAATGCTAACTCCTGTCCTGTTCACCTCATGGATCTTGTTCTTGTGGATGACACTGGTTACCAGGTCTTCTTATATACTGCACAGCAGTCTCTTGTTCCTGTTCTTGGTTGCCCTCAGCTAGAAAAGCATCGACAACAAATGGTATTCTTGGGAGAAATAAGGAAGGATTCAGGTACAATGCGTGATAGGTGGTCTAGCCTCTCACTCTACTTGACTACTTGTTACCTGAACCTTTCTTGAGCTTGATTACTTGTTGGGTTGGCTTAGCCTCTCCTATACTTGTTACTTGATGATACTTGATATATGTTTAGTTGAGTATCTACTTGTATTGCATGATAACATGACATATAGTTGCATGTTAATAGCTTACTGAGATTTATCTCACCCTTTATTTGTTTAATTGTTCCCCCCCCCAGGAAAGCAGGGGATAGTACGCAGTGAGGCTCGACTTAGCTGGGAATTTACTCAGCAGGATATTCTCGTTCGAAGTTAGTGTCCTTTTATATTTTGGTACGGATGATCTTGTATGAGTTAATAAACTCTGGGCTTGTATTGGGGTAGTATTTGTTGTCCCTAGACAGTTCTTGTTGCTAGCTTATTTGCTAGGCATGTCTTCCGCTGTATGTAACCATTTTGGTTTTAATTTTCTTGGTCTAGAACTCGTGTGAGCTATCTTAGCTCCCTACTCTTGAGTATATATATCATGTCAGTTTTGTTTTTAACAGGTATTGTTCCTGTTTCCCGTTAGTTTCTTGTTTCTTGTTAATTACGCGCACCAGGTTCGAGGTTCTATTAGGGAATCCCGGGACTTGGGGCGTGTCAGTGTGGTATCAGAGCTATGGTTTAGCTCTAAGCCTGGATAGGGTCTATGGCCTAGGTTGGGTTAGTCTTGGGCGTGCTACCGACGTCGAGTGCTTCGTTACTTGTTGCTATACCAGGCATAGGACTGGTGTTGATAGTGTTGATCCAATTGGATTAGATGGTTTGAGAATCGAGAGCGCGAGTCTTTAAAGACTTAGGCGTATCTATCTTGTCTTGTGGACATTGTTTCGTGCTATATATGCATGCTTGTCCTTATCTCGTGAATTACGTGGAAGTGTATTCTCTAGTAAGAGACTACGTGTTGATATTGTTATGAATAAGAGCTTGATATAAGTGTGGGTGATAACACCCTATACGTTTTATGTTAATTTGGTCGTGTTACCTAGATGGGACATTGATGTGATACGTGATATAGCTTGGCTCTTACGTGTTATGATTTGGCTTTCTATATGTTATGCCATTCTTGTTTACCACAATAGATGGTAATTATTTCTATGCTAGTATGCTTGACTATATATGTGAGCATGATAGATTTATGCATAACCTTTATGTTCTGCATTGAGAGTCTAGAAAGGGTTTTTGAGATTGTACTGGGTATTTAACCTATGTGATTGATAGTGGAATTTCTATACCAAACCAGATGGATGTATCCATTCTTGATGAGAAACTTGGATTATCTTGAGTTGTGACAGTGCGAATACAGTGCTGACATCTGGATTAATGTTCTTGACCTCGATTGAGTTAAACGAGTTGAAGATTCAACTTGAGAATTTCTTGATAGAGGATATATCTACCTTGTAGTGGATGTCTGAAGTGAGTATCTGTGTTGACCTATAAGTGGAAACAACCAAGGTACGTGTGTTCTTGAGATTTCGTGGTCTTGTTAGAGATTCATGAATGAATTTCGAAGGCAGGTCCATTGTTAACTATTTGACACCGAGAGCTACATCTTTTGATGGATTGTCTTGATGGATGGATATACGTAAAGTCAGTTCTGAATATTGAAACGATGGATAACCACGACTTCAGTATCTGAGATTGCCTAGTGGATTTGACCAGTATTACAGTGATCTGGAGGATATGACCAGTCCTATTATTTCTAGTGGATATGTCAAGTTTCACCGATATAGTGGATTGACTAATCGAGTCTACTTGACTTTATGTGTTTTGATGTTATAATTGATACATCTAAATTGCATAGAATATTTGTGAGTATCTGTGCATAGTCGTGATGTTCTTGAGTTCTCTTCGCTGATTATATATGTTATAATCTTAATCTAGTAAAAATTCGAGGACGAATTTTCTTTAAGGTGGGGAGGATGTAACGCCCATCTTTATTCTTGTTAAATATTTAACATGCTTGTTAAATTCTTGGCTAGCATATTTATATGCTATTTTATTTGAGTTAATTATTTAGCTACTTTAGAAAATTAAGGTGGTTAAATGTCAAAGTTGAAAGTTTAGGGGCCTTTTTGTCAAAGTTAGAACTTGAGGGACCTAGCGGCAATTCTTGGAAAGTTCCAAGTATATCATGTGTTTTCCTGAGAAAGGCATTTCATTTTTCATGTTTCTTCTCGTACTTTCTCTCTGTCTCAGAGAGAAAGTTAATCTTTTACCCTATTCTCGACTCCTCGAGCTTAATTATCCCTCTGTTCGTGATTCCGGTCCCGGATAAATATTCGTGGCATTGAATAGAGCGTTCCAGGCCGATCAGAAATTAATTTGGGTCAACTTGAATTTTGACTAGGTAAGTTATTAGCTCACCCTTGCTTGTAATAACATGCTTATATGTTATTTTTGATACTTGTGCTTGTGAATTTCGTGATTTGGGGTGATTTTTGTGATACTTGTAATTTTGGGACAGATGGAGTATAAACCCTCTGTGTGTGAAAATGATGAAAGAACTTTAGTATAAATTTCAAAGCATGAAATTTAACTTAAAAGTGTCCTGGTAATGTGAAAAGGAAATTATACTCCTATTCGTAAGACGGTAAAATAGTAACTTGATTTAAATATTATTAGAAAAATTGTACCATTATTTGTGGTACGGGGAAATGAATGGAAGTATCTCTAAATGGGTATATTAGTATAATATAAAATTGTACTTATACTTTTGGGACGGAGAATTTGTAAGTATAAAAGTCTCTGTTGAAATAAGAAAGTATAATTGAAATGAGTGATTTAAGCTTGTTATTATACTCCTGAGTTTGATAATATATTGATAAAAATTATACTCCTACGCTTGGGACGGAAAATTATTTAACCTGAGAAAGAATTCGGATTTTGGCATTTTTGGGCCTTGGGCGACCGCACATTTTGGGCTGGGCGACCGCCCATCTATCTGAAGTATTTTGTTCTTGGAAAGCCTGATTTTGGGCGACCGCCCACACCATTTTGTGCGGCCGCCCATATGTCCTGAAAAATTGTAAAACTTGTTTAATGATTATATAAGTTGGAAATAACCCTTGTTAAGGCATATAGCCTTAGGATAAGATGTCCTAGTAAGTATTGTGATACCTTAGGGGTATCAGAAGTGAGTCTTGAACATGATTACTCATTAAATTAAAATGAGAACTTGAGTATAAAAGGAAAAACTCTTTTATATGTCTTGAAAGTGCTATGAACAAGCACTTATGTGTTATGCTTGTCTTGGAACAATGTTTGTGCACCTTGAGAGCACCAAATTAGTGTCTTGAGCTCGAATATCCTATGTAGGGGATTATGAACTTGTAGGTATGAGTGGTATAGCTCATTTACTTAATTTGAACTCGAAGTATTCTTGGTCTAGGTTTAGGTTACTACCCTAGATGGCCTAGATGAGTGTTGTAGAACACTCTAGTACTGAAAATAGTCCCTTTGTGAACAAATGAAATGTGGACTTGAATCATAATTAAATGATAACTTGGATATAAGAGTAGTAACTCTTTTATGTGTCTTGAAGTTAATGTTTGTGTACCTTAGGGGCACCAACTAATGTCTTGAGCTTGAATGTCCTAAGAAAAGGATTTGAAAACTTGTACGAGTAAGATGTATAATTCATCTTCTGAACTTGAACTTGAGTGTAAGAGTAAGGACTCTTCTACGTGTCTTGAATCTAAAGATTGTACAACTTAAGGGCATTAAAGCTATGCCTTGAACTTGAATATCCTAGGAATAGGATCGTGAACTTGATTGGGAGATGTATAGCTCATCTTCTTAATTAAAACGTGAATATAAGATGAGTAAATTTTGTACTTGTCTTAAATAACCAAAGAGTTGGATTGATAACTTAAGTATAAGTTAATTAACTCTTGTACATGTTTAACCATCCAAGAAAATGGATTGAGAACTTGGATACAAGATGATAAAATCTTGTAAAAGTCTTGACTGTCTTGATTGTCTTGAAAGTCTTGACTGTCTTGATTGTCTTGAAAGTCTTGAATGTCTTGAAACCATTACATGAGTATGGTAATAAACTTGAAAGATTCTTGATGTGTATATGCAAATCTTGCATGTAGCTACTTGATAGAATGTAGCTTCTTGATTATTTGATACATGACATGAATAACCAAAGAATTGGGTTATGGAACTAGATAGAGAATGATTAACTCTACTACATACTTGAACTTGATACGTGTGTATTGTAAGTGTTATGAACAAACACTAAAGTGCTAGTGATTGGTTCTAATCGTGTATATACTCAATGAAGTATATAAAATATAAAGAAGATATCTTGTCTTGAAATGGTTCCTAAAGAAAATAGGGACTAGTATAATATGAAGATAATTCATATAATCGTGAATACTACGATTTAAGTAATAAGAATAACTACATAACACAATATGTGTTAGAAAATGTATTCGATTACTAACGATACATATACGTGAGATATGACTGTGATTAGTTATGATGTGACCTATTCTACTACGTGTTTAGAGTCTAAGGTATTGGGCTCTACTTGATAGTAAGGGTATCGTGATAAACACTTTAATGTGTTAAACGTGATATGAATACGTACGTGCAAACTTGGCATGTGACAAAGTGATATACCCTACTACGTGATTGAGGTCTGTTATTAATAGACCCTAACTTGGATTGATCGTGTTACATGGACACTTACGTGCCATAGTTGAACTTGATTGGTATTCGCAATAATTGAGTACGTGTACTTGTATTCTCGTGAGCACATGATACATGATTACATGGTGCATAATATCGTGAGCACATGATACATAATTACATGGTGCATATTCTCGTGAGCACATGATACATGATTACATGGTGCATAAAGAATAGTCCACTAATAAGGGACTGAGATCTGTTCTCGTAGTTCAAGTAAATATCTACTTGTACATTCTTGTGTGAGTCCAGCTGGTTCTCCTTGCTTGTTCGAAAATATATAGGTTCACGCTTGTCGCGAGAGCTGGGGTTTAAGTGACAATCGGGTCCCTATGTATTTCCGCCTGACCCCTTACTACCGGCCATAGTAAGGGCATAGCTTCCTTGGTTGGAGCAATAAGTCTGACCTAAGTGAATGCTAACTCCTGTCCTGTTCACCTCATGGATCTTGTTCTTGTGGATGACACTGGTTACCAGGTCTTCTTATATACTGCACAGCAGTCTCTTGTTCCTGTTCTTGGTTGTCCTCAGCTAGAAAAGCATCGACAACAAATGGTATTCTTGGGAGAAATAAGGAAGGATTCAGGTACAATGCGTGATAGGCCTATGTGCATCTTGGTGAGCTGGTCTAGCCTCTCACTCTACTTGACTACTTGTTACCTGAACCTTTCTTGAGCTTGATTACTTGTTGGGTTGGCTTAGCCTCTCCTATACTTGTTACTTGATGATACTTGATATATGTTTAGTTGAGTATCTACTTGTATTGCATGATAACATGACATATAGTTGCATGTTAATAGCTTACTGAGATTTATCTCACCCTTTATTTGTTTAATTGTTCCCCCCCCCAGGAAAGCAGGGGATAGTACGCAGTGAGGCTCGACTTAGCTGGGAATTTACTCAGCAGGATATTCTCGTTCGAAGTTAGTGTCCTTTTATATTTTGGTAAGGACGATCTTGTATGAGTTAATAAACTCTGGGCTTGTATTGGGGTAGTATTTGTTGTCCCTAGACAATTCTTGTTGCTAGCTTATTTGCTAGGCATGTCTTCCGTTGTATGTAACCATTTTGGTTTTAATTTTCTTGGTCTAGAACTCGTGTGAGCTATCTTAGCTCCCTACTCTTGAGTATATATATCATGTCAGTTTTGTTTTTAACAGGTATTGTTCCTGTTTCCCGTTAGTTTCTTGTTTCTTGTTAATTACGCGCACCAGGTTCGAGGTTCTATTACGGAATCCCGGGACTTGGGGCGTGTCGTGGAAGATGATACTCGTTCTTAGAGGACCTAACGCCATGATTCATGCATTTTGTTTCTCGTTAAGGTGAATGGTGGAAATTGTGGACCAAGTGGGAGAATGTTGGTTTATCTCAGTTACTGGTCCACATTGAGGGAGTAACCGCCGGCAACCGCTCCATAACCGCCCACCACTCTTCCCACTTCATGATCATGGGAAAACCACCCACTACTCTTTGATGGAAAGAGCCTATAAATTGCAGCCCTTGGAGGTTAGGTCCCTAAATTCACCCATTCTCATTCAGAAAATACACACCATCAAGTATAGAGAGAGCAAGAGTTTAGAAGACTTTCAAGTTCTTCTCCGTTCGTGAGTTCCGTCCCGGTGTTCGATTCCGATCGGCGCAATGGCTGGAGGTAACTCGATCATTTCTTCCGCTGCATTTACATAGCATCTTTTGTTGATGTTCTGAGCATGCTATTGTGTTTAATTTCCAACACCTTAGGCTGGGACAGATCAAAAAGGAAAATAAGAACCTTAGGCTGGGACGGAGGGAGTATTAGTTTTGTATTGAAATGTTAGCATGCTATCAAGCCGCTCTTTCTTACTGGAATTTTAGTCTTATTGATCATGGAAAATAGAATATTTTAATCGCACTTTACTACTACCTCCGTCCCAGCTCAATGTGCACTGTTTGACTTTTTTTGTCAATTTGACTGAACTTTGACCTTAATTTTATGAAAATCTATATATCTCTATGCAATTTTGAAAGATGTTATTAATACTATTTCTAACAATAAAACAATAACGACTTTTAAAATTGTATAATAATAGCTAGATTTTCACAAAATAATGGTCAAATTTAGAATGAATTGACTACATGAACAGTAAAAGTGCACATTGAGCTGAGACGGAGGTAATACAATAATTTACATTTGTACAGGGGCGGGCCTACCCTATGTGGATGGGGGCAATGGCCCCCCTTTGTTTAAAAATTAAACTTACTAGTGTATTTTTTTATTTTTTTTTTGAAAATTTGAAGTATTAGTGCAATATTTTAGACTTTGCCCCCCTTTATTTAAAAAAAATAAATGCATTAGTATTTATTTTTGCCCCCTTTAAATGTGTTATGCATCTTTCAAAAAAAATATAAAAAATGTGTTATGCAATTTTGCCCCCTTGTAAAAAATTCTTGAGTCCGCCACTGCATTTGTATATTTGTATATGGTTAAAAAACGACTGAAAGATCTATTCGATGGCACATCCTCATTTTTGTTAAGAAACTAACGAAATAGTTGTTCATTCCCCTGGTTGATAAGAAAGTAGTGATTTAGATAAGAAAGTGAAAATATTTAAGAGTTTAACTCCATCCGTCTCAGACTAACGTTTTTACTTTCTTTTTTATTTTGTTTCAGACTAAAGTTCTTAGTTTCTTTATTACTTAAAATGGACAATGGGACCCACTTATCATTCTCACAACAAAAACTCTTCACCCACTTTCTCTCCCCTACTTTCTCCTACTTTACTTTTCATACTCACAACATTTATTTATTTTTAATCTCTGTGTAAAAATCTTTGTGTAAAGTCAAACTAAAAACCTTAGTACGGGACGGGGGAGTATTATAATATGTAAACATCAAGGTGGTAAACTGAAATCAACCCACAGAGCCAGATTTAATGATTTGTGTTTCTGTCATTGGGTGGACTGGGCCCAACAGGCTTGCTGGATCAGTACGTGTTTCAAAGCCCATTTCTTCGGTCCAGGAAAATATAACCCCGTATTTGTTTCTTGTTTGTCAAAGAATGAAAAATTAAAACCGTTCGCTGGTCCACAAACTTCCCATTTCCCGTGTCTTCTTTCTTTCTTTTGTATCCACTACCGGCCTATTCAAATTTGGTGATAGAGATTCGGGCGTTTTTTCGTCGGATTTCGACCACCAATTGTTTACGAATTTGTGATTATGTGTTTGTGTTGTTCGATAATCTGTTATTTTGAAGAATCAGATTTCAAGTTTATGGATTTGAGGAAGATTGATGGTATTGGTCGAAGTAGCCATAGCAATCGCTCTTGCCTCCATCAATTTTCTCATGCAATCAAGTCGATTTTCTCGTTATGTTATATGTCTTCTCCCCTTCGTTGGGGGGAGCCTATGTCTTCTCCCTTTTGTTGAGAGCCTTTGTCTTCTCTCCATCATGTTTGAGAACGTTTATTTGTGTCTGGGTTTCTCTTTATTGCAATGCGTTGGATGCTTGATCGGACATTTATTGTCGACTCAAATGCGTTAATTTGTTGTGTCTTCAATGCCAAATATTATCTGTGTTGAGATTTTTTGAAGGCCACTGTTCGTCTGTGTCCAAGTTATGCTTGGAATAGCGTTTTTGCATCGCGGGTTATTGTTAGTAAGAGCGTTTGACGGAGATTTTGTTCACGGTTGAGCTTTTTATTTCTAGAAGAGTTAGGCATTTTCATGAAGGCATACGTTTTTTTTTTTTATGATTCACGCTTTGATCTAAATCCTCCAGTTTGGGATGAGCCTCCGAGTGTTGTGGAGTGCAAATTTTTTAAAATCTATTTAATGAATGTCTGTGTTGTTGTTTTTTAAAAAAAAAAAAAAAAAAGATCGTTCAAAGTGGTAATTTCATTTGATTTTTTATAAGATACACGAGTGAATTTAGATTAAAGTTTAGTTGCAGTCAAATCATCCCAATCTCAATGAAATTTTATTAATTATTATTGACACATAACATAATGATTTTTTAATAGATAATTACACTGTTAATATATTTTTATCGAAGTTCACTTTTATTTATCATCAAAAATCAAATAATAGTGGTAATTTCATTTGTATTTTTTTGATTGATTAAGATTAGTCCAAAAATACTAAATTTGGAATTTGGTATATGAATTCAGGATCGGAAACTGAGATACGATTGAGTCTAATCAAGGAAGTTGACATTTTTATTTTCTTAATAATAGGTGTGAAATGTTTATTTTCGAAATTGGTACATGATTGTTGGTTTTTTGATTAGTAATATATATTTGATTAAAAATACTAAAATTTTAATCAAAGATTATGTTATTAACAAACATGTCATTATTTTTTGAATGGTTTTCTTCTTTTAACAGTTCACATATTATATAGACATTTGATACTGTGAAAGTTAAGTGTGTTCTACTGGCTCAAGACCTTTTATTGCAAATGATATTTCCATCGGCAGGCTTTTTAGGTATTGATCGAGTCAAAAATGGGATCAATAGTGCGGATCCGAGGTTGAATATCTGGAACGCCTTGCTAAGCCTGAAAACGATGAACAAACGTGAACTTGGCCGGGGCTTCACCGGCGAAAGCCCTCCGGCGTGAGAATAAGTTATATGTTCTTGAGAAAGAAAACTTGGAAAGGGAAAAAGCTAGGGAAAAGAGATTGAACCTTAAAATAGGGTTTGAGACCCCTATTTATATTGTGAGGCTAGCTTGCTCCCCAAGTTCTAGATAAGGTGAGATCACCCTTATCTCTAATGATCTCATTAGCTCATCCTTATCCATATTAGGTTAAAGGAGTCTTGTGGGCCACGTCTCCCTAATTGGCTTGGTTTCCCTTGATATGCAAGGTTCTGGAAGTCATTGTGATGGCATCATGGTCCTGCACGACCTAGCTCGTTAGATCGAGTAGAATCAAGTTTAGGCTGAGCTTCTGTGGGCTATATTGGTGGCCTATTTGAGAGGACATTTAACGAAGTCCGTGTCAGTCCACCTCGTTCATACCGAGCTGGGACGAGGGCTTGTAAAGGGCCCATGAGGTATGTAGTTCTTTCAAACGAGTTCGGTTGCTTGTAGAGACGAGGTGGGCTTTTTCGGTGTAGCGGGCCTGTGATGGCCTATCTGGGTCAAGCCGAGCAAGACCCATAACCGCCCTCGGGTTATTCCTTTCAGGTATCTTTAGATATCTTTCTTAAAACATTTTTTTTTAGATTGTAGCTTGAAAGACTACCTGGAAACTTGTACAAGATATTATCATGAAAGTAACATTGCAGTAGTTGGTGTTGATTCTCTTTAGTACCCTTTGAGAATTTATGAAACCTTTGTTTCAGCACTTCCCCTATTTCCGGATCGCGAATTTTATATTATTGACTGGTATATTCGTCAATTTTGATTCTGTATTATATATGTTATATTAGGTTTCTAATAATTAAATAAAACCTGGCATCTTCATATTATCTCTGTTATATTAGATTATATTTTGATTCTGTATTTAAAAATTCGTTATTTTTCGTATATAATTGCAGGTTTGTTGGGCTATTTTGAGGTTAATGGAAAAGCCAATTCAAATGGAGATATTATCAACACTGATTTTTAGGGATCTCCTATTTGATTTAGTTAGATTTTATTATAGATAACTTTTAATTAGTAGATAATGAAGAGTTGCTATAAATTTATGTTTGTAATTGTGTAAACGTGTATATAGTCAGTAACAAACTGCGGCTGGAGCATAGTTATTAAAGGCCCAAGGCGGAAAAGGTGAGCCCGGAGCCTAAGCGCAAGGCAGGCCCGAGTGACGATGCCCACAAAAATGCATTAAAATATTAAAAATATAGAAGTATAAAAGAAACAAGCATAAATAGATGTTCAAACAAGCATCAAGAGAAGTTCAAACAAAAAGACTTTTAAGTCTAAATCCTATAAAATGATAATCTACTGTTGGTCATCCTAACAGGAAGAGAACTCACCTGTCGGAGCTGCTCTTCTCGCCTGAGGCTCGTCGGAGGTCGCCGGAGGATCAGACAGGTTGCCGGAGTTCGCTGGAGGTCGCCGGAGGTCTTCCCAGGTCGCTGGAGGCTTATCTGTTAGCTTTGATGGAGTTCATAAGGATCGCCTACTCTTATATATGTTAGACAAAATTTAAGAAATAACAGGTAATATACGAAAGAAAACAGATGCAAAATTTAAATAAGCTAAAACAGCAAGCAGAAAATTAAAACCCAATACTGAAATTTGCCCGAGTCGTGTGAAGCACACTCTCCTTAAAGCAATTTCGTCCCCTCACCGAATTGTGCTTGAGGATCAGTCGGACGGTTGCTTCCCAGGATAAAACGGCGCGGACCGGAACGTAAGTGCACAAGGGAACTTCCGGCGAATTGATACTGAGCTTGGTTTTGATCACCACCAATGCAGAATGCAGGAGAGCAATGGAAAGAGGGATTTATCAATATGCACCAAAAGAAAATTGCAAGGGACTGTTGGTGGTGGAACATTTCGTGTGTGTAAACTGGAGGTGTAGGTTTGTTAATATAGCATCCAAAGATAACTGAAGGGAGGAGGAATTAACACAGAGTTAATTCGGAATCCTAAGTGTTTCAGTTCACCAAAACTGATGAACTGATGGAGAAACTCAAAGGTCTGGACTGTTTTTGTCCAACAAAATTAGCAAAAAGTGGGTTCGCGCGAGCAGCCCATTTCGGGGCTACATTCGTGTCCGCAGGACGCGCTCGTACATGAGTTCGGTAGCCGGTAGGCAAATCGGGCCCTTGATTTGCACCCCCCCTGCGCACCTGTGCGCGAGAGAGATCCTCTATGCCACACATTTATACCACTATGGAAAGCATAGTAGTATATAAACTTACCCACTTTTACATCTTTTTTCAATGTGGGATAACACATTATCCCCATTCCAACCCACTTACTTTGAGCCTTCATATCTTACTCATCCCTTAACCAAATTGGACAAATGAATAATCAATATTTATGTCCTCATGGAGTAGAACACAAACCCATAAACATTTTGTCATTTCGACAAATAATTCATTTCAGAAAATACTCATTATTTCCTTCAAAACACACTTTTCCCAACAATCCCCCACATGAAGAAATAATGCGGATTATGGTGATCAAGTCCGGCAGACGAAAACTTGCATACGATAGATGTGGGAATGCCCATTGAATCTTCGCTCGTACAAGCATATTTACTCTACTAGCAAGTCGATAGACGCGATGTCCTTGAATCGTTATGCTTTTTGTGTAGCCGATCATATGCTTGACACAAGTAACGTCCTAACTCATTTCAATTCTCATAGTTATGTTCGTTCATGGCCCTGAACATAAGCCTGGTTCTGTGAGAGGGTCTAATAATTGAGCCTCACGCAATTCTCCTCGAAGCGGCCCCACTTCTCTCTCACATAGGTGATTCTTATAAGTAACCCGTATTACCCCGCTCGAATCTTTCGACGCATAAGAATCATTAAAAGCCAAATGCTTATCCTCATCCTTTCGGGATGTCACTAACAGGAATGGACATGGGGTTGGTTCCCCCACAGTGACGCGACAAGTCTTTTAACAGTTAGGTTGTCCCATTGAATCTAGTTCTTGGGATCTTCAGTCATCTAGATTGGGTTTTCCACTGTGTTTAACTTTTAAGAGGCTTTAAGTCCCATTCCCCTCGCTGAACTTTCAACTAACTCTCTATTTAACCCTTTGGTTAACGGATCCGCTAAATTTTCCTTTGGCTTAACATAGTCAATGGAAATTGTACCAGTTGAAAGTAGTTGTCTAATGGTATTATGTCTTCGACGTATGTGTCTAGACTTACCATTATACAAATGATTATGTGCCCTTCCAATTGCTGATTGGCTATCGCAATGTATACAGATTGGTGGCACAGGCTTTGTCCATTTTGGAATATCTTCTACAAATTGGCGTAGCCACTCGGCTTCTTCACCACATTTATCTAACGCTATAAACTCAGATTCCATTGTGGATCTAGCTATAACCATTTGCTTAGAATATTTCCATGATATAGCTGCTCCTGCTAATGTAAACACGTATCCGCTCGTAGAACTTGAGTCTTTTATATCGGATATCCAATTAGCATCACTATATCCCTCAATCACAGCTGGATGTCTAGTATAGTGTAATGCATACTCTCGAGTGTGTCTTAAGTACCTTAGTACTCTCACTATAGTTCTCCAATGCTCCGCTCCAGGATTGCTTGTATATCTGCTCAGTTTGCTAACTGTGTAAGCAATATCTGGCCTTGTACAACTCATCAAATACATTAAACTTCCAATGATTCTCGATTATTCAACTTGAGAAACTGGTTCGCCTCTATTCTTTGAGAGATGTTGACTCATGTCGATTGGGGTTCTAGCTATAGCTAAATCATCCTTGCTGAATTTTTCAAGAATTTTATCCACATAATGTGACTGGCTTAAAGCAAGTCCATTTGAAATTCTAGAAATTTTCACGCCAAGAATTACATCAGCTAAACCCATGTCTTTCATGTCAAACTTTGAGTTCAACATATTCTTTGTAGATTTTATCATCTTATCACAACTTCCTAGGATAAGCATGTCGTCTACATAAAGACACAAAATGACGTAGCCATTTTCCGTACTTTTAATATAGACACATTTATCACATTCATTTATTGTAAATCCACTTTCCAACATGGCTTGATCAAACTTTTGATGCCACTGTTTTGGTGCTTGTTTCAAGCCATACAAAGACTTTATTAACTTGCACACTTTCTTTTCTTGCCCCGCTGGCGCAGAAAACCCTTCCGGTTATTCCATTTAAATCTCCTCTTCTAATTCTCCATTTAGAAAGGCTGTTTTAACATCCATTTGATGTACTTCAAGATTCCGCAAAGCAGCTATGGCAAGTATCATCCTTATAGATGTTATTCTCGTAACTGGAGAATACGTGTCAAAGTAATCAAGGCCTACCTTTTGCTTGTAACCTTTAATTACAAGTCTTGCCTTATACTTGTCGATTGTTCCGTCCGTCTTCATTTTCCTTTTAAAAATCCACCTATAGCCTAGTGGTTTACTTCCTGGAGGAAGATCCACTAACTCCCAAGTGTGATTTTGTAAAATGGAATCAATCTCACTTGTTATGGCCTCTTTCCACAAAGGTCCTTCCGAAGAGTTCACGGCCTCTTTGTAACTTTGTGGTTCACCTTCAAGCATATAGGTTAAAAAATCCAGGCCAAAAGATTTTTCTACCCTACCTCGTTTGCTCCGTCGAGGTTCCACCTCTTCTTCATCATTTCCATCATGATGATTTTCTTCATCTCCTTCTTCTTCTATTGAATCATGTGTTCTTTTAGACAAGCTTGCTCCGTCTCTCTTACATGGAAACACATTTTCAAAGAAAGAAGCATTCCTTGATTCCATTATAATATTCTTGTGTATATCTTCAATTTCAGATTTATGCACAAGAAATCTATAAGCACTACTATTGTGAGCATACCCGATAAATATGCCATCAATAGTTTTTGGTCAAATTTTCACCTTTTTAGGTGGTGGAATTGCAACCTTCGCAAGACACCCCCACACTCCCAAGTATTGGTAAGATGGCACTCTTCCATGCCACATTTCGTAGGGGCTCTTATTTATTTTCTTTCGAGGCATTTTATTTAACACATAGTTGGCCGACAATACGGCTTCACCCCACATGTTATCCGGTAGCCCCGAACTAATTAACATGGCATTCATCATGTCCTTTAGAGTCCGATTTTTCCGTTCCGCAACTCCATTGGATTGTGGTGTATAAGGTGGTGTTGTTTCATGTTTTATTCCATGTTGAGCACAAATACCTTCAAAAGGAAATTCATACTCACCACCACGATCACTTCTTATGACTTTTATTTTCCGGTTAAGTTGATTTTCAACTTCATTTTTATAGAGAACAAATTTTTCTATTGCCTCATCTTTACTTTTGAGAAGATACACATAACAAAATTTTGTACTATCATCCACAAAAGTCATAAAATACTTATTGCCCCCTCGTGACTGTGTTGACTTGAAGTCACATAAATCCGTGTGAACCAAATCAAGTGGTTCATTATTTCTTTCAATAGAATGGAGCGGGGGTTTTGTGAATTTTGCTTCAACACAAGTTTCACATTTATGTTTGTAGTCTATTTTACATTTTGGTATGCAATTCAAGTTAATTAATCTACGTATAGTATCATAATTAACATGTCCTAATCTACCATGCCACAAATTAGAGGACTCAAGCAAGTAAGCAGAAGAATTATTCATTTCATTGACTTTTGGCTTATTAGCCATTACATTTGCAACCATACCACTTGGCTTATTAGCCATTACATTTGCTTTCACAACCATTCCACTAAGGTTGAACATACCATCACTCACATAGCCTTTGCCTACAAACATTCCACTCTTAGACAATGTCACCATATAGGATTCAAACACAACACGAAACCCGTGCTTAACCAAAAGAGAACCGGACACTAGATTTTTGCGGATGTCGGGAACATAAAGCACATTACTAAGAGTCACCTCTTTTCCCGAAGTCATTTTTAACACCACATTCCCTTTACCCTTCACCTCGGAGGTAGCTGAATTTCCCATAAACAATGTTTCTCCACTTTCAAAAGCTTCAAAGGTACTAAACATGTCCTTGTTGGAACAAACATGTCGAGTAGCCCCGGTGTCGATCCACCATTGATTTGGGTTTGAACCCACCAAATTCACCTCGGAAATTACCGCCACCAAAGTCATATCGGCAACTTCATTTGTCATAACATCAACCATATTAACTTGCTTCTTAGGCTTTCTACACTCGGAGGACTTGTGGCCCGCAATGACACAATTATAGCACGTTCCAACAAATTTCTTCTTCGAAATTCCTCCTTTAGCCTTCAAAATAGAACCTTTTCCGGGCACAACTTTAGTTTTCCCTTTATTCTTGGAGCTACTACCACCATGCTCCACCACATTAGCTTTTTCCACTAGAAGGTGATTCAACTTCTTTTCTGCAACCCTATTCTCTTCTTCAATACGGAGACGAATAGCAAGCGCTTCCACATCCATAGTCTTTCGCTTATGTTTTAAATAATTCTTAAAATCCTTCCAAGAGGGAGGCAACTTTTCAATGATAGAAGCCACTTGAAAATTCTCACACATCATCATTCCCTCGGTAAGAATTTCATGAATTATAACTTGCAACTCTTCCACTTAACTCCTAACAGTTTTAGAGTCTACCATCTTGTAGTCGAGGAAACGGCCTACAATAAACTTCTTTGAACCCGCATCATCAACTTTGTACTTATGCTCCAAGGATTCCCATAACTCCTTTGACGTCTTCTTCACACTAAACACATTGTAAAGTGTATCCGACAACCCATTGAGCACATAGTTTCGGCAAAGAAACTCAGAATGCTTACAAGCATCAAGAGCAATTACGGCTTGCGGATCAGCCTCGTTTTCACCCAACACAGGCGGATCTTCCTTGAGAAACCTTGATAAATTCAAGGTAGTCAAATAGAAGAGCATCTTTTGCTGCCAACGTTTGAAATCTTGGCCAACAAATTTCTCCGGCTTCTCACTATGATGAGCAGGAACAGTTGGAACAACCATATTCCTTGAATTGGTTTCCACACGATGCGTATCCTCCGTACGAGGAGTCTCGGAATCCTTTCCCGAACCAGTTGTAGATTTGTTAGCAGTGCTCGAATCATTAGTCATTTCTGAAACAAAACCAGAAGGTATTAGTTACTGTTTTATTTTCAGTTTTCTGTTCTGTTTTTTTTCTCCTGTTATCCTTCGATTGGAACGAAATTGCTTTAAGATTGTTAGACAAAATTTAAGAAATAACAGGTAATATACGAAAGAAAACAGATGCAGAATTTAAATAAGCTAAAACAGCAAGCAGAAAATTAAAACCCAATACTGAAATTTGCCCGAGTCGTGTGAAGCACACTCTCCTTAAAGCAATTTCGTCCCCTCACCAAATTGTGCTTGAGGATCAGTCGGACAGTTGCTTCCCAGGATAAAATGACGCGGACCGGAACGTAAGTGCACAAGGGAACTTCCGGCGAATTGATACTGAGCTTGGTTTTGATCACCACCAATGCAGAATGCAGGAGAGCAATGGAAAGAGGGATTTATCAATATGCACCAAAAGAAAATTGCAAGGGACTGTTGGTGGTGGAACATTTCGTGTGTGTAAACTGGAGGTGTAGGTTTGTTAATATAGCATCCAAAGACAACTGAAGGGAGGAGGAATTAACACAGAGTTAATTCGGAATCCTAAGTGTTTCAGTTCACCAAAACTGATGAACTGATGGAGAAACTCAAAGGTCTGGACTGTTTTTGTCCAAAAAAAAATAGCAAAAAGTGGGTTCGCGCGAGCAGCCCATTTCGGGGCTACATTCGTGTCCGCAGGACGCGCTCACACATGAGTTCGGTAGCCGGTAGGCAAATCGGGCCCTTGATTTGCACCCCCCCTGCGCACCTGTGCGCGAGAGAGAGCCTCTATGCCACACATTCATACCACTATGGAAAGCATAGTAGTATATAAACTTACCCACTTTTACATCTTTTTTCAATGTGGGATACCACATTATCCCCATTCCAACCCACTTATTTTGAGCCTTCATATCTTACTCATCCCTTAACCAAATTGGACAAATGAATAATCAATCTTTATGTCCTCATGGAGTAGAACACAAACCCACAAACATTTTGTCATTTCGACAAATAATTCATTTCAGAAAATACTCATTATTTCCTCCAAAACACACTTTTTCCAACAATATAGACTTACGGACTTACGGTGCGTGTACGATGAGAGAATCGTGGCAACAGAAGATTCTTAGTTCCGTAATACGTTCAATTACTACGCAAACGACGGTCAATAGGATCAATTACTTCGAAATTGTCGGTCAATTAGGGTTTGCGGAGCCTAGGCGCAGCCGATCAAGGCCCACGCTTCATCCCTAGGAGTGCCTAAGCCCTCGCCTGTGTGACAGCGCCTCGCCCAGCCCAATCGAAGCCTCAAATATGCGCCTCGCGCCTATGTGCGCGCTTAAGCGCGCTTTTCATAACTATGGGCTGGAGAGTAAAAAACATGTAAAATATGTGTATTGAAGCGGGTGTGAACAATCAACAGCGTAATAAAGGTTTATAAATGTAGAAGGTGAGTTTGAGCAGGAAACTAATATAGAAGGGGCTCCAATGACTTCCGCCTTTATTTATATATAGATAGATTTTACGTAATATTAATAATAATCCACAAAATCAATTGCACGTCTAGGAATCATTATGCTATACTGTATTTATGTTGTCCAAACAAATCATGTCATTATTTTGTGGAGCAACATTCATAGCTTTGTTGGGGCAGCACATGAAAGGCGCACAAGAATTCAACTCACACGTGTACGGTAGCTAAGAATGCCACGACAGTTCTCTACCTCATTGAATAATGTCCTAAGCATTTCTTAATCAAAATTATTGGTCCGTTTCAGACACCTTTCTTTTTTAATCTCTCTCAAAGTTTATGTTTACTTTTAAAAATGGTAAATAATTTTTATTATTTCTCTCACTCATTCTCTTTTTTACTTTACTTTTATACTCACAATATCAATCAACTTACTATTCTCCCTCACTCATTCTCTCTCCTACTCTACTTTTATACTGACAACATTTAAATCATTTCTACTATTTCTTAATCTCCGTATAAATGAGATGGTGGACATATACTTTGGGACGGATAGAGTATTTTTTTCAAAACTTCTTAATCAAAATTATTGTGTAACAAATTAAAATAATCGCCAACTTTAGCCACTGGAACCGACTTTTATCACCAAACTTTGATTAAATTAATGTAATTATGTGAGTGCCTAACCGACACCCACATCATTATGTTCCTAATTAGTCACTATCAACTTATCAAGCATTTCATCCTTCCGTCTTTAAATTTTTATCTCAATTATTTTTCACCAAGTGTATATTCCAATGTATTGTGAAGTACTTTCTATAATTAAATAAAATTCGTCGCTAAAAAATTAACTAAATTTGCTTCAAAATAAAAATAAAAATATTAGACTAGTTTGGGGGGACATTGATTTCAAAGACTTTTAGAGTTGTCATAAAAATTAGCTAGCTTTTATAAATTGAAATAATCACCGTATACTCCTTCTGTGTCACCTCACATATACTCCCTCCGTCTCACCTCACTTAAGACTAGTATTTCCATTTTAGTCCGTCTCACTTCATTTGAGACTCTCCAAAATATCCGTCTTTGTATTATTTTATATTCGAACTACTCCACCACTCATTATCTCTCTTTATTTTCTATCACTCAATTTATTCAACCTGGTCCCAGAGACACAACAAGGGTATGAGAAAGGAGGCTAGAGGGGGGGTGAATAGCCTACTTAAAATTTCAACCATTTTTCAAAATTCAACCAAGTGCTTACAAACTTGATTTTTGCGGTCAAGTAAAAACCACCTGGTCAAGGTGTAATATGCACAGCGGAAGTTTTCGATAGAAATAAGGTAAGGTTGTTTTCGACAAAATCTCTAAGTAGAAGCTCACTCACGGTCAAGGTTTTCCGGTCGAGAGAGATGCGGTCAGAGTGTTGCGGTCAAGAGACTTGCGGTCAAGAATGGTTGAGTTTGAAAGTTGTTGTCTTAGAAGTTTTGGCAAAAGATAGTCAGATTTTAGCTTAGGCAATGTGGAGAACATACAAACACAATTCACAACAGTTCTTAAGTCTGAAAGATCAAACACTAAACGACAAACAAGATTAATATGAATAATAAAGAACAAGATGAACAATACTTGAAACTAAATTGCAAAATTGTAAAATGCAGTAAGTAAATGACACACGTATTTGGAAATGTTTGATCTCTTAAAAGATCTACGTCCTTTACCATGATGGTCAGTCTTGGATTTTGAATGGAGGTATATTGATTTGCTTGAGTACAGATTACAGAGATGAAGCTTTGAATCAACACCTACTTTCTATGAAAAACAAATCTTAGACTTAGACCAGTGTATCCCTAATGATGCAATCTATGTGATTGATCAATCGGGGTGAGTGTGTGTGTAAGAATTAGAAGCTCTTTAAAATCTTAAGTGATTGTAGAGCCTAATGAATCTTGTGTGTTGAGGCTTTAGATTTGACCTTGAAGGTTGCTGGAGATTTGTTGAAGACTTGAAGGTTGAGCTTGAAGATTCGAAGGATTCTGGAAATCTTTGAATGTGATCTTCAATCACCAAGAATTTTCAACGGCAATTTCTCTCTTTGAATCTCAGCAATGTTCAATGAAGAACTCAAGGGCTATTTATAGCCTTGAATGAGAAAACAGCTATTGGAATTACTTGGGCTCCAAGTTGAAGGACAATGAGCTGTTGAATTCTGATTGGAGCTCAGTCTGAGTTGTCCCGTTGTGCAAGGTAGAGATGGTCCCCACTGAATTTGAAATTTGAATTCTGCAACGTATCAAACTAACTATAGTTTGACCATGGTTCAGTTTGAATTCACTTGGAATCTTGGGTACCTTCTTTACTTGCGGTCAAGACCTCACGGTCGAGAGTATCACGGTCAAGTGGTCTTCCACGGTCAGGTGATCTACCACAGTCAAGATGAGTTTCCACGGTCAAGGTCTTGACCACTAAAATTCAAGACTTAAAAAATTTTAGACCTATCAAACTAAAGCCTATACTATCAAAGTGGACTATCCAAAAAAATGAAGTTTAACACTTCTTACAATATATCCTAAAGTCCACAAAAAGTAAAATTAAGTTATAGGATCAATCAAATCTAGGTAATAGGAGTGGTTTATAATAAGCATACCCAACAATCTCCCCCTATTTGATTGAGACCATTATCTACTATAACAAAGGCTAACTCATTGTACTTGGTAATAACATGTTTTTAAGAAATATTATTTTATTAAATTTCATGCCCCAAGTCAATGCACACTCTAATCCAGTGTCATAGATTTCTATCATCCTAAAAATATAAAATAAAATTCTAATCCTAGCAAGATAGAAATATATAAGGTTTGAGTGCATTTTAGAGAGAAATAGCAATAAGTATGCAAATGCATCAACCAAACATTCAAAGCACTCCAAAGTAATATTCATTCAAGCATAGGGAGTGCAGAAGCAAAAGAGTAATTTAAGTTTTTATAGACCCAAATAAAAAACAAAGATAAAATTGTTTTTAACACGAACACCAAATTGTTTTAACATGACCACACACGGTCAGTTCAAAAGGGGTGAAATAATTCACGGTAGGACACTAGAATTTCTTCGAGAATCCAACACCAGGAATGATAATGGGATTGATGAGGTCATTGATCTCCAGAAAGTCTAAAATGTTCACGGTTGGGAATTCAAAGCTGTCTTCACCTTCATCATCTTCATCTGCACCTGCTAGCCTGTTTCCATGTCTGGTCGCTTGATTTTGAGAGGAGGAGGCTTGAGATCCGGTAATGTTGTCCACGGTCAATTGAAGAGTTGAAATCTTGTTGATCACGTCCTGCATATTAGTGTTAGAAATTTCTTAAACCCTATCAATCTTAAAGTTTGACCTTCTAGCCTTTGAGTGTGGACGATCATAGCTTGTCTCATTGCTTCAATCTTTGGCGCAAACTTATCAGCGACCGATAGCAACCCTACAAAAATACAGGCATTGATTTCTGCCTTAAGAGAGGTCTTCACTTTATTCATCTTCTCAAATAGGAAATTTTTATTGTGTGACATCACCTTTGTCAGTTCTTTGCCAGCTTCATCAATAATCTTGACCACAGAACGGTCAATGGAATTAGATTGTGACTTGAGCTCTTCTTTGAGATCATCACGCGAAAGAGAAGCGGTTGAGGTGGATGCGGTCATTGAGAGATTTGGATTTACGGTAGCTAGGTTTTCAAGAATGGCGTTTGATATACTCTGACTCTCCCCCTTAATGGTCTCAATAATGGAAGAGGTGACTTGCTGCTGAAGGGAGGCATTAGAGGCTTTGAGCCGATCGACCTCATTCTGCAATTTAACTTGGTTTGCAGCAAGTTTGGCAACCTCACTCTGAACATACAAGTTGACCTGAGTTAAGGACTCAATGGCGGTCAAGAGGTGAGACAATGGATCGACCGAACCACCAGAAGCGGTCGGAGGAGCTTGAGTAAAACGAGGGGGTGAGAGAGCAGGAGACTTAGTCAAATCATCTTCATGGTCACTGAGTACACGGTCTTTAGAGGCTTTATGACCGTGTCCCTCAATTTCAATGTCATGAACAGGATTTTCAACCTCAGCAGTAGGCCTTGCAACTTCATCAAAAGTTTGGTCATCAACCTTATCATCACTGAAATCAGGACTGTCCACATTAACAGTTTTCACCACTGCACTAGCACCTTCATTGTCATTCTTTCCAGATTCACCACTGGATTCCACCAACTGGACGTCATCAAGCTCATCAATCAATTCAAGAGTATTCTTAGCTCTTTATCATTGCGGTTGAGTAGGAGGGATATCAACATCCTCATCACGACCACTTTGCATAGGTGAGCCAGATGGAGTAAATATAGGAGAAGCGGTCGAATGAGGTTGCCTGGTGACTTTGGATTTTTTTGAGGTGTGGATGGGACTGAGTGAAAGATCCATTTTCTTGGATTTCTCCCCCTTAGATGAAGCGGGGAGTACAGAGGGCTTCGATTTAAAAGATTTGGATGGAACGGTTGGGGAGGATACGGAAGGTTTGGAGACCGTTGATTTTGAGAGAGGCGCGGTTATCTTGGTTTTAACTGGAGCGGTAGGAAGGATTCTGGATGGGGGATTGACCGTTGAAGGGTCCTTGATAATAACTCCAGTCAATGGTCTGGTTTTGGGAGGAGCGGTCGAGGCACTAGCAATTCCTTTACCTTTAATTCTTCTAGACACCTGTTCTTCCTCAGCTTCTTCATTCTCTTTTTCTTGAACAGAGGTGGACTTACCAGGATCATCAATCCCTAAATCTTCTCTAGCAGCCTTGGTGTAATTTGGAGCAACAGTGTGTTCCTTGGGATCACGAGTCAGATATTCTTGATACTGAGTATCACCAAATCGGTTTCGGAAAGTGGAGCGCATGGTCTTGATATCAAAGACCTTAGATAGAGGGATAGTAACCTTGGCATCACTGTCTTTGTTAATCTCTTTTCTAAGTTCAGGAATGAACTTGAAGATAATAGAGAGAAACCTTGTGTTTTTCTTATACTTGGTGGGGGCTTGGTCAGACAGCTGATTCTTATAATCAAAGATGTGATCTAACAGAAGGTCATACAGAATCTTGGGCCAGTTCATCTTTCTGATACCACTTGTTGGTCCCAGAGACACAACAAGGGTATGAACAAAAGCTTCAAAGATTTTCATGGAAAAGAGAAGTATATCAAACCAAACTTGATTCTAGACATGATAGAGAAATAAAAATCATGAGAATAACTAGAATGAGCATTATAAAGATGGATTCAACCCAGAAAATCAGAGATTCAGACAGGAAAGCCGAAGGGTTTTGAAACCCGCCTAAAATGAAAAAAATAGAACCAAAATAAGAGTTTTGAGTTAAGAATTCATACCATGGTGTCTTCAGAAAGTAATTCTTATGATTTCTTTGAAGATTTAGCAGGTTGAGATGATTTGGGAGCCATTTATATAGAGGAAGTAATGAATGGCGAGAGTAGAGAGAGAGATGAACTGGGTTTTAAGAGAGAGAAGTAGAGAGAGACAGAGAGTAGAGAGAGAAAGTGGAGGGGAGTTTATGAAAAAGTATTATGCAGAGAGGTGGAGTTGAGGAGGTAGTGGAACCGTTTGTGCAGAGAAGTGGGAGGTCAGCTCTGCAAAACTCAGGGATTTGACCAGAGATGTCCTTTTGCCATAAATGCATGGATAGTGACGGCGGACATAAATAGGGAATAAAATTAATTGCAAATGATTTGAATTAAATGAAAACGAGGGAAAAGGGGAAATTACGGAATTACCCCTTTGGATGACTAAGAGGATCCTAAAATTTGTTAAGTTAGAAACACTTACCTGGTCACCTAGCTTTTTGCGGTCAGGTGCTTGACAGTGACCTTATGCGATCAAGAGGATACCTTGGCTAAGAAGAGCTTCTATAAAACAGTGAACCAGTGTCATCATTTTCCCATGCGGTAGGCTTCTCAAAAGCCTTGAACAAACTTCATTTTTCCAAGTGGTCGACACTATATGCGGTCAACATAGGAGCGGTCAGTACACTTGATAGATCTTGATGCTTCGACCGTGGTTACTTGACCGGTGAGATAGTTGACCGTTGAGACCTAATTGGTTTGGACTTAGATAACACAAGATATTAGCACAATCAAGATATATGGACATGTAATTAAAGTTCTAGCATAACCGTTTCTCCTCTAAGATACCTAAATCTCTTCGAATCAAGAGCATTGGTAAGCATATCTGCAATTTGATTGTCATTACTCACATACTCTAGATGGATATTACCTTTTTCCACATGATCCTTGAGAAAGTGGTACTTGATATCAATGTGTTTCGTCTTGGAATGCATGACAGGGTTGTTGGAGACATCAATGGTGGATGTATTGTCACAATAGATTGGACAATTTTATTTTTTAATTTCGTAGTCGACCAATTGTTGCTTCATCCATAGCACTTGGCAGCAGCAGCTTCCAGCAGCTATATATTCAGCTTCTGTGGTAGATACAGAGACTGAGACTTGTTTCTTGCTTGCCCATGAAACTAGTCGATTTCTAAGGAAATGACAAGTCCCACTTGTGCTTTTCCTGTCAATGGTACATGCTGCATAGTCTGCATCTGAGTAACCTATAAGATCAAAATTTGAATCTTTGGAATACCAAAGTCCAAGGTTAATAGTCCCAAATAAATATCGAATAATACGTTTAACAGCAATAACATGTGCTTCTCGAGGGTCTGCTTGATAACGAGCACAGACACAAACACTAAACATGATATCTGACCTACTATCAGTTAAGTATAGGAGAGAGCCAATCATACCTCGATACAAGGTTTGATCAACCTTCTTACATTTAAAGTCTTTATCTAGCTTGTTGCCAGCAACCAGAAGAGTGTCGTATGCTTTTATATTTTCAAGTCCAAATTTCTTGATAAGATCCTTTGTGTACTTTGCTTGGTTGAGGAAGATGCCTTCAGCAAATTGTTTAATTTGTAGCCCAAGGAAGAATGTCAATTCTCCCATCATGCTCATCTCAAATTTTCTTTTCATAAGTTTCTCAAAACGCTTACACAACAATTCATTAGTAGAACCAAAAATAATATCATCTACATATATTTGTACAAGTAAGGAATGATCATGATATTTAGCAATGAATAAATTTGTGTCGATCTTACCACGCTTGAAACCTTTCTCTAGGAGAAATTTAGATAGAGTATCATACCATGCTCGTGGAGCTTGTTTGAGTCCATACAAAGCTTTACGGAGTTTGTAGATATGATTTGGAAATTTGGGGTCTTCAAATCCTGGTGGTTGAGCAACATAGACTGTTTATTGAAGTTCACCGTTGAGGAATGCACTCTTCACATCTATTTGATATAGCTTGAATCTTTTGTAAGAGGCATAAGCTAAAAATATCCTTATAGCTTCGAGTCTTGCAACGGGGGCAAATGTTTCATCATAATCAATGACTTCTTCTTGTCTATATCCTTGTGCAACCAACCTAGCTTTGTTCTTTGTGATGCTTCCATTCTCATCCATCTTGTTTCTGAACACCCACTTTGTTCCAATCACTCCTTGATCTTGTGGCCTTGGAACCAAGGTCCAAACTTTACATCTTTCAAATTGGTTGAGCTCTTCTTGCATGGTGACAACCCAACTTGATTCTTGGAGTGATTCATCAACTTTCTTGGGTTCAACTTGAGATATGAATGCGGTAAGTGCATCATAGTTTGATCTTCTTGTTCTAACACCAGAATATAGGTCACTAATGATATTCTAAATTGGGTGATCTCTGACCTCACAAACTTCTTGAGGTATATCTGGTTGAGTTGATGGTGGTTGTAAATCTTCTAGAGGTACATCATTTGTGCCATCCCAATCATAAGTAATTTGAGGGATAGGTTCTTCCACATTGATGGGTGCTTCAACTTCATCTCCATTTGGATTAGCAGCAGATGTGGTAGATTCTGTGCTTCATATGAGGTAGATGGAGGTGTAGTTGAGGCAGATGGGTTTTTTTTAGTTGATGGATTTTGTGGTCGAGTTGTACCTTTCTCATTAAGCTCAACAAAATCATCAGCAACATTTGGAGCCATATGTGGCTCAAAGAGAGAATATTCATCAAAAGTAACATGGACAGATTCTACTATCTTAAGAGTGGTTTTATTAAATACACGAAAAACTTTTGAGTGTTTAGCATACCCAATAAATATACCTTCATCGGCCTTAGGAGCAAATTTACTTCGATGTTCTTTACCGTTGTAGAGTATGAAGCATTTGCATCCAAATATCTTGAAGTATGCTATGTTGGGGGGTTTTTCCTCTCTAAAGTTCATAAGGAGTTTTGTTGTAGATCTTGTTGACGAGGGATCTATTTTGGGTGAAGCATGCTGTGTTGACGGCTTCAGCCCAAAAGTATTGTGGTAGCTTTGCTTCAGCAATCATTTTCTTTCCTGCCTCTATCAACGTTCTATTCTTTCTTTCCACTGCTTGGGCTCTAAGGTTAAGGACAATGAGCTGTTGAATTCTGATTGGAGCTCAGTCTGAGTTGTCCCGTTGTGCAAGGTGAAGATGGTCCCCACTGAATTTGAAATTTGAATTCTGCAGCGTTTCAAACTAACTATAGTTTGACCATGGTTCAGTTTGAATTCACTTGGAATCTTGGGTACCTTCTTTACTTGCGGTCAAGACCTCACGGTCGAAAGTATCACGGTCAAGTGGTCTTCCACAGTCAGGTGATCTACCACGGTCAAAGTGAGTTTCCACGGTCAAGGTCTTGACCACGAAAATTCAAGACTTAGAAAATTTTAGACCTATCAAACTAAAGCCTATACTATCAAAGTGGACTATAAAAAAAAATGAAGTTTAACACTTCTTACAATATATCAAAAAGTCCACAAAAAGTAAAATTAGGTTATGGGATCAATCAAATCTAAGTAATAGGAGTGGTTTATAATAAGCATACCCAACAACCCCACTCATTCTCTCTCTTCATTTTCTACCACACATTTTTTTTACTTTATTTTTTTCCTTAGTTATTGTGCCCACCTTTTATGTTTCAAGTGAGGTGGGACGGAGGGAGTAATGTTTTTTTACCGTGGTGAATACTAAACTACTACTTATTACTTTCATTTCAAAATGAATGTTTAAAGAAAATAGAATACTCTCTCCGTCCCACCACAAGTGAGATCAACTTATGGGGCACAATAATTAAGAAAAATGTAGTGTATGTGTGGTAGAAAATAAAGAGGGGGAATGAGTGGGGTAAATAGTAGTGTTGGTTGAATAAAATGAGTGGTGGAAAATGAAGAGAGAGAATGAGTGGGGTTAAATGGTGGGGTTGGTTGAATATAAATATATTTAAAAAATTTCATTTTGGGCAGTCTCACTTTTGGTGGGACGGACTGAAAAAAAAAATTAATCTCACGGTGGGACGGAGGGAGTTAGGGATGGCAATTTGACCGAATCTGATCCGAAAAAAATAGGGTTTGGTTTGCAATTTTTAAAACCCGAGCGGGTTCGGATCGGATTCGGGTCATGTTGATGATCCGATCCGAACCGAACCATAATGTTCCGATCCGACCTGAACCCTTAATAAAAGGTGAATTTTAAATATTTTTAATATTATCTTAAATTTTATTTTTTTCTAATTTGTGTTTGTAAGTGAGATTTGGATGATTTTAAACTATTTTCCCTACAACATTCAACATTGTGCTTAAAAATATATTTTAATTAATTAATTTTGAGCTAAAAAAATAGACTTTTAATAAGATTCGGGCCAGATCAGGTCGGTCACGGTTTCTTGAATTTTTGGATCGGGTCGGGTTCGGATCGGTGTATTTGAACTTTGTGTCGGGTTCGGGTCGGACATGATCCGATCCGAACACGACCCGTTGTCATCCCTAGAGGGAGTATATATTTAACAATATTGAGGTATAGTACTTTATTCATGAATTCTATTTTCATTGAGACTACTCAAACAAGATTTTTATAATCTCTAAATATTATACTCC
This sequence comes from Campanula takesimana, assembly GCA_026119855.1. NCBI lineage: Eukaryota > Viridiplantae > Streptophyta > Magnoliopsida > Asterales > Campanulaceae > Campanula > Campanula takesimana. Next base: position 502,976 of record JAOWBW010000714.1, read on the forward strand.
CTCCGTCTTAGAATAAGAGTCCTACTTTCCATTTTGATATATCCCAGAGTAAGAGTCATATTCCTAAAATGGCAAAGAATCTTTACTATTCACCCCATTCATTCTCTCTCATATTTTACTTTTATACTCACAACACCAATCAATTCACTATTCTCTCCCACTCATTCTCTCTCCTACTTTACTTTTACACTCACAACATTTACATTGTTAGAGAATTTAGGTTAGGGTAATTGATAATCCTGGATAATTGATCGAATTGTGATTAAATCACTTTCCGAATAAAGTATTTCGCCCCTCAATGCCTGGGTTACACGAAATCTTTATATGGGATAAGACAATCAAAACAATCTGATTCTAGGCAAAGAAAGCAGATTAAAACTCAGAGAATTGTTAGGGTTTTTTTCCGTAAATTTAACTGAGGCCAATGATCTGTTTATAAACAGATTACATTTAGTAGCAGTCATGACTGTTGGTTTCTAACAGTCTCAATTGTTAGCCAACAGTCATGTTTATTAACAGAATGTGTCTGTTCCGCAAGGGGCGCTGCCCCTTGACCCCTGCTTCTTTATCGTGGTCGAAAACATATTTGACTTAAAATGAGTGTGTACTCCACACTTTCCCTTACTCATATCCGAGCCTAATATGAGATCGCATTGGTCTCTAGTAAATCCAATTACATAAAATCGTTGATGACACTAAAATCACCAACATTTCCCCCCATTTTAGTGTAATCCTCGATTTACTAATCATATAAAATATGAAACAAACATAACGAAACAAACGAATGCATAAATGAAAATGTCTTGCGATTGAATTTTCATCTTAGTACAATACACATTTCAAATATTCGAGAATCGGGGTGTCCCAACGATTGAACCCGTCAACTCATATGAATACCTGAAGATACTATACACATAAGTTTCTTACAACACTCTAAAGTTTATTCCTGACACTATTACAAGCCATGTGTCCCTATCCATTAATGAACATATAGAAAGCCAAGTCCTAGCTTCTTGAAGCGGCAAAACTTCATGTTCACATAGGTAGTTCCTTTAATCTTGCACCTGCATTTGCAATTTTTCAAAAGAACTATTAAGAAGATACTCTTCAACCTAACCATCACTTGCAAGTCTTGAACACATACCTTGGGAAACATAATTACATGTGCTCCAATCTCCACCTGTAAGCTTTCCACATTGAATTCAGGCTTCTAACGTTGTATTAGAAGGGAATAGGGTATCTCACAACTAAAGGATTAGATGGACTCTAATCCCATCCCTATTGCTAACTTATTTACTAAGTCTCTAGCTAACCCCTTCGTCAAGTGGTCAGCTAAATTTTGTTGAGACCGAACAAACTCAACTGAAATCACACCATTCATGATTAATTCACGAATCATACTATGTCTGACACCTAGGTGTCTAGACTTGCCATTATAAATCTGACTATAAGCCCTAGCCAATGTGGCAGCACTATCACAATGGATAGATATTGGCGATATCGGTTTTGGCCATAATGGAATCTCATATATCAAGTTTCGTAGCCATTCTGCTTCTTTATCAGCAGCAGCCAATGCTACGAACTCAGATTCCATAATAGAATGAGTAATACATGTCTGCTTCTTGGAAGCCCATGAAATGGCCCCTCCTCCTAGCAAGAACACCCAGCCACTAGTAGAAGATGAATCTTCTTGGTTGATCCAACTAGCATCTGAGTAACCTTCTAAAATAGAAGGTTGTCCAGAATAACATAAACTGTAATTCATAGTACCTTTTAAGTACTTGAACACCCTTGTTAAAGTATGCCAATGCTGTCTACTAGGATTACTAGTGAACCTGCTCAATCTTCCTACTGCATAAGAAATATCAGGTCGAGTGGTCGTCATAGCATACATCAAACTGCCAATGGCTTTTGAGTATTCAAGCTGTGATACAGGTCTACCAGTATTTGGCATAAGTTTTTCAGCTGGATCCATAGGAGTACTGACTTTAGAACAATTATTGCAATTAAACTTCTTGAGAATTTTCTCAATATAATGAGATTGTGTAATAGCAATTCCCTTGTTCATCCGTTTAATTTTTATACCAAAAATTACATCGGCTTCTCCCATGTCTTTCATAGAGAACTTAGATGACAAGAGCTTCTTAGTTTTATCAACTACATTTTGGTCTGTGCCAAAAATTAACATGTCATCTACATATAGACAGATGATTACACCTTTTCCGGATTCATCAAATTTGCTATATACACATTTGCAAGACTTATTTAATTCAAAACCATTGGACAAAACAACCTCATCAAACTTTTGATGCCACTGTTTATGTGCTTGCTTCAGCCCATACAATGACTTAATTAATTTACACACCTTATGCTCATTACCTGGCATAACAAATCCTTCAGGTTGCTTTATATACACTTCTTCTTCCAAATCACCATTTAAAAATGTTGTTTTGACATCCATTTGATGGATCAATAGATTGTGAATTGCTGCCAAAGCTATCAACAATCTAATAGTAGTGATACGAGCAACTGGTGCATAGGTATCGAAGTAGTCGATCCCTTCCTTTTGTCTAAAGCCTTGGATTACCAATCGAGCTTTAAACTTGTCAATTGTTCCATCGACTTTCATCTTCTTTTTGAAGATCCATTTGCACCCTAAAGGTTTACAACCTGGTGGTAAATCAGATAAGACACATGTATTATTTTCCATAATAGAACTAATCTCATCGTCAATTGCTTCTTTCCAAAAAGCAGCATCTCGCGATTTTATAGCTTCATCATAGGTTCTTGGATCCTCCTCTATATTATAACAATAAGAGTATTGAGATTCAACCTGATCTCTTGATCCTTCAACTAAATATAGTTGAAAATCATCACCATATGATTTAGCTTTTCTTGCTCTTTTGCTTTTTCGTGGTTCGGGTGTCTCATTTGGTACATCATTTGAATGATCATTCCTTTGAGATTCACCCGAATTTGGTATAATATCCTTTGGCCTAGGTATTGAAGAGAAATGATTCTCATCAAATATTGCATCTCTTGATTCTATAATTGTGTTAATAGAAATGTAGTCATTAGGTTCTATAACATAAAACCTATATGCCTTGGAATGCTCAGCATATCCAACAAAGATGCAATCAATACCTTTTTCTCCTAGCTTTTTCCTTTTAGGGTCTGGAAGTCTAACCACAGCCCTACACCCCCAAACTCGCAAAAATGTCAAGTTGGGTAGTTTCTTATACCAAAGTTCATATGGCGTAATCTTGTTCCTTTTATTAGGAACCCTATTCAATAAATAGCAAACCGTTAACATGGCTTCCCCCCAAAAACCGTCACTCAAGCCCGAGTAAGATAACATGGCATTGACCATTTCTTCAAGAGTTCTATTTTTCCTTTCAGCGACACCATTTTGTTGTGGTGTATAAGGAGCCGTAGTTTCATGAATGATTCCTACGGATTGAAAATATATAGAATAATATTCACCACCTCTATCTGTGCGTAAGGTTTTAATCAAGCCATTTTGTTGTAATTCAACTTCTGTTTTAAAAGTTTTAAATTTATCCAGGGCTTCATCTTTTGCATGCAGCAAATAAACATAGCAAAACCTAGAGGCATCATCTATAAAATTGACAATATACTTTTTATTTCCTAAAGATGGAGTCGCATGAAAATCACATAAATCACTATGTATCAATTCAAGTATTACAGAATTCCTTGTTATACTTTTAAAAGGTTTTCTAGTGATTTTTGTTAACATGCAAGTATTATATTTTCTAGAATTATTATCAATAGCAGGAATCAAACCATCTTTAGACATTTCAAGCATTCTTTTATAGTGCACATGTCCTAAACGAGCATGCCATAATAAAGAATTAATAACATTGGAATCAGTCATATAAACAGAACTAGAATCATTAGGAACTTTATTCAAATTCATCATAAACATCCCATTGTTATAATAACCAAATCCTACAAATAAACCAGACTTTGATAAGATATACTTATCAGACTCATAAACTTGTTTATATCCACACTTGTTCAATACAGGACCCGAAATTAAATTCTTACGAAGTTTAGGTACATACAACACATTAAACAGAGTAACAGATTTTCCTGAACTAAATTCCAGCACCACATTTCCTCTTCCTTGAACAGGAGCAAAATGATCATCACCAATGTAGAGAACAGATTCGTCTTCCACCGGTTCAAATGTCTTAAACCAGCAACGATCTTTACAAACATGAGTTGTGGCACCGGAATCAATCCACCACGCAATTGCATCATCCTGCACATAAAATGCTTCAGAAATTAGTGAAACGAAATATTTAATAAATCCATTCCAAATATGTTCTAAATTCTGACCTTGGTCTTGGGTATGGTCCTTAGACCCCTTCCCCGAACCACTAGTGCTTGCGCCATCCTTCTTATTCCCACTACGACAATCCCTCTTGAAGTGACCAGTTTTGCCACACCTCCAACATGCCACTTTAGGCTTCTTGTTGGGACCAGAATCATCGTTGTTATTGGAACCACGTTTCTTTCCTCTGTTTTTGTTGTTGTTCCTTTTCTTTCCACCCTCCTCAAGCATATTCACCGAGGGTCCAGCAACTTCTTTCCCTTTGCCCTTGTCACTTTCTTGCGCCCTTAGAGATTCCTCTATGCGCAGGTTGTTGGTAGTGGTGCCCTAGGCACGTTTAATAAACGTTGTAATTGTTATCATTTATTTCATATCAATAAAGAGATGTTTTGATTATTATTATTGTTCATGTTTACTTATAATAATCTCCGTCCCTAGTACTTGTTAAGCACTAGTATAAAGGCTAAATGATCATGCGATGATCATGTTAGATTTATGGGTACTTGTTTGAAACAAGGTACTGGACATGACCCGCTGTATGAGATTTATGTCATGGTCTATGTCGAACATATATCTCATATTAGTTATGTCATTTGAATCCTTAGACATGAAGTTATTATAGTCTTCCACTTGATGAACATTATGTTTGACATATTCAAACGCTACCTTTAACCGGGAAGTTATAAAGGGTATGATTGGCATAATCGGATTCACGTATGGAAGAATAATAAGCTAAATGGATTTGTCCCTCTTCGGAGAGATGTCAAGCTTGGGCCTCTCGTAGGAATGGTGTTGATGAAATGTTCGGCCGGACTCAAATGAATTGATTGGATCAATGGCGTTTGGATTATCAACATATTCGGAATCGAGAAAGTATTGAACAAAACAAGTTGACTGGTTGACCATGACTTGTGTTCAATGATGTCGAGGACACAGGGATTATGACATATTCTAAAGGAATTCGAACTTGTATCTAGTTATACTATTTGGGTAGGTATGACGGTTTGCTAGGACCTAATCATATCTTATGGTTTCATGTTTGAACCCATTGCCAACTTAGTATAATCCTAGAGGGTCACACACAATAGAACGAATCTTTAAAAGGACTAAATTGGAATTTTGGAAATTCTGGACATTCTGGGGAAGTGGGCGACCGCACAGTGTGGACTGGGAGGACGCACACTTAGCTCAGATTTGTACCAGTTTGTTTCAGATAAATGTGCGACCGCACGGTGTATTCTGGGCGGCCGCACAGTACTGTCGGCTGGCACTTTCATAATTCGATTTGGAATGTCTTTTGACACAAGATTCCTATTTGGAATGGGTCTTGCTTGTGTATAAAAGGATGAGTTCAGCCAGAACTTCAGTGATAGCCTTTTGTGAGTCTCCAAAGAGTTTGAGAGAGGTTTTACTTTGTTCTAAGACATCCTTGGTCAAAGAACAAAATAATACACAAGAGAGAAAATTCCATATAGTTCAAATTCATTGTGAAAATGTGTTTCACAATTTGGTCTAGCAACCAAGATCAAAGAAGTTCCTTTGATATTCGTTCGAAGTGTGGATACCGCTAGAGGGTGAAAATCATCATCTTCAAAGTTCGTGTTCAAGCTTTGTGATCGTGATCAAGTCTTCAAATCTCCACCAAAGACCAAGAGAAAATTTAATAGCCATCAAGGGTTAGTTTTATCCTATATTCATGTTATTGTATTTGATTTAATCATATGAACGGATCTATGGGCTTTGGGTTTCAAAATTTTAAATGCTAAATTCCGCTGCGCATGTTACTACGAAACCCAACACAGGTGACTACCAAGTTGGACCAAAGACAGATCGTCTTTACCATGCTTCAAGTTATGTTTGAAATCCTTCCAGGAAGGAGGCAACTTGTCTATTACACTCGAAATAGATATTTCCTCATCCATTTTCAAACCATGTTTTGTAAACTGTCCAAGGATTCTCAGGAGTTCATTGAATTGTTCCATGACAGGCCTTGATTCGACCATCTTGTAATTATTGAAATTACATACAAGGAACTTCTTACTCGAAGCATCCTCTGCCATGTACTTGGATTCAAGAGAATCCCACAACTCCTTTGCAGATTCAACATTCTGATATATATCAAAGAGAGGTTCAGACATACCATTCAATATATGTCCTCTGCAGATGTAGTCATCGTTCTACCACTTCGATCTTCTTCTGACTGCTTCCAAATTATCGTCCTCCGATAGTTCTGGCATGGGGGTAGACAGAACATACACATCCGTCAATGTTGTCAGAAGGAAGTGCATCTTGTTCTGCTATCGTCTGAAATCATAGCCTTCAAACTTGTCAAACTTCCCGAAATTGGTCGTCATCTCCTTCACAGTACTTCCTCCACCCATGATTATCACAGAATACTTTATTCGTTTGTTAGAGAATTTAGGTTAGGGTAATTGATAATCCTGGATAATTGATCGAATTGTGATTAAATCACTTTCCGAATAATGTATTTCGCCCCTCAATGCCTGGGTTACACGAAATCTTTATATGGGATAAGACAATCAAAACAATCTGATTCTAGGCAAAGAAAGCAGATTAAAACTCAGAGAATTGTTAGAGTTTTTTTTTTCGTAAGTTTAACTGAGGCCAATGATCTGTTTATAAACAGATTACATTTAGTAGCAGTCATGACTGTTGGTTTCTAACAGTCTCAATTGTTAGCCAACAGTCATGTTTATTAACAGACTGTGTCTGTTCCGCAAGGGGCGCTGCCCCTTGACCCCGCAAGGGGGCGCAGCCCCCTTGACCCCTGCTTCTTTATCGTGGTCGAAAACATATTTGACTCAAAATGAGTGTGTACTCCACACTTTTCCTTACTCATATCCGAGCCTAATATGAGATCGTATTGGTCTCTAGTAAATCCAATTACATAAAATCGTTGATGACACTAAAATCACCAACATACATCACTTCCAATATTTATTAATAAGCGTGCAAATAAGGGGTAGGACTCTTACTCCAAGACGGAGGAAGTACTAAATGTTGGTAGTGGTGCCCTAGGCACGTTTAATAAACGTTGTAATTGTTATCATTTATTTCATATCAATAAAGAGATGTTTTGATTATTATTGTTGTTCATGTTTACTTATAATAATCCCCGTCCTAGTATTTGTTAAGCACTAGTATAAAGGCTAAATGATCTTGGGATGATCATGTTAGATTTATGGGTACTTGTTTGGAACAAGGTACTGGACATGACCCGCTGTATGATATTTATGTCATGGTCTATGTCGTACATATATCTCATATTAGTTATGTCATTTGAATCCTTAGACATGAAGTTATTATGGTCTTCCACTTGATGAGCATTGTGTTTGACATATTCAAACGCTACCTTAACACGGTAGTTATAAAGGGTATGATTGGCATGATCGGATTCCCGTTGAGAAGAATAATAAGCTAAATGGATTTGTCCCTCCACGGAAAGATGTCAAGCTTGGGCCCCTCGAAGGAATAATGTTGATGAAATGTTCGGCCGGACTCAAATGGATTGATTGGATCAATAGTATTTGAATTATCAACATATTCGGAATCGAGAAAGTATTGAACAAGACATGTTGACTGTTTGACCATGACTTGTGTTCAATGACATCGTGGACAAAAGGATTGTGACATATTCTAAAGGAATGCGAACTTGTATCTAGTTATACTATTTGGGTAGGTATGACGGTTTGCTAGAACATAATCATATCTTATGGTTTCATGATTGAGCACATTGCCAACTTAGTATAATCCTAGAGGGTAACACACAATAGAACGAATCTTAAATAAAAGAACTATATTGGAATTTAGGGTCGAAGGACCTCAAGGGAATTTTTGGAAAATTCTGGTTATTCTGGTCAAGCGAGCGGGCGCTCGGTTGGTACCAGGCGGGCGCGTGGTCTAGGCGGCAGAATATTTCCTAATTCGATTTGGGAAGGTTTTTGGCACAAGATTCCTATTTGGAATATGTCTTAATTGTGTATAAAAAGCCAAGTTCGGCCAGACCATTAGCACTAGTATTTTCTGTGCCTCCAAAGAGTTTGAGAGAATTATTATTTTGTTCCAAGACATCTTGGATTGAATAACAAAATAATTCACAAAATAATTCCATATAGTTCTTTATTGAATTGTGAAAGTGTGTTTCATAATTATTGGTCTAGCAACCAAGATCAAGAAGTTCCTTGATATTTGTTCGTGGTGTGGATACCGCTAGAGGGTGAATTTTATCATCTTCAAAGTTCGTGAATTTTGTCCGTGATAAAGCTTTAACATCTCCACCAAGTTTAAAGACAAAACTCAAAGTCATCAAGGGTTAGTTTTATCCTTTATTCATGTTGTTGTATTTGATTTAATCATATGATCGGATCTATGGGCTTTGGGTTTCAAAATTTTAAATGCAAAATTCCGCTGCACATGTTACTACGAAACCCAACAGTGGTATCAGAGTCCCGTTCATATTGATTATTTCAATACCTAGATCATGTTGTGTGTATATAAATTGTTTATGTGCCTAGCATGATATGAATATTGGATTATATGATGTTTATGTGTTATGTGATTTTATGTGGTTTATTGTTTTGCAACTTTAATCGCACGATTCAATCGCAATTAATATTATGATGGATTCTGAATTATTTCGATTATTAATTTTTGATCAGATCAAAGTTTTAATAATCAAGGGAAAAATAATTTTTGAGACAAAATTTTCGAACTTTAAAATTCTGTACCATTCTGACCAAACAGGCGCCCCTCGCTGGGGACCAGGCGGCCGCTTGCTTCAGGCTTGCTTCAGGCGCACGCTCGGTCAAGACCAGGCGGGCGCTCGCTCATCAGAATTGTTCTGATTTTGGTTAAAATCTGAATATGGAATTTTCGATAAAATTCAACAAAACCAGTAACAGAACCAGTCCAGACTTGCTGATCTGGAATGGGTTTTGGGTAGTTGGTTTGTGTGTGGATTTTGGGGTTTGATTTTCCTATTTGTTTTAGTCTTGTGATTCCTAGATTGGTTCAAGTTTTGGATGGATAATCTGCGTTCATCGAGATTGTGTATCCCAAAATTGATCGCAATCAAAGTTTCAAAGATAAAACGAAGTTAGAATTATGAAGAGTTCATGATTGCTAAAATTGAGAAACAAAGTTCTTTATTCAAAGTTTGGAGATCCATGTGGAATTGTGGATGCAATTGGCCTACGTTCATCGAGACCATCTATTGCTTAGTTTCGGCCACATGGACTACTTTTTTGGTTTCTTGAATTAGTGCGGGATTGTGGTTGCCTAATGACTTAGTTCGACCGCACTTCTTGTTATCTTGATTTTGAGATAATAACCAAAGTTGAAATAGTCTCATCCTCATAATTATAGAGAAACTAATGACACATAAATATCATGCTTAAATTAATGGAGATTAATTTAGTGGCTAAACTTGATGTGTAACATGTTTATATTATGTGCTCATAAATGTGTTATATGCTATATATGATGAACCTTCAAAGAAAGTTTTAAGTCCTTCTTTGTCATGCCATGATTAAAACACTTGTTTATGCATGAGTGATTTTGATGTGGGTTCGCCTCCGCGAGGTGAATCAATCTTATTCATGTATGAGCAAGATGAGGTTCATTAATTTAATGTGGGCTTGCCTCCGCAAGATGCATGAAATTGAATGGTTCCTATGCGTTTAAAATAGTTGGACTTAATTGGGCGTCAAAACAGTTTTTGGCCTAGGCAAAAGATGAGATTAAATATGCTTTTGAAATTGGATTTCTCAAAGAATCTCATAAAAGGATCTAAGAATCATATGGGATATGATTGACATGATTGTCTACCTAATTAATTTAGTTTTGAGCGGTCCGCCTCCGTGGACTCAAAAGTTAAATTAAAGTTGGCTCTTAGCCCAATTAAATTATATTATACATTGGATGTATATGAAGGTTATATAATTTAGTGGGAGTATTTTGTTTGAAAAATACATTGTTTATTTCTTTAATGAAAACTGGTACTTATTAAATTTTGGAAATTTTGCATATTTGTAGATAATGACTACAAACACTCAATCAATTTCGTTGCGATCGATCATTGAGAAGGATAAGCTCCAAGAGAATGGTACTAACTTTATGGATTGGATCCGTAGCCTAAGAATTGTTATAAGGCAAGAAGATAAGTTGTACATTCTCGATGGGCCTCTTCCTGCTGAACCAGAACCTACTGCCCCTAGGGCAGAAAGGGACAATTACAAGAAACATCATAATGATTCTAGAGATGTAAGTTGTCTCATGATTGCTACTATGTGCTCAAAACTCCAACAAAGTTTGGAACATTTGGAAGCCTATGAGATAGGCGTGGAGTTAAGAGCCATGTTTCAAGAGCAAGCTAGGCAAGAGAGGTACAAGACCATTGTTGCATTCACTACTTGCAAAATGAATTAAGGGCAACAAGTGAGTCCTCACATGCTGAAAATGAAAGGTTATGTGGAGCACCTTGAGAAACTTGGCTATCCAATACCATTGGAGCTAGCCACGGATCTCATTCTTAATTCATTGCCTAAGAGTTATAATCAGTTTGTGATGAATTATAACATGCATGGAATTGATAAGAATCTCTCCGAGTTGCATGGGATGCTTAAAACTGCGGAGATGAAGATTGCGGAGAAAGGTTCTCCCGTGCTCTTAGTTCATGATGGGGAGAAGGCTAGTGCCAAAGGAAATGGTAAGAAAGTTGTCAAACCCAAAATAAGCAAGGCAAGTGTTGCCAAGGCTTCTGAGGCAAAACCCGATTCACAAAAGGATGCAATCTGTTTCCATTGTCAAGAAATTGGTCATTGGAAACGCAATTGCAAGGCTTTCTTGGAAGAGCAAAAGAAGAAGAAGGGCAGCAAGGCTGCGTCGACTTCAGGTATCTATATGATAGATATTCTCCTTTCTACCACTGATTCCTGGGTATTGGATACCGGATGTGGTTCTCACATTTGTTTAAATGTGCAGGATCTAAAGAATAGGAGACTGCTTAAAGATGGTGAAGTAGACCTACGCGTGGGGAATGGAGCAAGAGTTGCTGCATTAGCCGTAGGGACTTATGAAGTCACTTTACCTTCCGGATTAATTCTTGTTTTGAACAATTGTTATTATGTTCCGGATTTAAGTAGAAATATTATTTCAATTTCTTGTTTGGATAATGAAGGTTTTAAGTTTCTTATTGAGAATAAGAAATTTTCTATTTATTTAAATGATGTGCTTTATGGTATTGCTAATTCATTTAATGGCCTTTATATCTTGGATGTCAAGAATGAAAATAATGACAATGTCTATCATGTAAATAAGAAATCTAAACCTAATGATGTAAATCATACTTATTTGTGGCATTGCCGTCTCGGTCATATTAATGAGAAGCGTATCTCAAAACTCCATGGGGACGAACTTTTAGGTTCATGTGACCTCGAGTCATATGATACTTGCGAGTCGTGTCTTCTTGGAAAAATGACTAAGACACCTTTTACCAAGTTGGGTGAAAGGGCAAGCGACTTATTGGGGTTGATACATTCCGATGTATGCGGACCATTAAGTAGCAATGCTAGGGGAGGATTTCAATACTTCATAACCTTTACTGATGATTATAGTAGATTTGGGTATGTTTACCTAATGAAACATAAAAGTGAAGCATTTGAGATATTTAGAATATTTCAAAATGAAGTAGAAAAACAACTTGGCAAAAGTATTAAGGCACTTAGATTAGATCGAGGTGGAGAATACTTGAGTCAAGAATTTGATGATCATCTAAAGAATTGTGGAATAGTTTCACAATTGACTCCACCCGGAACGCCACAATGGAATGGTGTGTCCGAGAGGAGAAATCAGACTTTGTTAGACATGGTTCGATCAATGATGAGTCAAGTTGATCTTCCAATATCCTTTTGGGGTTACGCTCTATAAACCGCTGCTTTCACGCTAAATCGATTTCCAACTAAATCGGTTCAAAAGACTCCATATGAGATGTGGAGCGGAAGGAAAACTTGTTTATCTTTCATGAAGATTTGGGGTTGTGAAGCTTTTGTCAAAAGACTTGTCTCAGACAAACTTGCACATAAATCTGATAAATGTATCTTCGTGGGATATCCTAAGGAAACTACAGGATATTACTTTTACAACCGTGAGGACAACAAAGTGTTTGTTGCCCGAACTAATGTCTTTCTAGAGAAATAGTTTCTCTCCAAAAAAATCAGTGGGAGTAAAATAAATCTTGAAGAAATTCGAGACCCAGAAAATAACATTGAACCAATAGTTTAACAAGAACAAGAACCACAAGGAGTTGTGGAACTTGTTCAAAATACACAAGCAACTCGCAGATCTAGTAGGTTACGATCCGAGCCCGAGAGATATGGATTTCTCGTAACGGATAGTAATGAGGTAGAAATCATTGAGAATGATGAACCGTCAACCTACAAAGAGGCGATGACTTCTCCTGATTCGGACAAGTGGCTTGGAGCCATGGAATCCGAATTGCAATCCATGCAAGACAATCAAGTTTGGAATTTGATTGATGCGCCCGAAGGTGTAAAAACCATAGGATGCAAATGGGTCTTCAAGAAGAAGACTGACATAGATGGGAAGGTGCATACTTACAAAGCTAGGCTTGTAGCGAAGGGTTATAGGCAAGTTCATGGTATTGACTATGATGAGACCTTTTCACCCGTAGCAATGATCAAGTCTATAAGAATTTTGCTTGCCATTGCTGCATATCATGACTATGAAATATGGCAGATGGACGTCAAAACCGCTTTCCTGAATGGAAAACTCCAAGAGGATGTGTATATGACACAACCAGAAGGTTTTGAACAATAATCTAAAGTATGCAAATTGCAGAGATCCATCTATGGATTGAAGCAAACTTCTAGGAGTTGGAATCTCCGTTTTGATGAATCGGTCAAAGAGTTTGGTTTCATCAAGAACGAGGATGAGCCTTGTGTATACAAGAAGATTAGTTGGAGCATAGTGCTATTCCTTATTTTATACGTGGATGACATATTACTCATTGGAAACGATGTTCCTACACTTCAGTCCGTAAAGACTTGGTTAGGAAAATGCTTCGCAATGAAAGATATGGGTGAAGCCGCATATATACTTGGAATTAAGATCTATAGAGATAGATCAAGGAGGCTACTTGGTTTAAGCCAAAGTACATACATTGACAAGGTCATTAGAAGATTCTGTATGGAAAATTCTAAGAGAGGCACCTTGCCAGTGTTACATGGAGTTTCTCTAAGCAAGACTCAATGTCCTGAGACAAACGATGAGCGTGAAAAAATGAATGATGTTCCATATGCTTCGGCAATTGGGTCCATCATGTATGCCATGATTTGTACTAGGCCGGATGTATCTTATGCTTTGAGCATGACAAGTAGATACCAATCCGACCCTGGCGAAAATCACTGGATAGCTGTAAAAGCGATTCTTAAGTACTTGAGAAGAACTAAAGACTCGTTTTTGGTCTATGGAGGAATGGAAGATGATCTCGTTGTAAATGCTTACACGGATGCAAGCTTCCAAACCGACAATGATGATAGCCGATCGCAATCGGGTTTTGTGTTTATGTTAAATGGTGGAGCTGTAAGCTGGAAGAGTTCCAAGCAAAGTACAACCGCTGATTCTACAACAGAAGCTGAGTATATTGCTGCATCGGATGCTGCAAAGGAAGCTGTTTGGATTAAGAAGTTCATAACTGAACTTGAAGTGGTTCCTAGTATTGCTAATCCAATAGACCTTTATTGCGATAATAATGGTGCTATTGCTCAAGCAAAGGAACCAAGAGCACATCAGAAATCCAAACACATACTTAGGCGTTTTCATATCATTCGAGAGATCGTTGATAGGGGAGACGTAAATATATGCAGAGTACCTACTGATGACAATGTTGCGGACCCGCTAACAAAGGGACTTCCACAAGCTAAACATGATGGTCATGTTAGGTCCATGGGTATTATATATATGGGAGATTGGGCCTAGGGCAAGTGGGAGATTGTTGGTAGTGGTGCCCTAGGCACGTTTAATAAACGTTGTAATTGTTATCATTTATTTTGTCACGACCCGAAATCTAGGCTCTATTTTATTAATAATAAATAATTATTATTTATTTATTTGCCTATTTATTTATTTAAATCATTATTTACTTAAATATTTATAAGTGCATTTTATGTTTCATAATATTTATGCCTAGCATTTTATTTGGGTCATTTGTGCTAGTGTAGAAATGTTGAGTCTTAATTGTTAGTGGGGAGTAATTGTGTTGTAGATGGGGAGGGGGTCTAATTGTAACTTTTTGAAATAATTCCCTACTCCTTCTCTTCTCACTCACTCTTCCCCCTCACCCTCATCATCTTCCCAGCACACCTCTCCCTCTCTCTCCACATTGGGTAAGTTTCTTCTCTCTTCGTTTTCTTCCTCTTCCTCTCATAATCTCTCATTTCTTAAAACGTGAAATGTGTTTAGATCGTCGATAGGATCGCGTAGAACCAAAAAGAATCGAATTCCGTCATCTTTGGGAATTTTCAAGTAAGTTACTTTTCCCCAATTTTTATGCTAAAATGTTCATATCATGTTTATATAATGCTTGATGTGTTATATTTGAAGTTTGGTTGAGTATAGAATTTATTTGGAATTTAATTGAGTTTTGGGTAAAAATGGTGAAATCTTGAATGTTGGGCTTGATCCTTGGTTTGGGGTCATTTATGGTGTTCTTGAGGTCCCCTTTTGTGTTAGATGTGGTTTGGGTACCTTTGAGATCTTTGGTTGTGTTTGATTTGAGGATTGGTGAAAATGGTATAAACCCCTTATGAACCCAGCTCTGTTTTCCCGGCTGGAATCCAGACCAGGCGCCCGCCCGCGTGGTGCCAGGCGCCCGCCTGCACCCCCTTTTCCAGCGGCCTGACCTTCTGGCCAATCAAGCGGGCGCCTGCCCATGCCCGAGCGCCCGTCCGCCCGCCTGCTTGGGATTTTTGCCTTTTTTGCTTGTTTTAAGAATGTTGGCTTACCTAGTTTAGGTCCCTTTCTTCTAATTAACTTAAAATAACACCGTGGATCACTTATTTAAGTGGAATTGATTCTTTTGTGAATAAATGTGTTATGAAATTTATTTAAGTACCGTTTTGGGAAAGTTGGGCATCTTTGATGTGCTGTTTGGATTGGTTTACCTTTGTGGTAATTTAATTGGAATGGTTCCCTACTTTGGAACCTTAAGTTGTTTATTTAAGCTAGTATTCATTACTTAGCATTTATTTGAAAGTACAGCTGGTATTTTGTGTGTGTTTGGGCGATGCGAAACATTATGATGGCACGGCCAAGTCCATTGTGATGTTGACCATTGTTTTGCCCCATTATTACCCTCCTCCAGATTGGCCTTGGATGTGAGAAGAGCTAGCTCCTTTGTGTGCATTTTAGCTTTACTTGGAGCATGACTTTGTGGCATGTCTCCCGTCCCTTGTGACACTTCATTGGTTATTGGTTCCGGTACCGGGGTTTTCTCTTCGGCTTTCATGCTATTATGAAGATGTGATTTGTTGGTTATTGAAGCTGCGCAGCGATCATTTATTTGGATGTACCGGTTTGGAAAACCTTGGCTAATATCCTTTGTTATGTGTTTATTTCCGCTGCTGTCTGTTATGTGATAAATGCTATGTGCTAGCTATGAATTATTATTGTATATTGCATCATAGCATGTCATGTAGTTGCATTAGTAACTTATTGAGATTTATCTCACCCCCTTTCTTTTATCTTTGTTTTTCCTTAACCCCCCCAGGTGCTAAGGATTAGTCTCGCTGATCACGAGAAAGAGGACGTCGAGTGTGGATACATTCTTTTGGGGAAAGTTGTTATAGGTTGGTTTACATTATATAAATGTGTAACCTTTTTGGGATAGTTGTACCAAACAATGACGTCATTAAGAATTGTACATTTATATTTTGTTGGGCATAAACTTGTGGAAGTTTATGATAGTTGTATTTGGTTATTATCAAACTTGGATTTGTAAAACTTTGGATCATCACCTTTTGGTATCAAATGGAATTTTTAACTTCAGTATTTCATAGTTTTGGTTTTAAGTCGACGTCCAGCTCGCGGTCTCGGGCCCGCGGGGTCCGGGGTCGCGACATATTTCATATCAATAAAGAGATGTTTTGATTATTATTGTTGTTCATGTTTACTTATAATAATCCCCGTCCCTAGTACTTGTTAAGCACTAGTATAAAGGCTAAATGATCATGGGATGATCATGTTAGATTTATGGGTACTTGTTTGGAACAAGGTACTGGACATGACCCGCTGTATGAGATTTATGTCATGGTCTATGTCGTACATATATCTCATATTAGTTATGTCATTTGAATCCTTAGACATGAAGTTATTATAGTCTTCCACTTGATGAACATTGTGTTTGACATATTCAAACGCTACCTTAACACGGTAGTTATAAAGGGTATGATTGGCATAATCGGATTCCCGTTGGGAAGAATAATAAGCTAAATGGATTTGTCCCTCCACGGAAAGATGTCAAGCTTGGGCCCCTCGAAGGAATAATGTTGATGAAATGTTCGGCCGGACTCAAATGGATTGATTGGATCAATAGCATTTGAATTATCAACATATTCGGAATCGAGAAAGTATTGAACAAGACATGTTGACTGTTTGACCATGACTTGTGTTCAATGACATCGTGGACAAAAGGATTGTGACATATTCTAAAGGAATGCGAACTTGTATCTAGTTATACTATTTGGGTAGGTATGACGGTTTGCTAGAACCTAATCATATCTTATGGTTTCATGATTGAGCCCATTGCCAACTTAGTATAATCCTAGAGGGTCACACACAATAGAACAAATCTTAAATAAAAGAACTATATTGGAATTTAGGGTCGAAGGACCTCAAGGGAATTTTTGGAAAATTCTGGTTTTTCTGGTCAAGCGAGCGGGCGCTCGGTTGGTACCAGGCGGGCGCGTGGTCTAGTTGGCAGAATATTTCCTAATTCGATTTGGGAAGGTTTTTGGCACAAAATTCCTATTTGGAATAGGTCTTAATTGTGTATAAAAAGCCAAGTTCGGCCAGACCATTAGCACTAGTATTTTGTGTGCCTCCAAAGAGTTTGAGAGAGTTATTATTTTGTTCCAAGACATCTTGGATTGAAGAACAAAATAATTCACAAAATAATTCCATATAGTTCTTTATTGAATTGTGAAAGTGTGTTTCATAATTATTGGTCTAGCAACCAAGATCAAGAAGTTCCTTGATATTTGTTCGTGGTGTGGATACCGCTAGAGGGTGAATTTTATCATCTTCAAAGTTCGTGAATTTTATCCGTGATAAAGCTTCAACATCTCCACCAATTTTAAAGACAAAACTCAAAGTCATCAAGGGTTAGTTTTATCCTTTATTCATGTTGTTGTATTTGATTTAATCATATGATCGGATCTATGGGCTTTGGGTTTCAAAATTTTAAATGCAAAATTCCGCCGCGCATGTTACTACGAAACCCAACACTAAAGGTCAACATGATGGTAGACAAGATATTTTATTTTGCACGAGAAGAATAGAGGAGACCAATTCTTCATCTATAATTTCAAGTGAAATTAATAAAGTATGACATTGACATCGATTAAGAAGAAGAAAATAGCAAAGAAAATTTATATTGATCAAATACAGAGCATTTGGACTTAAATGATCTGCATGAGAAAATTTGAATTGCTGGAATTGATAATACAAATTGTCATATTGTATGATACGGATAGTTGAATGCAGTGTTCTAAAAGTCGCTCGTCTAGGCGCTAAGCGTTCAACAAACGCTTAGTTCCCTTCTAGGGTTTTATAGTTGTGTTTAAATTCTTGACCACGTCTAAATCCCGCTTAGGCCCAGCCTAAGCGCTAGACCCCCTGCGGCGCCTAGCGACCCGTAGCGCTTTTTAGAAACTTGGTTGGATGAATGAGTTCAGAATATATAAATAAAAAGGAGTTTCTTATGAGCAAAATAGTAGTTTGCAAATATTTCACTAAACAATATGAAAAATTATTTTATAAATAAAAAGTTGACGACATAATTAATTTCATAACAAATAAGTTATAAATATCAGTTTACTAAACATCACAAAACAAATAACTATCATTTTTAATTAAGAAAATAATGAATACTTTTTTTTTTTATTTTAAGATGGTTAGAGTTTAGTATTACAACAGGAGTCTTAGACTTGGTATATTTCCCTTAGAATATAAGATTATGATTTGCACGGAGATTAATAAATAATGGAAGTGATGTACTCCCTTCGTCCCATTTCAAATTGTAAAACTTGCTAAAAAGGGTGTCCCAACTAAAATTGCAAAATTCAAAAATGGCAAGTTTTAACCCACTTGCACACTCACATCCATTAACCCACTAACTATTTTCTACCCCACTTTCTCTCTCTCACTCAACTATCAACACTCACAACACATCACCTTTTTCACTTTTTCCCTTAATCCCCGTGCCAACCTAGTATAAAAGTAAAGTATGAGAGAGAATGAGTGAGAAGAATAGTAAAGATTCTCATGATTTAAGTATGTGAAAGGAAGAAGTGAGTGTGTATGACAAGTGGGCCCTATATTTTCTTACCCCCTCCGTCGCGGACTAGGGTTCTTAGTTTGACTTTACACGGAGATTAAGAAAAAGTAAATGTTGTGAGTGTGAAAAAGTAAGAGAAAGTAGTAGAGATAAATTGGGTAGGGAGTTTTTGTTGTGAGAATGACAAGTGGGTCTCATAGTCCATTTTAGGTAATAAAGCAACTAAGAACTTTAGTCTGAAACAAATAAAAAAGGAAAGTAATAACTTTAGTATGGGACAAAGGGATTATTATTTTGGGAAAGAATAAAGCTTTTCACGGGAGACCTATTTAAATAAAACGTGAAGTTTCAAATAGGACGGAGGAAAAGTCGAAAAAGAAACAATTTTTGGAGAGTACGTATACTCTTGGATATAGGGACGGAGCACTTGTATTTGTGTATATTTGTGGGAACGTGATTAAATTTCTAAATTAATCAAGTGATGGGATGGCATAAATGGAAAATGATCATCAAGATACGTATGACCATAGGCCAATAACATGCATGCATTTCAAATTGGCATGAGGACAAGGATTGGTGGGGCCCACAAGCACAGGTCATGGGAGCAAGTGGGGAGAAATCAGACTGATACCAGAAGATATAAATCCATCACATGGTTAGGCCACTTGTCCCAAGACATACGAAGATTGTTTGTATCTATAGCTTCACTGTGATTGGCTACAGCCATACACATCACGGGAGCCCGTCCTTATACTATTACACCACTTAGACTATGAGCAATGGGGTATGAAATGGTGTATGAAAGTGGGGGGAGGTGTGTGAAACCATTGTGGGGGTTGTATGAAACTTGGGGGTTGAATTTGGGGTGTGAAATATTTCACACCGGTTGAATTTTGTGGAAAAGCTCCAGCAAAGACACGTGGCGGGCTACCATTCGAGAGGCGTCAGGCGCGTGTACCACACGGCCCGACAGGGCGCGTGTGGTACCGCCCAGACGTTTTTTTTTTTGTTTTCCCCTGTGTTTGCCACGTGTCTAAACGCGGTTGGTCCGTTTTATTTTCGAATTTATTTTTTTATTTCATTTTTTTAGCTGAATTATCACCTAGAATTTTTTTTATTTTTTTTTTGGCCAAAATTCATTATTTTTTTTCCCTATAAAATGATACAAGTTTCATTAGATTTAGACACAAAAAAAAATCTCTCTTTTCTCATTTATCATTTTCCATTTTAGCGTACACTTAAAAAAATTCATCATCTTTTGAGTGAAATGGATCTCAATAATAATCCTTTCAACACTCAAAAAAAAAAATATTTAGTGTAAAATATTATTTTAATTATAAATAATAATAATTATTATTAATTTACTAATCATAAAAATAGAGAATATATAAACAATAAAAATAATATAAAAGTAGTGGGGTATAGAATGATGAGTGGGAGGGAGATGATTTTTTTTTTTCAACTTGCCATTGTTGGGGGTTGTATGAAACGGGTGTATGAAAGATGAGGTGGATAGGATAAAGTGTTAAAAGTGGGTGTTGAATTTTTTTTGGTGTATAAAACCATTGCTGTTAGTCTTAGACTACCCACAATGGGGGTATGAAATGGTGTATGAAAATGGGGGGAGGTGTATAAAACCATTGTGGGGGGTGTATGAAAAGTGGGGGTTGAATTTTGGGTATGAATTATTTCATACCGGTTGAAATGGGGAGGAAGGCTGCACACATGGCACGTGGCGGCAGCTCTTTGGGCGGTCTGTGGCGCGTGTACCACACGGCCCGACAGGGCGCGTGTGGTACCGCCCAAGCGGGTTTTTTTTTTTTTTTTTCATGTGTTGCCACGTGTCTCTCTATGATTGGTCAGTTTATAAAAAATAAAAATGATATAAAAGTAGTGGGGTATAGAATGATGAGTGGGAGGGAGATGAATTTTTTTTTCCAACTAACCATTGTAAGGGGGTTGTATGAAAGGGGTGTATGAAAGATGAGGTGGATAGGATAAAGTGTTAAAGTTGGTGTGGAATTTGGGGAGGTTGTATGAAACCATTGTACATAGTCTTAGACCATCCACAATGGTTAAATACCTCATTTCCATTCATCACTCACTTTATTACTTCATCTCATCTTCTCTCTCCATCCACCTACTCATTCAACAATCCATCAACTTTTACACATTCTAATGGCTTATTTAATACTTTCCATTCAACACCCTCCCAACTCATCATCCTACCCACCACTTTTATTTTATTTTTTATTTTTGTGATTAGTAAAATAATAATAATAATAATTAATAATATTTAATAATAATAATATTTTCGGGATAAGAATAATAATAATAATAATAATTTATAATTAAAAAAATCACACTTAATTAATGTTTTTTAATTGTAATTAAATAAATACGAGAAATAACGATAATTATTATTAAACAAAAAAGAAAAGTTACAATAAGCTTAACTCGCGATACAAGTAATGAAAGAAAAAAAAATCAAATGATACAATAGACTCGACTCACAATGCAATAAAACTATTAAATTATCAATTTCCGAACTTTGCTCATATGTGCTTGACTAGATCCTTCTGCAATTGTTTATGAGCTCTTGTATCACGCAATTCCGCTCTAGTACGTACATGATCTTCAAATGCAGGTAATACCTCAGTCGAGAATGGTTGCTAATTACCAGATCCGCTTGCCTCGGATTGATCATTAAAGTCAAGCCAATTCTGAGTATATGTATCCCGTTCATCCTCAACAATCATATTATGTAATATGATACATGACCTCATGATCAGAGCCAAGTCCTTCATCTGCCACATTCGACATGGTTCTCAGATGATTTTGAATCGAGCTTGGAGCACTCCAAATGCACGTTCTATATCCTTCCGACAGCCTTCCTGAAATTTCGCAAATAGCTTGTCTTCTTCGCTTTGAGGAAGTTTAACCGATTTGACGAAAGTCGAATAATTAGGGTAGATACCGTCAGCAAGATAATACGTCATATCATAGGGATTATAAGGTGGTGGGGTGGTTGCATTGGCATTGGATAATATGGAGGAGACCAATTTGGCACTGCCGAAGACATGAAATTTGGTGGATAAGAAATTTTTTGTATATTTTGAGGAAATGGTTGGCTGGAAGATTGATTTGGTATATTTGGAGGACGTGGTTGGTTGGAAGACTGACCATCAAATTGATAAATCGAAAGATTGTTGTAGGGAAAATGATAATTACTTGAATTTTGGGGGTTGAAATGGTTATTATGATTCATTTCACAAAAGAGGGGAGATTTTTTTTTCTGTCGAAATCTAATAAAATTCACACCTACTTATAGAGAGAAAAAATGCTGAATTTTGGTATTTTTTTTTTTTTTTAAAGATAATGCAGATTTAAAAAACGGGTGAAAAAAATATAAGGCAACCAATCAGACACAGACAAGTGGCGAAATGGGATTGCATCTTGATGGATAAAAGCCGCTGATTGCACTCCTCACGCCCCTTGTTCGCGCGTGTGCTTCACGCGCTATGTCGGCGCCAATTATGGCCTGACGCGTGTCTTGCTGGCGGGCCCCACTTCTGCGCCAACACCCGTTGAACATGGCCAATACCTTCTTCAATAACCCATTGGAGGCCCATCACCTATTGAACCCCAGCCAATACCTCAGTAAAAAGACCATTGTGAATGGTCTTAACTGATCCACATCCTCTAGTATACTCCCTCCGTCTCATTTTAAATTTTAAAAAAAATGGGCACAAAAATTAAGACAATAATCTTTATATTATAAAATATAGATAGTGGGGTAGAGTGTTGTGAGTATAGAAAGTGGATAGGAGAGAGAAAGTGGGGTAGAAAATAGTTAGTGGATAGTTGTTGTGTGTATGACATGTAGGTCCCGCTAAATAAAAAAGTATAAATTGCTTTCCTTTTTTAGATTTTGAAGTTTAAAATTAGACACCCAAAAGAGAAATTTTTGAAGTTTAAAATGGGACGGAGGGAGTATGGCCCTACTTGAAGTTGAAATGCATTAAGAATAGTATATGTAAATCAACTAAATAGATTTCAACTGAATAATTTAGTAGCTGAGCGCTAGGGTTCGATCCTTCCCTTCGCCTCCTACTGGCATGGACATCGTTAAAAAATAAAAAAAAAATAGCAGCTCTACAATTTAAATTGTTTATAAAAAAGTTATTGATAAATTTATAATTTTATTTTGACAAACTGATAATTTTTTGTATAATATTTGGTTTTATCTCATTGCCACTTTAATAGCAAAATTGTTTGTTTATTATGCCTTCCATTTGAAAGATAGTCTTTCGACTTATTTTTAGCAATATGCAAATATGTTAAGTAAACTTCAGTTTAATTTAATTACCATAATAAATATAAAAACTTAATGATAAAATTTGTAATCGTGTATCAATACATTTTTTTTTAATAAAGATAGTGTTTTCATTTTTTTGAAACTAAAGAATCAATTGCATTCATACACAGAAAATAGATGGATCTCCACAATAATTGAATGCTCATCCGATAAATGAAGATCATTACAACCATGGAACACTAACCCAATACTATCTTTAGAAACCATGAAAAAGCATCATAAGATCCAAATGCCTCACCATCAGTTACCTGAAGACTACCTTGGATTAAACCAAATCGTGCAGAAATAAATACTTCATAATCATCCTGAACAAAAAAAAAATAATCTGAATTTATTAGTCAATGTAGTTTTGTGCTAAAAACAAGTGAGAAGATTATTTCAGGGTATTAAACTTGTCAGTTTTACCGAATACCCTCCGTTTCATAACAAATGATCTAGTTCATTTGATTAAAAGAAAATCAGTCTTTTTCAACAAGAAACTCAAAATAATTTGTTGTGAGATCAAAAAAGTAACGTATTTTCAGATTTAATATTATAGGAAGAGAAAATGTTGGGGGAAACTAATTTCTCCATAAGTTATCAAAAGTCATGTTTTTATAGGGTTTAAGGTTTGAGAAAATTTTGGGGGAAACTAGTTTCTCCATAAGTTATAAAAAGACATTTTTTATATGGCTAAAGTTTAGGGGTTAGGGTTTAGGCCCTTTAGGGTTTAATGCTTAGGGTTTAAAGGGTTAAAAAATGGATTTTTTATAACTTATGGAGGAACTAGTTTCCCCCCAAACCAACTCTTAAGGTTTAGGATTTAGTGTTTAAGGTTTGGGGTTTAAGGGTTCAAAGCAAAACTTTTTATAACTTATGGAGGAACTAGTTTCCTCCAAAACACACTCGGCTTATAGGAAAATTGATAGTTTTCAATAAGAACTCATTTTCGTAGTGTTAAGAAAATATTTTTTATATGACTCAAGTTTTTCTTCAAAAAAAAAAAGAAAAGACTTACTCCATCCGTCTCACTCGAATTAAGATTCTTGGTCAATATAATTACATTTTGACCAATAATTTGATGAAAAATAATTATCTTAATAAAAATCTAAAAAATAGTTATCGAATTTATTAGTAACTGTGATACAATAACAATTTTTAAATTTTTATTAGCATTATTATTATTATTCAAATTATTGATCAAAGTATTATTAGATTGACCAAAAATCCTAATTTGAGTGGGACGGAGGGAGTGTGTTTTAATAAATCACCCATACAAAATTGAATTAAACTAAGACCATGGGCAATAGAAGGTTGAAGAGGGGGTTGAATTGGATTTCAACTAGTTGAAGGGCTCCAATAGAAGGTTGAATATGAGGGGGTTGAAAGTGAAGGTTGATAAATTTCAACCGGGTTGAATGAAAATTTAGGGGGCCCGCCTTGGACACGCGTCGGCTCCCTATTGATGCCGACATGGCGCGTGCGCCTCACCGCCGACAAAGGCGCGTGAGGGCAGCGTCAGGCGGTTTTTTGTTTTTTTTTTCCAGCTTTTACCAAGTGTCACCCTTTGATTGGTCCGCCATATTTTCATATTTGATTTTGAGAAAATTACCACCTAATCCCTCATCCTAAGTGAATTTACCACCTAGTCCAAGCTAATATTTTTGTTTACCATCAAATCCAAGCCAATATTTTCGTTTACCACGTAGTCCTTTAGAGTTATTAAATCCCGAAAATATCCACCTATAAATACAACCCTCCCCTCCCCTCCCCTCCCCTCCCCTCCCATTCAACGCACACACCCTCACACGTCTCTTTCTCTCTCTACACGCACACGATCTCTCATCTCCCAATCTCCGGCAAATCCTCCCCACCTCCGGCGAACCCCTCCGGCACTTCTCCGACTCCGACGAACTCTTCCCCTCCGACCACCTTTCCCATCCCCCATTTCAATACTCCGGTCGTCTTCTTCCCCTGAGCCAAACAATCGACTTTTGTAGATCCGGCTAGCCCACCTCCGTTCACCCCTTCCCCACCTCCGTTCAGTATAGATCTAGCCCACGCACACTCTTTTTCTCTCTCAACACTCAGCCGTCGCTTCCCCATCGCCGGCGACCCCCCTCCTCAATCTCCAGCGATCCCTCCCTTCCATATCTCCGGCGACCATCTCCCCCCCCCACCTCCGACATCACTCTCCCTAAACCCAGTGACACTCATCCCTTACAGAAACACTATTCATACCCCTCCCTACATTCTCTCTCGTCCTTGTCCGCCTCCAACTGTCTTCCTCCCCGGATCCAACGGCAACAACTACTACCCCACACGCCATTATCGTAGCAAGCCTCCAAGTCCAGCTAAGAGCTAGTTTTTCCCAAATTCAACTTTTCGTGATTAAAAATTAGGGCTTTGATTTAAGTTTAAAGGCTTCAAATTGAAATTTGTTACTGTAAATGTAAATGAAGTCTAAATTTAAGCCCTAATTTTGAATTTGGGGACAATGTTCAGTTTCGTCATTTTATGGTGTCAGTTACTACTTAGTTACATAAATTTACGGCTTAGAGCAATGCTAGGGACACAAAATAAGGCCACAAAATCTTGCTCACAAAATGAGGTGGCGATATTTTATTGGTTGCATCGATAATGGACCCGCCACACTCTAATTAAAAACACCAATAAAATCATTACACTTTGGATTTTGTGAGCAAGTTTTTGTGACTTTTTTGTGCCCCTAATATTATTCTTACGGCTTATTGTCTCTTATGTTAAATTGTTTGATTTCTTTTGTCTCAATTATGTGATGGATGAAAAGTTGAGACGAGCATAGAACAGTTTCATATAGAAACTGTTTGAGAAGAAACTGAACATTTGACATGTATGTACATGAACCACTCAACTCGTGTATACTCCCTCCGTCTCATAACTATGTGTACAAAATGGGTTTCGTACGGTAATTGCGAACTTACAATTGCGAACTTACAATTGTGAACTTACAAGTGCGAACTTACAATTGCGATCTTACAATTGCGAACTTACAATTGCGAACTTGTTTTTGGAACAAGTGCGAACTTGTTATTGGAACAATTGCGAACTTACAATTGCGAACTTACAATTGTGAACTTACAAGTGCGAACTTATAAGTGCGATCTTACAATTGCGAACTTGTTTTTGGAACAAGTGCGAACTTGTTATTGAAACAATTGCGAACTTGCAATTGCGAGCTTGTTTTTGGAACAATTGCAAACTTACAATTGTGAACTTATAATTGCGAACTTGTTCTTGGAACAAGAACAAATGTGATTTTTTATTTTTTTTTTGAACAAATGCGAACTTACAATTGGAACAAGAACGAATTTACATTTGTTTTTGGAACAAATGCGAACTTACAACTGTGAACTTGTTCTGAAACAACTGTGAATTTGTTCTTGAAAAAAATTATTTTTTTAAAAAAAAATGTGAATTTGTTGCTAAGAGCTTTTAATTTATTCTTGTAGAAAATGTGTAGTTGTTTTTTAAATAAAGAATTATTGTTTTTTTTCATAAAAATAAAATGGACAATGGAAAATGGTCGTTGGAGGTGGTCACCGGAAAATGTTTGTCGGAAAAAAGTGGTCGGAGGTGGTGGCCGGAAAATGGTTGCCGGTGATAGTCACCAGAAAATGGTCACCGGAAAAGGTGGCCGGAGATGGTCGCCGGAAAACGGTGGTTGGAAGTAGTCGCCGGAAAATGGTCGCCGGAGGTGGCCGGAAAAGGTGCCCGGAGGTGGTCGCCGGAAAGGTGGCCGGAAATGGTCGCCGGAAAATGGTGACCGGAAATTGTCGGCGGAAAATGGTGCCCGGAAATTGTCGCCGGAAAAATGGTCGCCGGAGGTGGTCACCCAAAAATTGTGGCCGGAGGTGGTCGCCGGAAAACGGTTGCCGGAAAATGGTCGCCGGAGGTGGTTACCGGAAAATTGTGGCCGGGGGTGGTCGCCGGAAAATGGTGGCCGGAACATGGTCGCCGGAAAACGGTGGCCGGAAAATGGTGGCCGGAAAATGGTTGCCGGAGGTGGTCACCGGAAAATGGTCGCCGGAGGTGGCCGTCGGAAAATGGTGGCCGGAGGTGGCCGCCGAAAAACGGTGGTCGGAAAATGGTGGCCGGAGGTGGCCGCCGGAATATGGTCGCCGGAGACGATGACCGGAAATGGTGGCCGGAAAATGTCACCGGAAAATATTGCCGGAAAACTGGCCGGAAAAAGGTTGCCGGAGGTGGTGGTCGGCCGGAGGTGGTGGCCGGTCGGTCAAAGTTGTTGACAGGAGAGAAGGTGAAAGGTTGAGGAGGGAGGGGTAATCATGTAATTTCCAGTCATTTAGTAAGGGCATTCATGCCCTTTTAATATCCCTTGGACTAGGTGGTAATATTGAAAATACCTTGGACTAGGTGGTAGTTTAGATTCTAATGAGGAACTAAATGGGAATTGCCCCTTTGATTTTCAACCCAAATTTTCGACCTCAATTATTTTACAGCATTTTTTTTTTTTTTTTTTTGCGAAAATTCTGGATTTTTTTTCTCTATAAATTGATATAACTTTCATTTTATTTGGACACACAAAAAAAAACTCTCTTTTCTCTCAAAAAATTCTTACTTATCCTTCTTTAACCCTTATTTTTGAAAATTTTCAACATCTTTTTAGTGAAATGGATGCCAACAATCCTAATAATCCCAATAATCCTTATTTCAACACTCAGAATTCAAGTATTTTTCCACCAAATTACTACAATCCAAACGATTTTCAATCGCCAAATCAATTTTTTAACCAACCACGTCCTCAAAATGTCCCACAATTTTATTATCAACCAAATGCCATGCCTTCAGCTGCACCCACTTGGAATCCATATTATTATGGTATGCAATTTCAACGACCTCCACCACCACCACCACCCTCTCAAGAATCAGAATATCCAGAATATTCAAAAATTCTCGTATTTATTCAATTGCCATTAAAAAAATTAATTAAGTGTGAATTAAAAAAATTAAAAAAATTACAAAAATAAAAAAATAAAAAAAAATAAAAAAAATCTCGAATTTATAAATAATAATAGTAATCATTTATTTTTTAATTATATATTATTATTATTATTATTTTATTAATCATAAAAATAAAGATTATAAATAAAATAAAAGTGGTGGAGTATAGAATGATGAGTTGGGAGGGATTGAATTTTAAACTAAACTAGTTATTGTGGGAGGTGTAGTTGAAAGGGTAGTTGAATAATGAAGTGGATGGAGAGAGAAGATGAGGTAGAGTGATATTAAGGTAGTTGAATATTTTTGGGAGTTGAAACTATTGCTCATGGTCTAATGAGAGAAGGTATGATTTAAATTAGGAGACAAAAGAGGATTACTATTAGAGCAATGCTAGGGGCACAAAATAAGCTCACAAATCTTGCTCATAAAATGAGATAGCGATATTTTATTGGTTGAATCGATAATGGACCCGCCACACTCTACTTAAAAACACCAATAAAATTATTACACTTAAGATTTTGTGAATAAGATTTTGTGACTTTTTTATGCCCCTAATATTATTCTTACTATTATTAGGTTGGAATTTTTTCTTCAACCAAATGGCCATAAACAAACCATAAAGATATTCACATTTTTTATGAAAAAGAAAATCAAAAAATAAATATCTTCTCTTTTTATTTGAGATAAATGATGAGAGAGAAAAAGAGACTACGGTGGTGTATCTAACACCAGATATTTATGCCCTACCCGAAAATATCTGCCCGTTAATTCTCTTCTCGGCCACTGAATTTGCCCACGCGTATGGATCGTAGTGAATCGGTGATCTGTCCACGTCTGCGGGCAGCACTTGCCCATTTGCTTTATAATCCCACTTGGAGGAATAAGGGAGGACGAATCTTGTGTCGATGCTCTCTTTTCCTTTTCTTTTTCTCTTTGAGCACTTCTTCATTTGTGTCCATTCACCTCGTTCAAGTTTAGAGTGTGACTCGGACAGTTAAATACTGGTAACTCGTTTGACTCACTCATAATAAGACTTACTCCCTCCGTCCCGAACTAAGGTTATTATTTTTTGATTTTACACGGAGATTAAGAAAAAGTAAATGTTGTGAGTATGAAAAAGTAAGTAAGAGAAAGTATGAGAGATAAAGTGGGTAGAGAGTTTTTGTTGTGAGAATGACAAGTGGGTCCCATGGTCCATTTTAGGTAATAAGCAACTAAGAACCTTAATCTGGGACAGACAAAAAAGGAAAGTAAGAACCTTAGTCTGGGACGGAGGGAGTATAATACTTCAGTCGAGTTTGATATTTTTTTTAAAATCTTCGGGACTTGAAATTTCTAATCTCAGCATAGTCTAAGACTTGAATACGCACTGACCTGACTCGTTTTACTCAAATCATCAGATAATTATCATTTTCATTGTATAATGTAAAATGTACAATCCACAATATTAATATTATTCTTTATTTTAAAAAGAAAAAAATTGCAGCATACGGATTTGAGATGAGTTTCACATTTCTCGCATCACTTGATCAATTCCCAATCATGACATCCCCATGCCATGTTAAAACATGCGCCTAGATCATGTTAAAACAAGCCCCCGTTCAAGCAACCCGTCTCGTTTTTAACTCAAAACTTGTAAATTATTATCATTTTCATTATACAATGCTAATATGCATTTAAATTATTTCTAATAATCTCAAAAGTTGATATTCACATTCTCCTTCACAATAGGGCTGATATAAAGCTTAAACTATAATAACAATTCTCCGAATTTTGATATAAATATTATTTGATTTAACAAATATTGGTATCAGTGTTCTAGAAGACCCCATCTAGGCCGTCTAGGCGCTAGGCGTTCATGAAACGCCTAAGTCCCGCCTAAGATATTATAACTATCTTTGAATTCTCGGCTCCGCCTAAGTCCGCTTAGACCCTGCCTAAGCGCTAGGCCCTGCTGCGGCGCCTAGCGCTTTTTAGAACCTTGATTGGTATTACGTTTTCTTCAGATATGAGTAGGAGAACTCCGGCTACGACTTTTTGTTGGAACAATTTTCATAACCCCTGAATGCCACGCTCATTTCAGAATAAGATTGAGGAAAAAGATGAAGCGGAAGCGATTAAGAGGAATTACCTGTTGAATCCATATGAATGTTGTAGGGAGAAATGAAGAACAAGAAAAATAACAAAATAGGGAGAGTGTTCTTCTAAGTGATAATGTCTCATTTTCTCTCAAAGTCTTCTAATAATATGAAGATAAATTTAGATGAGAAAGCAAGAATTCCTTAGTCTCTAAGGGTTGATGAAACACCCTTTATATAGGAGACTTGATGACATTTCACTTAGGGACCACACCCTTTCAAGATAAGTGATATTATATTACCCTTTTGCCCATCACAATTAGGTAATTATATATCCAGGAATTCTACATATTTCATTATAAACTATACTTTATAATTAACATTATAATCATAATTTTATGAATGGAAGTCTAAATGACTTGTGTTGCAAGCCATGTCCCAACAATCTCCCACTTGGGTTGCAAAACAAAGTCTTTCCTTTAAATCATGAATATAACACAAATGACAACCCTAAAGTGCGCACTTTATTGTCATTTATAACAATCTCGTCCATTAGCCATACAAGTATAGGACTAAAGGGGCAGTCGTTGTAATTGATTCGCAACTAAACCCACAATAATCACGTATACAAATCCAACTAAATGACATAGATCAAAAGTATAGATGTGTAGCATGGAATCATAATGAATATATACATATTCTTCCAACTAGTCAAACTTAACCAAATGAGATAAAAAATAATAGAACAATTAATGAAGTACAACACAAAACTCCCACTAAATTAAATGTTATCAAATTGTTATACCCATATGAGCAACATGTTCGTGAAACACTAGAGATGATAACGTTTCATAAATGGATCCGTTAAATTATGGAGTTTGTTCTAATAAGTTGTATTTCTCTATTCATTTTGTACTATTTTCTTTATAACAAGATACTTAATGTCTAAATCTATAAACCTTTTGTTAGAGTACGGAACTGCTACCTGATAGTCATTTCTTAATTGGTCTTTCGACACTTGTTTTGACAAATCACAGTCCATTAAAACTTATGTATGTTGGGTTTCGTAGTAACATGCGCAGCGGAAATTAGCATTTAAAATTTTATGAAACCCAAAGCCCATAGATCAATTCATATGATTAGATCAAATACTTGCAATATGAATACTAGAAAACTAACCCTTGATGGCTTTGAATTTGGTCTTTGAACTTGGTGGAGAAATTGAAACTTTAATCACGAACAAGTAAGAACACGAACTCGAAGATGATAAGCTTCACCCTCTAGCGGTATCAACACCACGAACGAATATCAAGAACACTTGATCTTGGTTGCTAGACCAAAATTGTGAAACACATTTTCACAATCAATATGAACTATATAGAATTTTGTTTGTGAACTATTTTGTTCTTCAATTTAGGATGTCTTAGAACAAAATAAAACTCTCTCAAACCCTTTGGAGCCTTGCACAAAAGTTATGGTATGTTCTGGCCCGAATTTGGCTGTTTATATACAAGTTAGACCTATTTCAAATAGGAAACTTGTGTCTAAACCCGTCCAAGATTCTTTTCCAAATCAAATTAGGAAACCAGTCCCGACATAGTGTGCGGCCGCCCAAAAAACATCTATCTGGAAGGTTTATGGTACTAACTGACCCAAACTGTGCGGTCGCCCAATCCACCTTGTGCGGTCGCACACTTGTCCAGATTTCCAAAGTTTCCAAAATTCCAATATAATCCTTATTTAAGATTCGTTCTATTGTGTGTGACCCTCTAGGATTATACTAAGTTGGCAATGGGTTCAAACATGAAACCATAAGATATGATTAGGTTCTAGCAAACCGTCATACCTACCCAAATAGTATAACTAGATACAAGTTCGCATTCTTTTAGAACATGTCATAATCCCTCTGTCCACGATGTCATTAAATACAAGTCATGGTCAACAAGTCAACTTGTTTTGTTCAATACTTTCTCGATTCCGAATATGTTGATAATCCAAATGACATTGATCTAATCAATTCATTTGAGTCCGGCCGAACATTTTCATCAACATCATTCCTACGAGAGGCCTAAGCTTGACATCTCTCCGAAGAGGGACAAATTCATTTAGCTTATTACTCTTCCCTACGTGAGTCCGATTATGCCAATCATACCCTTTATAACTACCCGGTTAAAGGTAGCGTTTGAGTATGTCAAACATAATGTTCATCAAGTGGAAGACTATAATAACTTCATGTCTAAGGATTCAAATGACATAACTAATATGAGATATATAAACGACATAGACCATGACATAAATCTCATACAGCGGGTCATGTCCAGTACCTTGTTCCAAACAAGTACCCATAAATCTAACATGATCATCCCATGATCATTTAACCTTTATACTAGTGCTTAACAAGTACTAGGGACGGAGATTATTATAAGTAAACATGAACAACAATAATAATCAAAACATCTCTTTATTGATATGAAATAAATGATAACAATTACAACGTTTATTAAACGTGCTTAGGGCACCACTACCAACAATCTCCCACTTGCCCTAGGCCCAATTTCCCATGTATCTAATACCCATGGACCTAACATGACCTTCGTGTTTAGCTTGTGGAAGTCCCTTTGTTAGCGGGTCCGCAACATTGTCATCAGTAGGTACTCTGCATATATTTACGTCTCCCCTATCAACGATTTCTCGAATGATATGAAAACGTCTAAGTATGTGTTTGGATTTCTGATGTGCTCTTGGTTCCTTTGCTTGAGCAATAACACAATTATTATCGTAATAAAGGTCTATTGGATTAGCAATACTAGGAACCACTTCAAGTTCAGTAATGAACTTCTTAATCCAAACAGTTTCTTTTGCAGCATCTGATGCAGCAATATACTCAGCTTCCGTTGTAGAATCAGCGGTTGTACTCTGCTTAGAACTCTTCCAGCTTATAGCTACACCATTTAACATAAACACAAAACCCGATTGCGATCGACTATCATCTTTGTCGGTTTGGAAGCTTGCATCCGTGTAAGCATTTACCACGAGATCATCTTCCATTCCTCCATAGACCAAAAACGAATCTTTAGTTCTTCTCAAGTACTTAAGAATCGCTTTTACAGCCATCCAGTGATTTTCACCGGGGTCGGATTGGTATCTACTTGTCATGCTCAAAGCATAAGATACATCCGGCCTAGTACAAATCATGGCATACATGATGGACCCAATTGCCGAAGCATATGGAACAATTACAACGTTTATTAAACGTGCCTAGGGCACCACTACCAACAATGTAGCCATGTAATTTTAACAAATATCGGAATACCAAATGATCTCAAGATTATCCGATTAAAAATAGGCATGTAGATCTTTGTATTTTGTAAATACTATATCATTCTTTTGGCTACTACTTAATGTTCTTTCTGGATTGGTATTGACCAAGCATCCCAACATTGAATGCAAGACTTACGCATTTATTAAGCTTTCTTACTGCTGATGCAAAGAGGGATATTTTCTATATACTTGGATTCAAAATTAACTTTATGACACTGTTTGAGACTAAGCATGTCTCCTTTAAAATTAAAGGTGTCAAGTGGTTTATAGTTTTGCATGCTATACATTTTGTAATACCTTTACTATATAGGCCTTTTGTGATAATCCCAAAATACTCCGTGAAAACTCACAGTGAACTTGAATTCCTAATACAAAAAGATGCCTCACCAAGAATTTTCATTCCAAAGAATTTTCTTAGTTTCCTTATTAAGGTTTAAAACATTACTAGCAAGCAAATATTACCCACATATAAGACAAAAATTATAATTTTTACTCTCACTGAACTTATGGTATACACAATATTTATCAAGATTCATTTCAAACCAAATGAAAGAATAACTTGATTAAATTCTAAATACCATTAATGAGAAGTTTGTTTAAGTCATAAATAAATTTCTCCTTATAGATAGTTGCTTAATGTCTCCATTAAGAAAAGTTCTCTTTAATATCCATTTGATGAGGCTTAAGACACAAATTGCTACTAGTGCCATAATGGTTCTAAAAGAGTTTTTAGAAGATACCGAGAAATATTTGTTTCTTGATAATTAATGCCTTTCTTATGAGTTGAAAAAATCTTTAGCAACTAGATGGGTCTTATATCTTTCAACATTACTTTTGCGAATCCTTTTAGGTCTTAGAGACCCATTTATAGGTTTCACACCTTTAGGTAATGTAAAAAGATCCCAAAAGTTGTTATGTGTCAAAGATTTCAACTTTTTATATATGGTATTAATCTACTTATGAGAATTAGGACTATTAATGGCTTTATGGTAGATGAATGGCTCATCTCCCACTAAACCTATGTGTCCTTAATTTTTGGTAAGATACATTTCATAATTATCCGGTATTGCAATCCTTCTTACTCTATTGTATCTCTTTAAGGGCACCGGTTCTTACTAATTCTGAGGTTGTTGAATTTCCTTCTTATGATCAACATTTTCATGTTGTTCAATATTTATAGGGAAACCATATTTATTTTGAATTGTATGTTCTTCTTAAATATCAAGTACAAAATTTGAAATCTAATTGGAACTTATGGAAGAGGTGAAGAAATGGATGCCTCTTCTTTTCCAAATTCAAAATATTACACCTAATCTCCCACTAAATTCAACATCCTCAAAGAACCAAGCTTTTCTCGTTTCAAAATGTTCAAATTTTCGGGTTGTAAAATTTATATATCCCCTAGATCTCTCGGCTTACCTCATGAATAACTACTAACAATCTTATGTCTAACTTGCCCTTAGTAGACTTATAAGGTCTACCCTTATGTTAGACAACCCCATAAATGAAGATGATTTAAGGACGTGTTCCTTATTCGTCCCAAAATCATAAAGATATTTTATTAGTAGCTTAGAGGGAGCTTTAATGAGAATAAGGGTTGCGGTTTTAATGTATCGCCCATAATGAGTGAGGTAAAAGAAGCACAAAACATGCTTATTACCATTTCCTTAAGGATTTTATCATGTCTCTTGTGTACATCATTCATGCTAGGCGTACTCGGCTTAATGTAGATGGAGACAATCCCACACTCTTCAAAATAGCGAGTAAAAAGGACCTAGATGTTGTTCCCTTTAACAATCATTCCAACCATGATATACTCTATCATGATTGGACCTAATGTTCTTAATAGTCTTTCAAAGTTGATTTCCAACTTTGACCTCATAAGATTTGAAAACGTCCATAACTTGAGTCTTTGCATGAAGTAATAAATGCATCCATATTGAGAGTAGTCATTTATAAACGTAATAACTATTCCTGACCTTTCCACGAAGGAATAATGAATGGCCCACAATGTTCATATGTATTAGTTTTAAAGACACTTGATACTCTCGAGAATACTATTATTTTAATGTTTGTAAATTTCCTTTAAGGCATTTAATGCAAAAGTATTTTACAAAATATCAAGTTTGTTTAAGATTTTCTTTAACATAAGCTTATCAATTTTCCTATTGGAAATATGACCCAAATGCCTATGCCTTAATGAAAAATAAAATAAAATTGACTTGATAACTTTTGCTTTCTAGTTTTGGTTTCATTATTAAGGGACACATTTATTGTTTGAATAATGTCAAGTGAAGAAAGAATACTTGACAAAGTACTAGTGCCAACAACCTTTGGAATTAAAATAGAGATCACACTTATTATTAATGAACAAGAGTGACCTTCCTTGTCCAATATTGTGATAAATATCATAATTCCATTTAAATGATGGTATAATAAATATATTATTTAATACAAAATAATACTTAGTACTTAACAATAATTTAAATGATCCTTATGCCTATAACTCTAACCGGATTCCTAGTTTCCATATAGATGAATTTCTTCATCTTTACTAGGTCTTCGGTAATTTAGGCAAACCTACTTGAACATCCTTATGTGATTGGTTGCACCAAAATCCAATCACCATGTAAATGTAGGAACTGAAACCAAATTAGCCTTAATACAATACAAACAAGACCAAATGATATACCTCTCACGCCAAGCGTGAGACTTAGGATAATCGAACTTCATGTTAGTAAGGTCCTTGCAAAAAAAACATTTCTTTTATTTATGATCATGAGATGATCCCTTAAGCTTCTTTTCACTTGCAACCACAGTTTTTTTCCCTCTTCTCTTGTCCCATGAGAAAAGGTAGATGTTAAATGAGTACCTTTAGTTCTAAATTATTCTTAACTTATCTTCTTCTTGTGTCATAAGTGAAAGTAATTCATTAATATTTCACTTGTCCTTTTGACATTGATAGGTCACTTCAAAGCAACCAAACTAAGGAAGAAAGATTAAAACTAAATGCACAAGAATATCATCAGGTATCCTTAACTTAAGTGCCTTTTCGTTTCGTCAATAGATGAACTATTTCTAAAATGTACTCCCTTAAATTCCCGGTACCCTTTATACCTTATGGAAACAAGTTTCCTCAGGGGTATCAAGGAATGTTTGTAGCATCAATATCCTCGGAACACCGTCCAAAAGGTCTCTGGGATAATATTTTTTATGATCATTAGGCTTACGCGGTTAGAGCGTGTCACTTCTCAGCACTCAAGCAATAAGAAGAGAAACAGATCCCTTAATGTGAGTTCTATATAGCCCAAGATTATAATTATTTGTTTTTCAAGTTTTATAATTAGTCTCAGATTGCAACGATACTCATAGCAGTAATTACAGATGAAGCAATAAATAAATTTGTTGGAATTTTGAGAACAAGAATGAATACAAAACATAAATAAGAAATTACACAATAAATAATGATTAATTATATCAATAAAATCCATCAACAAGACAATCAACATGACATCAAAACTAATCTTTGGATTGCGAGTTGACTCATAAATGATTGCCTTAGGCAACAAGTAATTTGAACTTATATTTTAATAAATACTTAATCTTCCTTTGGGCTGACATAAGTACCTAAGAAAATAACCTAATGTTTATTTTACTTGTTACCACATGAATGCCCAAGTTTAGTCAAATGTCAAGATCTTCTTTGGAAAATTCAAGCCATTCACATATCAACTTAAACATCCAACACTTTATAATTTTAGGGTTTAAATAACGTAAATCACTTAGGCGACAATATTATTTAAACAATGAATAAAATTGTCAAAGCATATAATTAATCAAGGCCTTAGGGTTTGAAAAAATGTATGTTTTGTTCAAAAGAGGAACAAAATTATGCAACATCTTTGAAAAAGCAAAAACCTGTGAATAGTGTACATGCGCGACCGGGCAACTTATAATACCCGACCGGGCAGAACATAAGACCCGACCGGGCTAAAGCCACCATTTCATGCATGCTTTGCTGCACTTTTCCAAATTTTATCCCAAAAAATGATGAACAACAAGTAGATCTACATGGTATGTTCTTTACAACATAAAGCCATGTTATTTAGGGATAATCTTGCTTTAAAACAATGGAATCAAGTATATAGATCCACATGGTATGCACTAGACATAAAACCATGTTATGAAGGGATAGTCACACTTGAACCATTGTGTTCATTCAACAAAACTTTTTCAAACCATTTATTAAATTCAGATGATTATTATCAGTACTTTATGAATGAATTAGATTCCCTAATAAACATCAAAACTTGATGATTCAACAGGAAAAATGAATCGAATAAAGCATAAAAGCTTTCCCGAAAAGAACTCAAACTTAAACCAAAATATGAGCGGGCTCTGATACCAATTGTTGGAACAATTTTCATAACCCCTAATGCCACACTCCTTTCAGAATAAGATTGAGAAAAAAGATGAAGCGGAAGCGATTAAGAGCAATTACCTGTTGAATCCATATGAATGTTGTAGGGAGAAATGAAGAACAAGAAAAATAACAAAATAGGGAGAGTGTTCTTCTAAGTGATAATGTCTCTTTTTTTCTCAAAGTCTTCTAATAATATGAAGATAAATTTAGATAAGAAAGAAAGAATTCATTAGTCTCTAAGGGTTGATGGAACACCCTTTATATAGGAGACTTGGTGACATTTCACTTAGGGACCACACCCTTTCAAGATAAGTGATAGTATATTACCCTTTTGCCCATCACAATTAAGTAATTATATATCCAGGAATTCTACACATTTCATTATAAACTATACTTTATAATTAACATTATAATCATAATTTTATGAATGGAAGTCTAAATGACTTGTGTTACAAGCCATGTCCCAACATGAAGACGTGGAAAGAAAATCAAATCTGGATGGTTCAATTTTTTGAAAAGAGTATCCTAGCCATTTAACTTTCCCACTCTCAATAAAGATCAGTCTGTCACTTTAATATTTAATCACGATCATACATATTTAAAAAAAAAAAAATCTTTATAAGTTGTTGGCCTTAAAATTAGAGGGGGAGAGATAGGAAGGAGGTTTGGTTTGGAACAAAAGAAAAGATCATACTCGATATGGACCCTATTTATTTACATGCCATAAGGGCATCTCCAATGGGTGGTACTAAATCATATGTATCAAAATTAGGGGCAAGCAATTTTTTTTGGAACCGGATCAGACCAGCTAAAATCGGACCAGACCAGTACATATAGTTTGGTTCTGGTTCTAAATTATTATAGAACCAGTATATTGGTTCGGTCCTGGTTCTAAGTGTGGAATGTTGGGACATGATGAATACTCGTGTCGGCGTAATGCTAGGCGAATGGGTCGAAACACTGGGTATCAGAAACCTCCGGTCCAGATTCAACAGCAGAAGAAACCCCCATCGCAGCAACAACAGCAGAAACCAACCCACCAGCAGGTACCACCCAGGGATCCGGCACAGAGACAGGGTAAAGCCAACTCTGAGTGGCAGGTTGTGGGTGGGAAAGGAAATCGGAAAGCAACTGAGGCCGAGAAGGGTAAATCGGTGGATGCAAATGCAGGTACTAGTAAGCAGGGACAGACAAAGGGATCGGTTTTTTCTAGGTTGGAGTATGGGGCAGTACAAATTTTGGGTAATCATGATGTTTGGATGAATAAGGTGGATGACAAGGGTACTGGTAAGGAAGATGGGGAGATTACAGCTCCCAAGTCAGGTGGTAAAACCAGTTCTGCGATATTGGTTGAGGAGATTTCTCCAGAACAGGATAAAGTAGAAAGAGAAGAGCTTGAAAGGGTTCAGCAGCAGCAGCAGCAGCAACAACAACCAAAAGTTAATGAAAACTCTTTTGCGGTTTTAGATGGTTTGGAGGATGAGGAGGTTGATGAGGAGATTGAGATCAAGGATACAGAGGAGGATGGGGCAGCAGTAAAGGAGTCCAATATGAATGCTTTTGCGGTGCTTCAGGATTTAGATGGTGTGGAGGATGTTGATAAGGGAACAAAGGAACAGCTACCACCTTGCATGGTGAACACAGTGGTAGTCATGAGCTCTAGTACGGAAGTCTCTTCGACTAATGCGTCGATTGATCATGTTTCTGAGACACAGGTGCCGGTGGTAGTAGCTGAGGATACTAATCAGGGACAGGGACAGAAAGGCATGGATACAGATATAGGGACTATTCAGGGATCTGAGGACTCAGAATTTTCTGAGGGTGATACTGAGGTCGAGACAACTACTGAGACAAGTTCTACAGGGGACACTACGGCGAAACAAGATCCTTCTTTTAAAGACGTTTCCAGTGGTAAGAAGTCGAGACGTAGGAAGAAAAAGGGTAATAAGCCGTTGCTGATGGGTTCGCCTCCGCAGACCCGAAGCAAGACTGTTGGGGTAACCTCAATC
The DNA here is from genome assembly GCA_026119855.1 of Campanula takesimana. Taxonomy (NCBI): domain Eukaryota; kingdom Viridiplantae; phylum Streptophyta; class Magnoliopsida; order Asterales; family Campanulaceae; genus Campanula; species Campanula takesimana. The sequence continues at coordinate 543,118 of JAOWBW010000714.1, forward strand.
TCTAATAGTTTTTAATGTCGTTCATCATATGGAATGCTAGAGGCGTCGGTAATGTTAAGACTATGGATGCGTTGAAAGTTTTAGTGCAGCAGCATAAACCTTGGTGTTTAGCAATTCTGGAGCCTAAAATCTATGGTATTAGGCTCCCGGAGATCGCTAAACAACTTGGTTTTCCTCATTTCATGCATGGAGATCCTGTTAATAAGCATATTTGGGTGTTATGGAAAAATGGTATTGATATGGATGTTGCTCTAGTCTCTAAGCAACATATCTCTGTTCGGGTTACGGTTTTTGGTGAACAGTATGGGGTATTTTCGTTTGTTTATGCCAGTTGTGATCGGTTGGAGAGACAATCTTTATGGGGAGAGCTCGTTAATTTATCTTCGCAGTCTGATGATCCGTGGTTGATTGGTGGTGATTTCAACATCATTGCAGCGCTGGCGGAGAAACTGGGAGGTAATGGGTGGGATTTTCCTAGTATTGATGACTTCTGCAATTTCATGGTTACTGCCGGTGTTTCGGATGTGGGTTATGAAGGGAGTATCTATACCTGGTGTAATGGGCATCCTGGGAATCGTCCGATTTGGGAGAGATTGGATAGGGTGTTGGTGAACGGGTCTTTCGCTGCTAAACACGGCAGTATCACTGTTGTTCATTTACCACGGGATGTATCTGATCACTCTCCGCTGCAGATTAATATCGCTGCTATCACCAAACCGAAGTGCCCCTTTAAGTTTTATAAAATGTGGTTGGAGCATCTAAGATTTGATGACTTTGTACGGGAGGTGTGGAGTAGAGGTTGCTGGGGAACACTGTTGTTCAGACTGCACCGGAAGCTTCATGTGTTGCGCGGAGAACTCAGAAAGTGGAATTGGGAGGTTTTCGGTAATATTTACCGTAAGATCGATCAGTTGCAGGATGATCTTACCCGTTTGGACTTCTCCCTGTAGCAAAATTGGGATGATTTAGTTGCTGCAGAACAGAAGCAGAAAAATGAGGAACTAGTTCAGGTTCGCAGATGGGAGGTGGACATGAAACAGCAGCAGTCACGGCAATTATGGGTTCAGGACGGAGACAGAAACTCGGCCTTTTTTCACGCTTCCATCAAAGAGCGGAGAAGGCAGAATTCCTTGAAGCTGCAGCTGCCGGATGGTTCTTGGTGTGATAATGAGAACTTATTGGGAGAGCTTGGAGCTACACATTTTGAGGAGATTTTTTCTTCTGGTCCTCATGAGGTTGATGACAGGTTATTTCAGGGTATTGTGGCAGGAGTAACAACTGCAGATAATGCGATGCTTACTGTAGTCCCTGATGAGACAGAGGTTTGGGAGTCTATTAAATCTCTGAATGCAGACAGTGCTCCGGGATCAGACGGTTTTACTGGTCAATTCTTTAGGGGATGTTGGTCAATTATTAAAACTGATGTTGTTGCTGCGGTTCAGTCGTTCTATAGAGGTGAGGAACTTCCCAAAGGTTTGTCGTCTAATGTGTTGGTGCTCTTACCCAAGGTTGATAAGCCGACTGGGTTTAAGGATTTGAGGCCTATTAGCCTATCCACCTTTATGAACAAGGTGATCTCTAAAATTTTAACTTTACGACTGGCTTGTGTGTTGCCTAAGTTAATTTCTCCGGAACAGACGGGTTTCATGAGGGGTCGTGGTATTCAGGAAAATATTGCCTTGGCTCATGAGATGGTGCATCGGATCGATCAGAAGGTTGTGGGTGGGAATGTTCTCTTCAAGCTGGATATGTCTAAGGCGTATGATCGACTAGAGTGGGATTTCTTATTTAGAGCTTTAGAAACGTTTGGGTTTGATGCCAACTGCTGCAGCCTGATTTCGAGGTTAGTGCGGGGTAATTGGTATTCTGTTCGTATGGGGGGTGTTTCTCATGGTTACTTTCCCTCAACTCGTGGGGTGAAACAGGGAGATCCGCTCTCTCCATTGTTATTCATTATTGCTCAGGAAATACTGTCCCGGGCATTGTACAGAGCTGTTCAGGAAGAGGTGTTTAGGCCGTTTGAACATGGTAGGGGGAATTTTCCATTGACCCATTTGCTTTATGCGGATGACATGCTTTTGTTTTGTAACGGGCGTCAGAAATCCATTGAGGGTCTTCGTGAGGTTTTGAGTATGTATGAGAGGTCTTCGGGTCAATTGATTAATTTGGAGAAGAGCGGTTTTTATGTGGGTGCTAAAAGGCGACAGTTCTTGATAGAAAATATTCGAAGATGGTCGGGTTGCACGCACCAGCAGTTTCCGCTCAAATATCTGGGGATCCCGTTGTTCAAAGGTAGAGTCAAGAGGGTACACTTTGCGGAGCTAGAAGTAAAGATGATGAAAAGGGTGGATGGTTGGAAAGCACGGCTTCTGTCATTTGGTGGGAAGGTAACTCTCATCAAATCTGTGCTTTCTAGCATTCCTATTTATTCTTTGGGTGTGCTCAAGGTTCCTAAGGTTGTAACTCGTAAGTTGGAAAGCATTATGTCCAACTTCTTATGGAGCAGTGGAGGTGAAAAAAGGGCTCATTGGGTTTCTTGGGATGTGGTTTGTAGACCTATCCAGGAAGGTGGTTTGGGAATTCGGAGGGTGGGGGATATGAATCAGGCTATGTTAGCCAAGTTGGCGTGGGTGGCCACTAGAGGCAATTCCCTATGGTCACAATGGGTTCGTGTCAAGTATAAATGTCAACCTGCAGCCTCTAGTTCGCATGTGTGGCAAGCTGCATCGTCATATTTACATCAGTTGGATGATTGCAGTCGTTGGGTTGTTGGCAGAGGAGATATCAGATTTTGGACTGATAATTGGTGTGGGGTTCGACTTGGGGGCCCGCTTCCTGAAGATCAACTTTTGACAGTGAGAGATGGTATTCAGGTTTTGGAGGACATGCTTCAGTTTATCCCGCAGGATCTACATGCCAATGTTCGTAGGGTCCATATTGATGAGCATAGTGAGGATCGTCCGGTCTTCACTCTTACAAAAATGGGAACTTTTGAGACAGCTGCATGGTGGGATTATATTCGGGTCCGCAGCCCTTTGGTGGAATGGGGTGCTAAGGTTTGGCATCCCAACATCCCTACAAAGGTCAGTGGTTTCTGGTGGAGGGCTATGCACAATGGTCTTCCGGTGGATGCAAAATTGGAGTCTCGGGGCTTCAACATCCCATCTCGATGTGTGTGCTGTCCTGGAGGTGGTCATAGGGAGACTCTTAATCATTTACTTCTACAGTCGGCGATTGCGCAGTCTGTTTGGAGGCATTGGGTTAGTCTTTTCCCTTTGACTCATAATTATATTGATTTGCATCATTTGTGGACTGTTTGGTGTGGTGGACAGTCAAAGCGCCGACAGGTTGGTTTAGTTCGTATGGGTATTATGCTTTTTACTTGTTGGGAGATTTGGAAAGCAAGGTGTAAATCGATTTTCGAAGGAACTGTTATGAATAGTGCCAAAATTGTGGATGGGGTTAAAAATTCTCTTATTGAGATGTGCTCATTCCTAGTCCCGAAAGGGGCTCCTAGTGGGAATGACCGTGACTTGTTGGAGAGCTTAGGCCTCAAAGTGGCAGAGCATAAGTTTAGGCGGCAGAGGCTGTTGAGATGGGAGCCTTCGCGCTCTCATGTTTTTACTTTGAATACGGATGGTTCCGCGATAAACGGCCAGTGCACGGGTGGTGGTATTATAAGGGATGGTATGGGGGCTTTTGTTTGTGCCTTTTCACACTACTACGGAGATGGAACCAACATGAAGGCGGAGATCTTTGCTTTACGTGATGGCCTGCGCTTATGTCATTCTTGGGGTTTACTTTCTGTTCAGGTAAACTCAGATTCCTTAGTAGCTGTGAATATTTTAAAAGGGCGAAATAATTGTCCGTGGCAATACACGTATGAATTGCGGGAATGTGAAAGTTTGATTGGAGGGTATGAGTTACGTCATGTTCTTCGTCAAGCAAATGGGGTTGCGGATAGATTGGCTTTTGAAGCTCATATTCATAAAACGGTTTGGACATATGGATCGTCAAGGGAGCTTCCACGGAGTGTCTTGGACGCGTTACGTTTTGATGAAAGTGGATACTATGTTGAGCGTCGATAATTATTTGATGTTGTTTTGTGTTTGCTGCGGCTTGGTTATGGTGTTTGGTTCTGTGGAATAGTTTCTTGAGTGCAAGGAAGGCATACGGACTCGTTTCGGTTGTAAAAGAGGCACACGGGCCCGTGTCTTGGACTTTTGATGGATCATTGGGCTCATTTGAATTTATTAGGATTGTTCTTTGGTTTAATTTTTTCAGGCTTTTATTTTTTAGATGGTTTTACCTTTTGAGGAGTTGGTTTATTTTTTTGGATTTCGAGGTCCGGCTCCATATCCGGCAATGAGTCGGGTGGTTGTCCCCCTCTTGTACTTATATTTTATAATTAATAAAATCTTCCCAGGTGCCGCCCTGGTTTCTAAAAAAAAAAAAAAAAAAAAAAAAAAAAAAAAAAAGCACCAAGGTCCCAAATCGGCATACCCATGTGCGCCAGACTCCTAATACTTATTCATTATTTTCACTTTTCAACTTTTATTTTTCATAATTCATATCATCTTTTCAATTTATAATAAATATAAGCTTATGTTTGTGTTTGATCTTGTCAATGTTGTGAGTTAAGAAAGTTTGAAAACAATTAAACTTCAAACTATTAGAACCGGACCGGACCCGACCAGACCAGTAGAACCAGAACCAGTGTATTGGTTCTCACAAGTATTGGTTTGGTTCCGGTTCTAAATTTTTATAGAACCAGAGTATTGGTTCCGGATCTGGTTCTGTGATTTTTTGTTAAAAAATGGACCATACCGGACCATGATCACCCCTAATCAAAATCAAATCTTAATACCTATGATCACTATTCACAAGATATCAACTTAGGATCTCCAAAGATAGGTATCAAAATCAAAATTTAATATTTATGAAAAAATACTAGCATCTCTAATAATAGTATCAAATTAATGACTCAATTTCTTATTTTCATATTATTAATTTTATTTCATATTTAAAATATTTTCTATAATTTAATATTTATAAAAATTAATATAAATAATTTTAAATAAAAATTAACTTATTTATTTTGACACATAGCATTACCAATGACAAAGAAAAAAGGTAAATAAAATTTGGTGTGGTCCTAAGGAAGGTAGCAAATTTTGATACCTTCCTTAGGATCACATCAAATTTTGGTACCTTTTTCGTTTGCGATTGGAGATGCTAATACCTTGAGGTAGATATTAAAATTTGATTTTGATACATACCATTGGAGTTGCCCTAAAAGAAGATATCTTTAGTCAACAATGAACGAATACACAAAATTGAAAGAACATTTCGGGAAAAACACTCCCTCTGTCCCTAAATGAGTGTCCATTTTGATCATAACTTTGTCCCTAAATATTTTTTGTTCGATTTTTTTTTCATCGGTCTCTTTATACTTGCAAAAACTAAATGTTTGTAAAGAAGATTACAAGATTATATATGAATTTTCCCACCAAATTGCACAAAAAGTTATGTCCTTTAAAATAAAATTTGGACACTCAATTAGGGAAGAAGTAGTAATATTTATATGGTTTTCTGTTTCCACAAAAAACATATATTACTCCTTTCGTCTCAGTTTAAGATTTTAAGTTTTTTTTCTTCCTCTTTATCTTATTTTACATAAAGTTTAATTGAGTTCATCAAAATAAAATTAAAATAGTCTTTCTCCAAACTATACTTTATTGAGCTAGTCTCCCATGAGAATAAGGAGATCCGTCTCATCTATGAGACGGGTCATTGTTGATACATGACCCGGTTTTGCCACGTGGCAACCACCCATGGGCCTAATATATATATATATATATATATATATATATATATATATATATATATATATATATATTATATTGAGTTTTTATATTTCTTTTTCGTCGTTTACCAAAAGTAATAGTTACCATAAGTTAATGTAATGACTGTATACATACTCCCTCCGTTCCGGGTAAGTTGCAACATGGAAGGGAAACACAAAAATTAAGAAAGGAGAATAATGAGTGGTTGAGAGGAAGAGAGAGAATGAATGGAGAATAATGAGTGGTTGGGAGGAAGAGAGAGAATGAGTGGAGAATAATGAGTGGTTTGGAAGAATAGGGAGAATGAGTGAAGGATTATAAAAGTAATAAAAAGTTTCCTTATTTGACATTGTTGCAACTTAAGTGGAATGCCAAAAATGGCAAATTGTTGCAACTTACCCGGAACTGAGGGAGTATAAAGTAACATTGTTCATAAGTAAACGTAACACATGTTTTGCAAAAACAAAAACTCGTTTTACTCATTTTGCCAAATGTAATACTAACTATAATTACGTGTAACCCAAACAATATCTAAATGTAATTATCATTTATACTGAAATGTAATAGTGTTTTTGCAAAAATGTAAAATATTGTGTATTTTGATTTTATTTTTTAAAAGAAAGTAACATTTGAAAAATAACAACTTATATACATGAATGTAATTATTTGTACAAGTAAATATAACACTTTATTAGATGAAATTGTAACAGATTTCTATAGATAATGTAATACTTTTACATGTATCATGATAAATTAAACCAATTGTAACTTATTATTTGAAAACATATAGATATACTATTACTTTCTATACATATGTGTTACAATTATGTATAAACACTGTTACATATAAGTAACACGTTCGTTACATTTTAGTTGTAATAAGTATTACTTTTGGCAAACGAAGAAAACATCGAAAAAAAAACACTATTACTTTTTTGTATATATGTATTACTTTTACTTATGAATAATGTTATTTTATATGTATACAGTCATTACATTAAATTATAGTAACTATTACTTTTGACAAACTGAAAAAAAATAAATATAAAAAGCCAAAAAAAAAAGACCTATGAGAGGCTGCCATGTGGCAGGGCCGCCCCCTGGGTCATGGAGCTGGTTCATGGGTCAAAAATAACCTATCTCTACCGTGAAATGGGTCATAGTGTTCTCACCTAAGTTTTTGTCTACTTTATTATGGTTGGTACATGTCAATCCAAACGTGTTGTATCCAATTTCAATAAAGATGGTTGATTTCCATTTCCCATTTCATTCGTTGCTTTAAACTAAACAAAATTAAATTAAACTAAGCTTACTTAAGCTAAAGAGGTGAATAGGTTTCGCACTATAAAAAGTCAAACCGCATTAGCCACCACCCAAACTGACTATTATATTAAACTCACATCTTCACTTTAATAATTTTTTCCATTTAACTAGATAAGAGCTAAGCATTTTTATGGCAAATTGCACCATACACATACTATCATTAAGTTTACATGGTACATCAATATGAGATTTAATATTTCAAAAATTGCAATTTAGTATATTATGTTTTCATAAAGTGGTAATTTAGTGCAATTTTGAATGACTGTAAAAATAAATAAATGGTAATTAACAAAAGTTAAAGATAATATTGTAAAGTAGATATTGTGAATATTAAAAGTAAATTAAGAAAAAGAATGTGAATAGTGAATATGAAGTGAATTATTGTTGTTAGTGATCAAATGAGTACTACTGAATAAAACAGTAATATTAAGTTTTCATTTACGATAGTAACTTTTTTTATGAGAAAGTTTATTATAGGATGGAAGAAATATCATATACACACACATATATACTGCAAAAGTAACATTAGTAAAGAATTTCTTGAAAAATGACAAATGGGAAATAGCGGACAATAAATGGAAGTCATGTCTTGTGACAACACGACTTCTACAAGAAGAAACTTCCCCACTTTGGCATTAATGGACTTTTGACAATCTTTTCTAAGATAAAATAACTTTACTAGATAGAAACACTTCAAATAAAAAACATTGGTGAACTAGATGGTACTTATAACTTATAAACTTTGAAGGAAGAATATTTTATTATGCTTTCATTAATCGGATGCAAATTGTCAACTTGGGGTTTATTTATAAATTTTGAAGAGTTACGGATGCCTTTTTAGAGATTACGCACAATTTTGATAAGAGAATCACAATTATCAAATCACGCCTTATCAAGAAACTAGATTAAGGGAACCGACTATGATCCAATGCGAACATTTGCGAGTGTCCATAGGTAACGACCCACGCTTTTCTAGGAGACAAGGCTGACTATGTGATCCACACCAGCCCGCAATCCAATCTACGGTTTAGACCTCTCCAACCTAACCCTGATCCGCCAGAACCTGATCGAACCACCTACGCACGTGTTGAGCCATCTAGCTCGTTGATAAAATTTTAAGGGCGATAATGCGGTCGTGCAAAGTGCAATGTGCGCCATGCGCTTGCATGTGCAGATGATGTTATTTGATGGATCCATTTAAATAGGCTAATCTTTTGTCTTATTTGCTTACTGTGGGATATAATTTCCTGTATCCCTTTAACTCTTGAAGTCTCATTATAAGTTTATAGCCATTAATTTCTCATTCACTTGGAAATTGTTTTGAGAATATAAATGCATTCACCTAATCTGTATTAAATATAAATTTAAATTTTGCAACTTCTTTCATCTATCATTTAATGAAACTCACATGAAAATTGTGTCAAATTTTTTTCAAATCTATTTTGCACAAACCTAATTTTAATAATCCCCCACTTGAATGACAATTAATGCATACATGTACACATGTTCATTCAGATGTTCGGGTAAACTATTATTACATCAGGATCAGTAGATTCATCCTTGAACCCTTTTTTAGTAACATACCATCGGATATACTAGACTCTTAATAGCGCGCTTTTTTGAATAATTAACTGTATAATGTATACTAAGACAACAATACTTACACAATGATAGTTCCAACACAATTTGCTCTCAATTTTTTTTTTTGTCATTTTTTGCATTTGACCATATCTTATTCATAAGGATTCAATTAGAAACGACCTTATAACTTCTCACTTATAAATGTGAATTCCTATACAGAGAATCCTAATAGTCCACCATATAGGTATATATGTTGGAAAAATAAGTGTATTTTTGTATTATGTGAAGGAAATATGATCTATTTCCGTGATAAATAATTTGTCGAATGACAAAATTGTTTGTGGATTTGTGTTCTACTCCATGAGAATATTGAGATAATGTATTCATTTGTCCAAATTGGTTTTGCGATGAATGAGATACAAAGGCTTGAAGTTGGTTAGTTGAAATGGGGATATTGAGTTTATCCCACATTGGAAAGAAATGTAAAAGGAAGCTAGTATAAAGGCTTGGGCACTTGAGTAGTGTTCAAGCTTGTATGGCATAGAGGCTCTCTCTCGTGCGCAAGGGGGGGGGGGGCGCAAATCATGGACTCAAATTGGCTTGGGACCATCGAACTCATGTGTGCACGCGACCTGCGGACACGAATGTAGCACCTATTTGGCTTGTCCGCGCTAGCTCACCTTTTGCAATTATTTTTTGATTTTACAGTCAACAGATTCATCACATCTGAATTGGAATGCAAAGTGTGAAGAGCCAAGCCTTATCTCATAATCAACAAAGGATTAGGCTTGTCGCGCCCCGTACCCGTGGTCCTACTTGGCCCCACGCTCGGGACACGAGTGGAAGACGTTATAAAACCTTTTAGAAAATTTTTTCGAAATATACTTTTAGAAAGTGGAACAAAAACACACTTGAAGTTCAAAGACTTCACTTAACTTGAAACAAACTTTTACAAACACTTTCACAACGAAAGTACTTAGCCCGAAGGCTTACAAACTTTTAAACAAATGTACATACATCAACTTTTACCAAAATAGATGTGACCATAAGAAAGTACGGGTACTCTACCCAAAGGGTTTACATTTATATAATGTAACCTTCAACAAAACAAGTCCCATCTCTTACCAAACGAACGTCCTCCCGTGCCAAGTGTCCTATCCCCTGGACCCGCCTTTATCTAAAACAGTAACAAATAAGGGTGAGAATAAATCTCAGTAAGCTACTAAAATGCAACTACGTTACATGCTGATATGATGATCATAAAGAAACAATATCAACAGTAATCATATAGCATATAGCACATAACATCAACTCATATATCACATTAGTCACATAGCCCACACTCCGGTGGATACCAAGCCAAGGTTTACCCAATAACCATAACTGATGAGAATACCAACTGAGAAACCCATCAGAGAAAACCATCTGAGCAGCATAAATAGCTGAAGCCGTCGGGATCCCGAAAACCAAACCATAACCAATAGAACCAAGTAACCAGAGAGGGAAATATGACACAAAGTCATAACCCAAATACTCACCAAAGGGAGCAACTCATCCCATCCAAGGCCAATCTGGACTGGGGAAACTAGAAGGCACAGTGGACACCTTATAGTGAACTTGGCTTGTGTGCCACTATAATTCTCCCACCGCCTGACTCACAAGCTCCAATGGAAAACCTTATAGTGGACTTACCTGTACCACTATAATTCTTCCATTGGCTGACTCCACAACAAGACCAGCTGGACTTTCACAAAAAGCACAGTAATGAATACTTGCTAAACAAAACCCAAGGCATTTAATCCAAGAAGGAATTAAGCCAAAACATCACAAGATGCACACGAAAGATTTCTCATAAAGAGTCCATAATAAGGACATTTAGTCACAACCCAATCTTTTTCATCAACGACATAAAAGTCATACACATTCATGTTTAAGTCATAAGCCACCCCAAGGATCACAAAACACTTGTCCTCTTATACCCCATATAACACAAACTATCAAACCTTGGAAACGGGGGGGGGGGGGGGGGGTGCGCACGCCTCACCCCATAGGGTGCGCGCGCTTCCAAGGACCAGAACCTCACTATTTTTGGTTCACTTAAGGGTGCGCGCGCCTCACCCAAAAGGATGCGCACGCCTCCCTTCTCCAGTCAATTTTTGCCTAGGTTGGTAACAATGGGTGCGTGCGCTTCCTTATATAGGGTGCACGCGCCTCCTCCTATTTTGGGCCAAATCCCAGATTCTTCCTTAGTTCAATTTTTACTCCTTCCGTCCCACAAGCATAACATATACTGCACAACTTAATACACAACTTAGTACACAACATTGATACTTCATTAAGATTTCAATATAAGTTTCTAAGCCCTTTCCAAACTCAGCCAAACAAATGTCCATCTACTCCCTTTGTCCCAAAATTACAAGTATAGCAAATATTACCCAAATCACAAAATTAACAAGTAGGAGTATCATATATAGCATATATGACTATTTTAACATTTGAAGGGGAATTAGTAACTTACCTAGTTCCGGAAAAAGTATCGCTGAAATAAGTTTTGTTCGGCTAGAAATGACCTACTCGACGCCCTGATCATTTTTATATAATTAGTTTTTAAAACGGGTAAGTAAATAAAAAGAATTAAATCGAAATGGGTTGAACTTACCTTTTTCTCCTAAACCCTAACTGATACGAGGAGGAAAGTTGCAGAAGTTTGTTCACACAGAGAAAGAAGAAAGAAAGGAAAGTTGGCATAAATATCTTTACACAATTTATATTTTGGTCACCCAACTTTTAAAGTTAACACTTAAGCCCCTTAACTTATAATTTCAACAAGGACCCTAAAGTTTCAACTTAATCATTTAACTCCTTTAATCATTATTTTTACTAACTAAGTAAATAACACAAATAATCAAGTATGATATGCAAATCATAAAATATGATGCAACACATAAAAATGCACATATAAGTCAAATAAAAATCCCCCAAAAATATAAAATAAATAGGGACGGGTTTTGGGGTCGCTACAAGGCTTATCCTTTTTAGTTAATTTTTGGGCTGTTGAACTGTTCTTAGAACAGTATAAATAGAGCAGCAAACCACTTCAAAGAGACACACGAAAAATACAGAAAAGAACACAGTTTCCAGCAACAATCCACAGTCTCTCTTTGTTGCATTTTTGTTCATTCCTCCTTTGGCCTTCTGCATTTGCATCAGTGGTGATACTGTCCAAGCACAACCTCAATTCGCCTGAATCTCTTAGTGCAGGGAAGCATCCGGTTCGTGCGAGTTATTCTGGGAGACTAGCGTCCATCAGCAACCTCAAGCACTCACGGTGAGGGGGTGAATAAGTCTTAAGGACAGTGTGTTCAACACACGGCTCGACACAAATATTCAGTCTAGTTTCTGTTTATTTAATTTCAGTTTATTTATTTATTATTTATTCTGTAACAAGTTTTTTTTTTTGTAGAATTTTATCTAACAATATAATTATTAAATGTTTCTACAGCTTACTCTATCTACAACTGTTGCAGTAACACACACTTGGATGTTTTAAAAATGAGTGTGAAATAGGTTCCAAGTGTTTCAAGTTAACATCATAACTTAGTTGTGTAACTGAACTAAGGTTTTAGGATCTCAAATTTTCAAGGTTGATTGTTCGCTATGAGTTCTTTTGTTATGAATTTTAAACTCATTCCTCTTAACAACTTCACAAGATGGTTCCTGTTTATATAATTTTTAAACAGGGGTCCACTGGGTCATGATCATTTGAATATGTCTGGACCGAATGTATTTAAACTTACCATTCATATATAATACATTGCTCCGTCCTTTTGTAACCAATGACAAGATGTATGCGCAAAATGTTTTATCGGGTCAGCAAGCACAGACTTACTCCAAAAAGGAAGAGTCCAATGCAGCCTCTCTACCTATTGTGAAAGCATACCCAATTGTGAATTTGGTTTCTATTGTCTCAGATGTCCAATTAACATCATATTGTTCTTTAAATACCGTTGGATATCTATCATAAAGTAATTTTAGTACCCTCATTATGGTTGTCTAATGATCCATACTAGGATTACTTGTACACCTACTTAGTCTGCTAACTGAACATGAAATGTCCGGATGGGTACAATTCGTTAATTACACTACCGTACCAATTATTCTTGCATATTTCAGTTGAGAAACTGGTTTATTTTATTAATGATATTGTATGTTTGAGGTATGTTTTCAAAATAATGGATGTGACAAGATTATCTCATCTGATGTTCTTGAAAAGGCTTATGGACCGCGTGTTGATTCATACGAATTTTTGTGTACAATTGCTCTGATTAACACTTGCTACTATTTTGAGTGTTTAAAACCTTTGAATGTGTTCTCCATTGCGCCTACTAGTTAACTAATTTGTCTGACCAATAAGTTCATAAAGATTTTTAAAAATATATTAGATGATTTTTTTATTAAGCTATTCACCTCTCCCCCTCCCTTTTCTAACATGTTTTTCAATCAATTGTCTTAGTTAATCATCTCTCAAAATGCCTCATACTAATGAAGTTGATATGCAATATTATACTCCCTCTGTCCTAATTCAAATTACAAAAAGAAAAAAAGAAAAAAGAACTGTCTTGCATAGGAATTAAGGAGAGGTACTACCTTCAGTTCAATATCCATCGCTTTTGGATGAATATTTGGTCTAAAATAATGGTTGCTTATGGATAAATGGTACTCCCCCCCCGTCCCACTAAGGTTCATACTTTGACTATGCATGGGGATTAAGAAAAACTAAATGTTGTGAGTGTGAAAAGTAAAGTAGATAAAAATTGGGTAGGGAGTTTTTGTTGTGATAATGACAACTGGGTTCCATTTTAGGTAATAAAGTAAAGTAATAACTTTAAATTGAGACAGACTAAAAATGAAAGTAATAACCTTAAATTGGAACAAAGGGAATATACTCCATCCGTCCCATTTTAAGAGTCAAAAAATGGGTGGGTTCAAGAATTAAGAAAAATGTGATGTGTTGTGAGTGTTTGATAGTTGGGTGGGAGAGAGAAAGTGGGTAGAGAAGAGTTAGTGGATAATTGTTGTGAGTATGACATGTAGGTCTCACTTTCCATTTTATGATTTTGACTCTTAAAATGAGATACCCTTTTAAGAAAATTTTGATTTTTAAAATGGGACATAGGGAGTATAAATTACTTTTTCATCCTCACATTGAAAATTGTTACAATTTGCCATTGATTATTTTATTATAAGAAATAATATAGGTAAGTTAGACAATCGATAAGGGTATAGTTGGTAAATGGCTATTGTGGGGACCTGCTCTAGCGGGAGTTAACTCGAGTGCTCCACCCAATGGTCTTGTATCAACCACGTCAGCTAACACATCTCGTGTGCGGATGAGATCGCTTAGAAATGTGTAGGTCCCACTGAGCTAAAAACCGCCTCGTTCGTCAAACACAAAAATAGGCGAGGTGCCGAGTTCAGAGACATTTGGTGGAGCTCGGTGGAGCAGTTCAAAATCATTTTTACAGGAGGTTCTATGTTCAAGTGGTTAGACGAGTAGCTTGATGACATGCATTGTAATTGTAATTCCTGCTGGAAACACCTCTTTAAGAAACAATTACGAATATGGTGATTGAGATTAAACCCAATTTTTTTTTTTTTTTAATTTATTGATTTGTTAGAAGTTGTTTTATAGGCTTTAAGAATATCAGAGCGCAAGCACAAACACACTTAATCTAAAAAATAAATAAAATTTAAAACACACACTTTAATGATGGACCCGGAACCAGTCCACCTAAAACCTCTGCACCCGTCCACCCAATGGCTCAGATCGAGGCCACATATGCGAGCTCAACATCTGTGCGGATAAGATGATTTCAATTTTTTGTGGGTCCCACCGAGCTCGGACACATCTCATCCGTCAAACACAAAAAACAATGAGGTGACACCAATCGAAACCATTAGGTAGAGCTAACTAAGGGGTGCAGCTGTTCGAAATCCGTTTAATGATACACGTGAGATGGACAATACCAAACCCCAAACAAATATCTAAAGACCAGTCCATAATCCCTAATTTTTTAAATCAATTTTCTATTTTTGAGCACTTTTCTTTTTTTATTAATCAACTGTCCACATGCATTGTCCTTTTCAATAAACTCCAACATCCCCATTCCCCCCACCCAAGGCTAAATTTGGTATCTTACCCTTTCAACAATTCATCTCCCCCACCTCCAATTTCTCAAAAAAAAAAAAAAAAAACTCATGAAATGTATGCACATGTATGCATGTATGTATGTATCCATGTATGAATATCATGCATGAAAACGGATGGTGACACACAACCACTAAGATGAGCGGAAAATATCATTGCCACGTATACATCAATCCAGCGTAATGAAAGTAGAGAGAAACCAGCTAAAGATCTCCTCTCTCTCTCTCTCCTAAAATTTTCTCTCTCTAATACCAAAAAATCTTTCTCATATTTGCAAGGATAATCTCTCCAAATTATTTTTACAGTCGCTATAAACTGTCTTTAATTTGCATACATCCAATCGAAAGAGAAACCCCAAATTTTGTTCAGACATCAGACTGAAACCAGGTATTTTTTTTTTTTGTTTGAGGTTTTGATATTATTGATGAGTTTTATTTGCTTAAAAAGGGAAGATTTATTTGGAGATTTCTTTGTGAGGTGTTTGTTTGGTAGCTAGGGAAAATGGTAGGAAGAACAGGGGAGAGAGGATTTTGAGCAACTTCTAACCAAGGAGGCAACTCAATTTCACTCAATTATTCAAATTTGGTTGGTTAATTTTCCCTGTGTTTCAATTGATTTATTTTGTTTTCCAGATTTTAGGCTATCGAAATATTAATTCCTTATTTTTATGATTCGTTTGGTGTAATTTGTGAATTTGCAAGTATTTGTTTTGAACTAGTTTTTATATGAGGGCACTTAGTTTATGTCAATTTTAGATCCTGACGATTTGTGTAATTGATGGCTAACCTCCTTTTTCTAAAGGGTGTGTGTCTTGTGAGTTAATTGTAATTATAATTTTCGACAAATTTATTTTATTTTATTTTGAATATATTTATTTATTTATAGTAGAGGAAAATCTACCTTTCCTCACCACTGAATTTTCATTTCTGTAGATCAATATATATATACACACACACACACATATATGTATACTTATTGTATTGATTTTGGTGTGTTTGGTTCTGCACAAGTAATTTTCAGTAATGAATTTCAGGATTCATCTATTTTAATGCCTTTTGTCTGGGTAAACCAGATGAACATATATGATGCTACTGATAAATGGTTATAAAGCTCTGATGGTACTATGATAAAGCTTCAAAAATTGTTCCTCCTAGTACAATTAGTGTGGTCTCCTCTTCTCTATTTTAGGCTTTTGATTTTTACTAACCTTGAGCTTTTGGTCAAAAAACTAATTTGCCAGTGATTTGTTTATGTTTCCAATTCCATTGAGGTGTGTTAGATACCATTTTTATTTTGGTCCATGATTCTTGTTTTCTTCACATAAGCTTGATTTTAATTCAGTTTCGCATTTTCCTTCGTTTTACAGGGCTACAGGGTGTAGTCTTGTTCGATTCAGTAACTGAGAGGCAATAACTCTGCTTTAAAAGTATTTAGATTGAGTGGTTAAACTCAAACTGTTGTTATAATTGACTGATTAGCAGACTTGGGCCGGTCCTCTCGTTGGGCATTGAAATGTTGAATTATAATCTTCTAATTCTTGATTGGTAGCAGTAGAAGTGAAGCTAGCAGTTCTTCGTGTCGGTGCGCCTTAAACCACTAAAGGGATTACCCCAAGCCCTATGGCTACTTCATCTGAAAGGTGGATTGATGGTCTGCAATTTTCGTCACTCTTTTGGCCTCCACCACAAGATACTCAGCAAAAGAAGGTGTGTATTGTTTCTTAATCTATGTAAATGCTTTTTGATATGCTAGTTGATTTCATGAACATACTTTCAAAAAAATAAAAAAAGGAGGTGGGATTTGAGGGTAGCGTTCGAGTCGGTACTGACACACACAGACTAGTATAGGGATATGATTGGATGGAGCGGGTGTCTGTTGTGTGTTCTATGGAACACATGAACATACATACACATACGACTAATTTATGTTTATAATCTGAAAAGGAGGGAATAATTAAGTATCTAAAATATGAACATAGACTGAAAAGGAGGGAATAATTAAGTATCTAAAATATGAACGCAGTACATTTGAAAAGTGACCAACACAACAACGTAATTCCCCAACATGATAAATCACCTTTCTTAGCTTTTGAAAAAACTTTTGCCTGCATGTCATGGCCAGACTTTAGATGTACGATTTACGCTCTTGAAAGTACTGGGCTTCTCAAAATTGTTTTCAGCACAAATATCATGCTAACAAGCACTTACTCTAGAAGTGTAAGCTAATAGGGTATGGCCTACTATATGCATGTTACATCAACACCAGAACAGTATTAAACTATTCTCTCTCTTTTGCTCACGCTTGGAATCTTGGAAAGTCAATTTTTTATGGTTGATGACTTGATGTATTACAAGCTTTACCTTCTTGAAATTGCACTATGACTATTGTTTTTTTTTTAAATGGGATGATCTTTGTGGACATACCAAAAAGGAAGTGGGACAACTTTTTTATTTTTTTTGGATGGCCAGAGTATATGGTTGTAAGTTAAGTTTAGTAGTTTTGAGTTTCCTTGAGTTGATGATGAAGTCACCCACTCCTCATTTTCATGTTGCTTCTGCAATCCAAATGTGAGTTGCTTCTTTGGATGATCATTCTTTTTCTTCTCGTTGAGTTTCACTATTTTTTCTTACTTTCAGCCTTAAGTTTTCTAGCTCTCTCCGAACCTTTATACTGAGACATCTTATTCTTCTTATTTGCTCCTTTTCAGGCACAAATTACTGCTTATGTTGACTACTTTGGCCAATTCACATCTGAACAATTTCCTGAAGAAATATCGGAGGTATTTCATGTGTACTTACCTGTAAACTAGCCCTTGTAGTTAATTAGAAAATGAAAACAGGTAGACCTCGTCCATATGCATTATTTTTATTTAATGGGTGTTGCTAACTGAAATATCATTGTTTTCCAGCTGGTCCGAAATCGTTATCCATCAACTGAAAAACGCCTCTTCGATGATGTTTTGGGTACTGTGCTTCATACTTGTTGATTTATGTGATGGGGATTATTACATTCCTATTTCCAATTATCAAATTATGTTTCCATTCTCCTTTGAGTTGATGACATGTAAACTTATGCATGTAAACTTTTTCAGCGATGTTCGTCCTTCATCACCCAGAGCATGGGCATGCAGTTATTCATCCAATAATTTCATGTATTATTGATGGTACACTGGAGTATGATAGGAGCAGTCCCCCATTTGCTTCTTTCATATCCTTAGTCTGCCCAAGCAGTGATGTAAGGAAACCTTGACAAAACATATTTGACCTCTTTCATTTCCTTAATCTTCTCTTCCCGTATTATGAAGCTTAGCTGTAAGGCTTACCTTGATAAAGGGATTTTGGAATTGCAGAATGAGTTTTCAGAACAGTGGGCTCTGGCGTGTGGAGAAATTTTACGAATATTGACTCATTACAATCGGCCAATTTTCAAGGTTGAGCGTCAACATTGTGAAACAGATAGAAGCAACAGTGGCAGCCATGCTTCAACCAGTAGCTCTTCAGATGGAGAATCTAGTTCAGCATCTGTTCAAACTGAGAGAAAGCCACTGAGGCCTTTGTCTCCTTGGATTACTGATATATTACTCGCTGCACCTTTAGGTATCAGAAGCGACTATTTCCGTTGGTAAGTGAGCTTTGTTCTTCTACAGATACCGTGTCAGTTCATTGATAATGTGATTACTTGTTACAGATACCTTGTTAGTTCATTGTCAACTGTTTCTTGAATGTCTAGTGGTTGATAATTGTTGAAGCTTCGTTGTATTTATATGTGTGCATGTGCATGTGCATGTGCATGTGCATGTGCTGTGTATGCTATTTGAAGTAAACTCGCATATACTCCTTCCTTCCGTGTCAAGAATGTGTCTATAGATGATCTATTAAACCTATAGTACCTGTGATCAATTCCATCCTGTTCTTATTGGTTGGTTCTATAGGTCCCCATTCCTGAAACTCATCGAAACCTCTCCTTAATTCATAGGTGTGGCGGTGTCATGGGGAAATATGCAGCTGGAGAACTCAAACCACCATCAGTTGGTATGTGGACTTAATTTTCTATGCTATTTTACTTGAAAAAATTGGACATTCATTTTGGAACGGTGGAAGTACTACAATTTGCACATATCATTTGTTAGTTCTTTGAGTGGATGATTTTTATCTATCAATTAAGGGAGAGGAGGGATTTGGTTTCTAGGACTCTCCATTCAATTATCCCCTCTCCCTCCTAAGTTTTTACATCACACACCACCCTCTTAAAAAGTAAATAATCATCTATTTATTTTAACTTTCTAAGTTGCTTTTAATTGTTAATGATTATTTACATGTATATTACTTATACCAATAGACCTTTGGTAGAGTGGTATTGGCGATCGTAGCCTTCAAAACGCCAAAGGAAAAAATCTTGTTATAATAGTTTAAAAATTGGAAATACAAGTGCTTACTAGTTAGTCAAAGAAAAAGAACAAAAGAAAAAAAGCTAAACAGTAACTTATGCTATTGCTATTTGGGGCCATAGGCTTAATTCTTAAAAAAAGAACATTTGAAGTATCTGTGGTCAACAATGATGAGAAGTGGGAAGGAAAAAAAGGTTAGACAGAACCTAAAAGTGAGAGGAAAAAAGGACAGGAAAATAAGTAAATAAACAAATGAAGGCAGAGGAAGCACCAGACTGAGAGCTAGACGATCCACAACATATAGAAGGTTGCTGCTGTCATTGAAGTTGCCTTTACAGAGAAATAGTTTAATAAGCCCTTTTTTGTTATGGCTTTACTTCCCTTTTAAGTTGTGTAGGTTCAGTATCGAAGGAAAACAGATTTTGGTTTGCATTCTGGCTTTATATTGATAAACATTATGTTCTCCCTTCATAGGGAGGTGTTATTGAAGATTACATCAAATAATGATAGCATGTATCTTCTTATGTTCAGTACTAGCTTCGTCTCGTGGATCTGGAAAACATCCTCAGCTAATGCCGTCAACTCCTAGGTGGGCTGTTGCTAATGGTGCTGGTGTGATATTAAGCGTTTGTGATGAGGAAGTTGCTCGATATGAGACTGCTACTTTAACTGCAGCCGCTGTTCCTGCTCTTTTACTCCCTCCTCCGACCACTGCAATGGATGAGCATCTTGTTGCAGGACTACCAGCTCTAGAGCCATATGCTCGGTTATTTCATAGGTACACAGCTCTGTACATCTTGTTAGCTGGATTTTTCTGAAGTGATGCTTAGTAATCCTCAACTGTTTCTTCTGTGGTTTAGGTATTATGCAATTGCTAGTCCGAGTGCCACACAAAGACTTCTTCTTGGACTTCTAGAAGCACCTCCATCATGGGCTCCGGATGCTCTTGATGCTGCTGTGCAACTTGTAGAACTCCTTAGAGCAGCAGAAGATTACGCATCAGGCATGAGGGTACGGTAAACTAGGCACTTAAAATACCTAGTTAGCATGTGGCAATTGTCATATTTTCTTATTTCATATTTTATCTGAACTAGTCTAAATATGAATTGATTTTCATCGCTCCCTGCATCCCCAAGCATGTGCCCATCTTGGTCGGGCTGCTAGGGGCAGCCTATAGCCAAAGTGAAAATTTTCCAGTCATACATGTATTCCCTTCTATACCTGGCCTTAAGTATTTCAGAGGTGTAAGAGCTTTATAATAAAGTAGTCCTATTATGGTTTAATTGGTTTAGAAGTACTACATAGTTCTTTGTGAACAATAGACGCTTACGGATGTCGCGTGATCAGGACCTTTTCCACTCGGCCTTTCCTTCGTTTTCGTCAGTGTAATAATCTTGGTCTTTCCTGAGTTATTGTACTCCTACATGAAACACATTTTCATAAACTTGCAGGCTGCAGATGCAACTGCTACTTTATTTTTGCACCTGACTGGTTGAAGACAAGTTTCTTGATTTTTGGTCTTCGTTGTTTAGCTAGTTGGTCGCCATGTATATATGACGACTGCAGTATGCATGCCATATACCCTTATTAGCATGCATGTTGATATTTATGTACAACATAAGTCTCTTGTTTCTTACTGAATATTGTCCACAGCCATCTAATGGGTCACTTTATGGGTGGGAAATCTTATCAACTTCATTATTTTGATTTACATTATAACTGTACTTTGTTTTTTCATTATTGTAGCTTCCAAGAAACTGGATGCATTTGCATTTTCTGAGGGCGATTGGAACCGCAATGTCTATGAGAGCTGGAATTGCGGCAGATGCTGCTGCTGCTTTACTGTTCCGAATACTGTCCCAGCCTGCTTTGCTTTTCCCTCCACTTAGACAAGTTGAAGGAGCTGAAGTTCAGCATGAACGTTTGGGTGTTTACGTTTCAAGCCAGAAAAAGCAGGTAACGCTTCCATCAGCAGCTGTTGAATATCAGTTTTCAAATTGTTCGTGCATACTCTTTGATTGTATACACTTTCCCTCTTCTGCTTTTGTTTGGGTGAATTTAACCCGCTTTTGTTGTTGAATTCTCCTCCTATCACTAAAATAATGTTTGTCAGAGGGAAATGCCAACGGCTGAAGCAACAATTGAAGCTACTGCCCAAGGTATCGCATCGTTGCTTTGTGCACATGGCCCTGAGGTTGAGTGGAGAATATGTACCATATGGGAAGCTGCCTATGGCTTGATTCCGTTAAGTTCCTCCGCTGTTGATCTTCCTGAAATTATTGTTGCAACCCCCTTGCAACCCCCGATCTTATCATGGAACTTGTACATACCTCTACTTAAAGTCCTTGAATATCTTCCTCGTGGAAGTCCATCTGAAGCATGTCTCATGAAGATATTTGTTGCTACTGTTGAAGCAATATTGCAGAGAACATTTCCAGCAGAATCCTCCTTTGAACAAATCAGGAGAACAAGATACGTTTTTGGGTCAGCCTCCAAAAATCTTGCCGTGGCAGAGCTTCGCACAATGGTCCACTCACTCTTCTTAGAATCTTGTGCAACTGTTGAGCTTTCTTCTCGCCTACTTTTTGTCGTGTTGACTGTGTGTGTCAGTCATGAAGCACAGCCCCATGGGGGCAAGCGACCAAGAGGGGAAGATAGTGTTCCTCATGTTGAAGTTAATGAGGACTTGGAAGCTGTGTCTGGAACGCGAAGGGGTACGGGGGAGAGAAAACTGAAAAAGCACGGGCCAATTGCGGCATTTGATTCTTATGTTCTGGCTTCTGTTTGCGCTCTTTCCTGTGAACTTCAGTTATTCCCTTTAATCTCAAGAATGGGTACTAATCATTCAGATTCCAAGGAGCGGACTGTTGCAAAGTCAGCCAAGGCAAATCAGTCAACACTTGAGTTCCGTAGTAGTGTTGACTCTGCAGTAAGTCATACTCGCCGTTTATTGTCAATTTTAGAGGCGTTGTTTTCTCTGAAGCCATCTTCTGTTGGCACCTCATGGAGTTATAGTTCAAATGAGATAGTTGCTGCTGCTATGGTTGCTGCTCACATTTCTGAGCTCTTCAGACGGTCAAAAGCTTGCATGCATGCTCTCTCTGTTCTGATGAGATGTAAGTGGGATAAGCAAATACACTCCAGAGCTTCATCACTTTATAACCTAATTGATATTCATAGCAAAACAGTTGCATCCATTGTCAACAAGGCAGAGCCGTTGGAAGCCCACTTACTGCATACACCCCTCTGGAAGGACGCTCGCGTCCGTCTTAGTGGTAAAAGACAAAATAACTTTGTGGATACTAGTTGCTCTGAATTGGGCCAGCCGTCTACCTCTCTGTGTGATGACTACGTCACATCAAGAACTTCGCTTAACCGTGAGAAAGTTTCCCGTCTGTGTGACAGTGGAAGTAACACTGACAAAGGGGTCACAAATTTCCCATTTAATGCTTCCGAACTGGCTAATTTCCTCACAATGGACAGACATATAGGGTTTAATTGCAGTGCACGTATCCTTCTAAGGTCAGTACTGACAGAGAAACAAGAATTGTGTTTCTCTGTTGTTTCATTGCTCTGGCACAAGTTGATTGCGTCACCAGAGACACAACCAAGCGCCGAAAGCACTTCTGCGCAACAAGGATGGAGACAGGTAATCCATCGGATTTCAATTCCTATGTGGTAAAACTGTTCTTATTGTTAGCATGCATATTAATAATTGCTTCATAAACTAATAATATCAAAAGTGTACTTATAGTTGATGGTTTCAACTATAACTAATATACTCCCTCCGTCCCACCTCACTTGAGACCTTTGTCTTGGGGCACAAGAACTAAGAAAAAGTATGAGAGAGAAGAAATGTTGTGTGTAAAAGATAAAGTAGGAGAGAGAATGAGTGGGAGGAATAGTGATTTGATTGGTGTTGTGAGTGTAAAAGCATTCCATTTTGGGGAGTCTCAAGTGAGGTGGGACGGACCAAAATGGAAATAAGTCTCAAGTGAGGTGGGACAGAGGGAGTATAGTGTAAACAATAGCCCGCTTGTGATACTGTGCGGTGTATAGTTTTGTTGACAAAAACCAAAAGTATCTAGTTGAGTTGTGGTATGTCTGGTAGAAAGGGAAACTGGGAGAACTGAAAGTGGAAGTGAAGAGCTTTCATTTTCTTTTGAAAGGTAAAAATAAGATTTTTTTTTTTATTTCCAACCAGACCTCTGATTTTCGTGTTTTTCGTTTTTGGGCCAACCCATTGAAGAGTAACATTTCCCATTAAGGAAACTTTTTAATTACAATTTGACTAAAGTAACCATCATTTTCCTACCTAGTTTAGCCACCTAGTTTGAATTAAATGTTTCAAGCGAAAACTTAGAGATAGTAGATTTTCAAACTTTTTCTTATGTTGCGTGTTTCGTCAAATGTTACTCTTCCACTGAAGGATAGAGTATTATCTTTTGATGAGCAATAGGGCATGCCACTAAAGAAGAGCCATATTGGATCAACCCATGCCTCCCAGTTTTGTCCATCCAAAAAGGTAAGAAAAACGGAAGGACGCTGGACCATTTTCTGACATATTTAATCGCGGGGAGTGCCCATGTATCCATTTTATAAATTGATCAAGAAAATGAAGTTGCTTCAGCCCATTTTATGACCTTCCCTCACACTTAACCAAACAACACGAAAGAAAGAGAATCTTCTTCTTAGGGAAGGAAAGTCCAACCTCTCACTCCCCCCCTTCATCCCATTTTTCATTCTGTCAACAAGCATAGTAGTAATAAGGGCCTTTCTACTTCCTCTGTTATATACTCTGTTCCTAAATGAGTGTCCAAATTTCATTTTAAGGGACATCTGAAAATCTCAACTCTTTGTACAATTTGGTGGCAAAGATTCATATATAATCTTGTAATCTCCTTTCTAAACGTTTAGTTTTGCACATATAAAGAGACCGGTGAAAAAAAAACATTTAGAGACAAAGTTATGTTAAAAACAGACACTCATTTTGAGACAAGAATTTTTTGAAAATGGACACTCATTTAGGGACAGAGGGAGTATCAGGAAATATTTTAACTTTCGGTACAAAGCCCGCTATCAGTCATCCGTTGTGTCTTCAAGTTCCCTGGACTATCCTAGATCTTCAAGTTATAATGTTTATCAACTGTACTCAATGCTTTGAGTTTGATTCCTTGTGTTCATCCAGTCCAGACAACGGATTTGGTTGCATGTTACTTTAGTCTATAAGTCTACATTTCTTTGCTGCTGCATACAGTGTAGTGTGGAAACATAATTTTAAGATAGGCCTGACAATTAGTTTGTCAAGAAGGTCCCAACTTCAAACTCGTTTCAAAGTTATGCCCCTGAATTCACTTCAATAAATAAAAACATGGGGAAATCTTTGATGACTGCAATTTGGGTATATTCTGGCCGTGCCATCTTTTTCCTTAATCCTAACTGGGGCGTAACTCAACTGAACTCAGCCGACATAAGGATACCCCATCTCAAAACAAGAACCAGTAACAAAATTTGGATTACCCAATATGTGGATGAACTCAGGTTGTATGCTGCTGTTGATGGTCCTGGAGCTTACATATACGTTCTCCTTTCTTTCTTGTACTAGAAACTTTTCATATCTCAAGTTCTAATCTTCTCTCTTACAAGCAAGCACCTTATTGCGTAGTATGTTATATGTATTCATGGATGTAAGATGAACTCAGCAATGCACAATTAAATTCTTGACTAGGGAATGCATATATACATGTTCATATCAGTAACTTCTCAACAGAGCTAACATTGTTTCAATTTTGTGCAGGTGGTTGATGCACTATGTAATGTGGTGTCAGCATCACCAACAAAAGCTGCAACAGCTGTTGTTCTACAGGTTAAGATTTTGTTAACTTGGGTTTAATTTTCTTTAGTAACTATGCTAGCTTTTACTTTTTACGCATGATGTAGACAAGAAGCAGACATTCCGCTGTCTGTTTTATGAGTGACATGATTTGGAATTCTAACCCTTATCCTCCCTGTGCAAGCCATGTCAGCAGTTTTTGATGTTTCTGGAAGGTCTGCCAAAACATGCCTGGTTTAGATACCATTTTGGCGTGTACACACATATAGTTGACCCACGTTTAATTTCTGATTAGAATGTCATTTTGGAACAGAGTAGTGCTTGATAATTCGAACAGGAAAATGAGCTGAAATTGATATCCAAACAGGCTTAGCGTTTTGACCTCAAATGAATGATACAGTTTGACCATATTCTTTGAAGTTCTTTTCAATGGGTTTGATGTGTCAGTTGTACTTGTCTGATTGACTATTTATTTATCTTGTTCATTCTAACTCCGACTTGCTGATCGTTTAGTGTTTTGGCGTTATGTTTATCTCAGGCAGAGAGGGAGTTGCAGCCTTGGATCGCTAAAGATGATGATCTTGGTCAAAAGATGTGGAGAATCAACCAGCGTATTGTGAAGCTGCTTGTGGAGCTGATGAGAAACCACGATACCCCTGAATCATTAGTAATATTGGCCAGTGCCTTGGACCTCCTCCTACGTGCCACAGATGGGATGCTCGTAGACGGAGAAGCATGCACTTTACCACAGCTGGAGGTATCTTTCTTGACAGTCATTTTATATGATAGCCTCCTGGTTACAAATCCACTTTTTTCTTTCCGTCCCCATTTGTTCTTTGTTTCTCCTAATTTGTTGTAATTTTATGCGCGATAAATGATTACAGCTCTTGGAAGCAACAGCTAGAGCAGTTCAAACAGTGCTCGAGTGGGGAGAATCTGGGGTAGCAGTTGCAGATGGCCTTATCAACCTGCTAAAGGTAAACAAGATGCAAGTACTCTAGAAATGGCTGCTTTGTAAAAGATTAAATTGACATTTATGTTTGGTCAAAGTTTACTTGTCTTGACCATAAAAAAGTCAAACGGGACTCTTAACTTTCCGGGACGGAGGGAGTATGACATAGATGCCGCCTCCCCTCAATTCCCTTTACCAACATTACCCTTTTGTGTGTGCAGTGCCGTCTTCCAGCTACAGTCCGTTGCCTTTCACATCCAAGTGCTCATGTGCGGGCCCTAAGCATATCAGTTCTGAGGGCCATACTTCACACCGGACCAGTAAAGCCCAGTGCTGAACAACCACCACTGAATATAAACGGCATCTGTGGACCTGCTTTTGAGTACTTAAACACAGACATTATAAACTGGGAAGCAGATATAAGCAAGTGTCTAACATGGGAAGCACGTACCCGACTCTCAACTGGAATGCCTAATCAATTTCTCGAGACCGCAGCTAAGGAATTGGGATGCCCTATATCCATCTGATTCAAAACTCAAACTCAGTATTTGGGGTCCATTGGGTTTATGTTTTTACCTTTTTTCGGTCTTACTTCAGGTACGGATTAGGCACGAATATTTTGTTGCCACCAATTAGCTTGATGGATGCAGGGAAGCCAGATTCTGGAAAAGTAACTAAATATAAGCTCTCTTTTTTTTTTTCTTTCTCCCTTGTTTTACAGTCACATCTAATGTAATGAAAATCGTTGTACAGTGAGACACTATTAGGATTAGTGCCCTGTAGCTTTTAAGTTTTGTATTGTTATATATATATATATATATATATATATAGGTCCGAATCCTAATATTACTAGTGAGATTGTAGA
The DNA here is from genome assembly GCA_026119855.1 of Campanula takesimana. Taxonomy (NCBI): domain Eukaryota; kingdom Viridiplantae; phylum Streptophyta; class Magnoliopsida; order Asterales; family Campanulaceae; genus Campanula; species Campanula takesimana. The sequence continues at coordinate 570,113 of JAOWBW010000714.1, forward strand.
TGTAATGTTGAATTATTTTTACATGGAAATAAAAGCAGATGGATAACTCATGTTCCTGCGTTGGGGTATTCCTACTTTAATATTCTTCTTTGGGTACATATAAAGTCACAAAAAAGTGCCACAAAATATTCCTCACCAGTTTGAGGACCACTTTTCTTTTGACAGCGGAGTATCTTTCGACAATTTCAAACCACCATTTAACACAAATTATCAGATATTAGGTAATAATACCTCCGTTCCGTCCCATAGTAAGTGTCGGCAGCAGTCAACGTGTTAAGTGTATGCATGCAACCGCAATACTTATTATGGGACGGAGGGAGTATACGTTTTCAACTGCAGGGAAACATTCTTATGCACCAAATCAGACATGAGAAAGAACCTCAATGTCACCTGGAAAATAAATTACTATTAATTTATATAGTAAGAGTAGTAAACAAAAACACAAGAATCCTTGGGGAACCTAAACCCTAAAGTCCATAGTATCTCATCCCCTTACATCAGAAAAAAAAGTAAGTATAGAACTTACAAAATCAGGACAACAACTCTAATAACAAAATATTTTTTCGTGTGTATCTAGAGTTGAATCATTAAGAAAAAAAATTAAAATTCCTCGTATCAGCTAACCTCTTTCTGTAATAATCCGTATACTCTCTCATTCTTAAACACCCGGAAATGCTAAACCTTTTCATCAACTTCTGATGATTCTGCAAGCAACCCATATTTTTCCTGGCTGTTTTTGGGCATTGAAATGCTACGACGTTCCTTGCCACCTGGTTTTGATGAGGCGTTCCCGTACCATACCATTCCAACTACAGCAATGATCATCCCGACCACAACATGCAAGTTCAAACCCTCTTTACCAAAGAATAGGAACCCGAGAATCAAAACAAGGATTGTTTTCATATGCCCAAGTACTTGAAACGATACTGCTGTGAATCTGCCTATGCAGATGAATTGGCTGAGGTTGGTCCCTACTGCTATTGTGCATGATAGGAGTATAAACACCTGTACCAGAAATATTGTGATCAGAGGAGATTGTAGAGATGGAGAAAAATATCAAGGTATCGAGTCTACCAGATAAAATAATCATGAATTTTGTAAGAAAACGACCGAGAAGAAAATACAAAGTTGGACTTGGGTTAAAGAGTCATAAATCTGCACATTGGAATAAAATATACTCCCTCGGTCCCTTAATAAATCCATTTTTCAAAACTATTGTCCCTAAACGCAAGTCCATTTATTTCTGTGATGTTACTAAATCACTAGTCAATCATATCATGCTCTAATTTTTATTTGCCATCACGATGTCATTTGGTGAAATCGTAAGGATATTTATGTATATATGTGGGTCCGACCCTTCCATGAACCCAACGCATAGTGGAAGCTTGTTTCTCACCAGGTTGCCCTTTATGTATTTATGCTGCTAAAATTACTTGAATCTCAATGTTCTTAAATTTCTAAAATTACAAATAAAAAAAATTCAATGTCAATTAAGAACAGATACAACTTCTGTTGTTACAAAATTACACCAGCTTTTCTGTGTGTCATTCTTCAATCCATGTATATTATCTTTAAAGAGGCAGCTAAGGGAATACTCGTTTGCTATAAGTTCAATAATTACCCGATGCCCCAGACCCCCAGTAAAGAATCACCCCAGGTATAAGATAGATAAAAATTGCATGAATTGATACTACTGAGGTCATAATAGGACTTATAGACTGAGCCCACAATCAACAACCTTAAATCAAGTACGCTATCTTATTGTCCTCGACTGCCACAACAAATACGAATAACTAGATTACACTTAAGGTAGAATTGGGACCAACGAAATTAAGGCAATGCAAATCAGTATGCCAGAATATGCACAAATGAAAAGGTTGCTGACAGTGCAGTGACATGGCAGCCCAAAACTAATGTGAGAACTGTATAGATGGTTTCTGATAAACTTACCGAAGAGGTTACATTGTAGTTAAAGGCATCAACTCTCTTGCCTGTCAACCAGTAATCCAGAAAAGGCCCTACAAGCAGCAGAGATCCGGCTTGGACAGGTGCAGTATGTCCCAACAGATTGAAAGAACTGAGGGAGTACTTTCGCTGAAGGTAACTTACATACTGTTCAAGCAAGATCAGAGACGTCAGATCACATTTAAGAATTGTATTTACAGAATTTCAGGGATAATATTCCAACCAGAAGCTCCAATGGATTTTATCAAAATACAGCTACTATATTGAGAATAATAATTGAGGTTCAATTTTTTCCAAGTGTAACTTCAAATCTGTACACACAAGTAATTGGTGAAAATGCATGACGTAGTCTGTGAGTAATCTACATGATCTGGATAAGTTCTGGTAAAAACATGTTCAAATATCTTGTACAGTGTGATAAGATTTTAAGGATCGTAATGAACAACTTACATATTGTTGCAAAGAAGTGCTCCACACTGCAACAAAAGCAGCAATAAAACCTTTGGTGTTAACACTCACGTCAGTAACTGTGCAGACAGCAACACCTAGGAGAACGATTAGGATACTGAGCTTGGTGTCTCTTGAATATCGAACCTTGTCAAAAACGACTTCCAACAAGCAGGATACAGGAATCATACTAAGCTTCGCTATCTGAGAATTACAAGAAAGTAAAGGTTACTTTATGATCAGCATATAGCAGAACCCTCCCCCCCCCCTCCCCCACAAAGCCCCTCGCACACCCCCATTTAAAAAAAAAAGGAGAGAGAGGGATTTACCTGATAGAAACCCACTGAGTTCCACATCAGACTAATATTCATTCCAACAATGGAGAAGTTTGCAAATAAAACAAACTTCAGAAGCTCGTGAAGGGGTAGATGAGACGGTTGGATGTATCCCAACCATCTAAGAACAGCAGTCATCAAGGTTGTGGTAATAAAATGCATTCCAGTTAAAGTTGTGGCTGCATTGAATTTAGTCACCAAATCTAGTTAGCTTTATACGGAAAGGACTTAGAACAAATCTAAACCATACTATTAATCAACCAAATATAGCATAAGGCTGTTACTGATACGTGACCGCATTAACATCATTAGTCCAGCATGATTACTCTCAGTATATTTATTCCTAGCAGATAGAAGATGCAAGTTCGCCAAGTGAAGATACATTTATTCGGTTGTTTGTTGGAGGGGATAATTAGCAAAGTAACACTTAACCAAAAAGGGACTACTTCTTTTCTTATCAAAAAGAGAAAAGAAAAAAAAAGAGAATCAAAATTACAAAAAAACCACCATAGTAGGACTAATATCAAAATTCTAACAGAATGAAGAAAAAGCCATCAAGAAGTACAAGGAGTGACCAGAGAAAAACAGAAAGAAACCCAATTCTCGTTTGGCATGCAAAAATGACCATTCCGTTCCCTGGTATATTTCATTGCATGATAGTGAAAAATAGCATGGAAACGCGACTCATTCGTATCAAACGAGGCATGAGAGCATTTAACAATGGAAGGGGGAAAATAGATATGGGATGTGGTTGCTGTATGTTACAGAAGGAAACAGCCAGATGAGGCTATACAACTAGTTCAATACGCAAACAACATTATTTCTCTAAGCTCCTTGACCTCAATAATCACATTTGCCATGCAATCAATAATGGCATTATTCTTTCTAAGCTGATTATTATATATCGTTTGTTAAAAGCCCTTATTTGAAGTAAACGAAAGAGGTCAAGAAAGGTGTCTCTCTCTTCTTTTCCGCGTTTTAGCCGGTTCTTCGCGTTACTGTTTTAGTAGGAATTACCGTGGGGCCTTATGGGGGAGGGCCCAGCCCAATAGGGACAGCACACACACCCCCCCCCCCCACTTCAAGCGCACCTCTGTATCGACTGAATCACTCTAAGGTTCTAATCGGTGGAACCGGTGAACCACGCGAGCTAGTTAGATGCGTGGGGGTGTAATGGGGGAAAGTTTTGTCTCAGATTCTCTCATCATACAACTATCCATCATCTCCGCTGTAGTAACGATTCTCTATTTTTCAGAATTTATAACAAATTATATATGTACACACACACACACACATATACTCCCTCCGTCCCACTACAAGATGCACTTTTAGTTTAGGCACGGGGATTAAGAAAATGTGCAAGTGGTGGAAGTGTTGTGAGTATGGAAAAGTGAAGTAGGAGAGAGAAGGTGGGGTAGGGAATAGTAAGTGGATAGTTGTTGTGAGTATGCAAGTGGGTCCCATTGAATAAAGAAGTATTTAAAGTTTCCACTTTAGGAAAGTGCATATTTTAGTGGGACACCATTTTGGGTAAAGAGTCCATTTTTTTAGTGGGACGGATGGAGCATATAGTGTTTGTTTGTTGCTGTAAGTTAAGGAAAAATCACGGGCATTAAGGAAAAGTAGTATAATAATGGTAGTGGACTAGCGGATGTGACTATGACAATTGGGTGGAAATTGTGAGTGGGATAGTTGTTGTGAGTATGACAAGTGCGCGCCCTTTGAATAAAGAAGTACTATAAATTGACCATTTTGGGAAGTGTACTTTATTATGGAACAAGAACAACCAAAAAGGAAATTAGTGTAGTTTATTATAAGACGAAGGGAGTATTAGATTACCATAAGTGAAGCCATACGTAGCCATTAAAGCTTTGTTGACTATGATGATCCCGACAGAAGTGACCACATTGAACGTCCACGCTGCAGTATCAACTGCAGCCTTCTTATCAGCCTTGCTTGCTGGAGCCATTTTCACCAAATCACGATAATTGGCCACAGGAGAATCTTTATCCCTTGTGCACCAAAAATGAATTTATGCAGATCCACATCAATCTTAAAAGACCTTTTTCCTGCTTCAGAAAAAAAATATTGCGAACATAAGAATACGTCATACAGCAAGCACACAGTATAATGTGCGAGATAAGCAGACAAAACAATATTATGACTCAAAGGGAGAGGGAAACTCGCAACAAAAAAGATTTTCTTTCACATAGGTGATAGCTCTAGATTCAGCAATATGGAGCAGAGTTCACAATTTATCATTACTAATTGCAGTGCTTGACAGAATTTATGTAAGAAAATGTTCCAAGAGAAAATGCTCAATAACAAAAACAGATTGACTAGAATCATAGAACTCTTTGTACTGATAACAGATGTATTTATTTTCAATAACAGAAACACTAGTGCACACACAGTAGTTTTGAGGTTAATTTTGGTAATTTCAATTATTTATGTGCTGAAAACTGATGTTCTATAATTCAAATCAAGCCATACTCACATAAGAGTTCCCAATGGAAAATAGAAAAGGAGACAGGAAGGGCCAAAAAACAAAGTGGCCCCACAAAACTTCAAATCCTTCCAGTCACATTAAAATTTGAAATAACAAATACTCCACCTAACAGTCAATCTTCTTTGGAAAGGTAAACTCAGATGTAAATTACTACTATCATTATTCTGATGCAAACACAAATACGGCTCCAACTCCAACTCCAGGAAAATCCAATGCCAACTAAAAATACTTTCAAATTTTTGTTTACAAAATGACACTTTATCGGGTCGTATGGTACTGCCTCCTGAGTGTTTGCTCCCTTCTTATGTCGCATAACCACAAAAACTTTGATGAGTTTCTCATAATATCGTTCTGTTAAGTGGCTTTAGTCTACGCAACATAAATAAGCTTTTTCACAACTGCCATCGTCACACTAAATTCCAACTCTGCAAAATTAACTCAAATTTCATTTACTGCATGATTAATTATTAGATCAATGGTACAGTAAATCCAATATTTACATCAAAAACTGCAAGACTCCACCTTGATCACAATGCAGATCCACAACTTTCCAGATCGAGAACTATACACACACTCTGCACAACTCCAAATCAAGCAACAAGAAAAAATTTCCAATCAATTAAATTTAAAACACGATCCAGATTCCAACACCAAAAACAGCAAAAAGTAGATCGCAAACACAAAATTACCAAATAAAGACTTAGATCCACATCCAATTCGAAGTACGTCTAATTCAAAAAACAAATCAACGACCAAAAAATCAAACAATTTGACAGCCAATTAAGTTGATAATGAAAACAGCAATTACCTTACGGAAGTTTATATGAGCATGAATTGAAATTGACTGCAGCTCGACAAATTCGGATCTCTGCAATATATAATGATACGTAGTTGAAAATTAATGGCTAGGGTTTGAGAAAGAGAGTTTTATTCTTCAACTTCTTCTTTCCGTTGTCTGTGAAATTGAGCTGGTCTCTTCTTTTTAAACTACAGTTTCTTCCGTTTAAGTCTTCGGGGGCGTGTAGCAGCGTGGGGGTGTGAGAGAGAAAGTGCGTGTGTTTTGGTATTACTCCCTCCTCACCTCCCCCTAACCGTCTCATCCTTATCGCTACTTATTTTCATTTTATCGTCTCATATTTATTGCTTACTTACCCAAAATATTTACTTTTCTCTTTCTCATCCACTCACAACAACTATCCACAAACTTATTTTCTATCGCTTACCCACTCACAATACTTATTTTCCAACATACTATTTTCTTAATCTCTGTACTCTCTCCTTAATATGGGACGGAGGAAGTAATAATAAATATGGGACGGAGAGCGTATAAGGGGAGGAAGACGTCGGGGGAATGAATAAGAAACTGTAGTTTTTAGGCCAGAAGTAACAGCAACAATGTGCTTTTTCGCTTTTTTATTGTTGAGTTGGATTAAATTACAAAAATTTCCTTTTCTTTGAACAATAATAATAATAATAATTAAAAAAAAATATTTTTTAGATATTTATTTACAAAGATGAATAAAAGGCAACTACATTTTGTTGATCATATACTCCATTATCAAACTCCGTAGATTAAACATACAACAATTGTCCGACTGATTCTATAATGTAAACTAAAATTGATAATGGACGTTAAAAATTATAGACAAATTCTTGGCTACAACCGCCGCACCATGTGCGGCAACATTGATTTGTTCCGCAGCTTCTCGCAGCTGCCTACTCCGCTACAACCGACGGTCAGATCCAGCCCTCCCTCTTCCCAGATCGCGACACATGTCTTTCTTAAAAAAAAACCTCAATAACTTTAAAATGCTATATCTTGAGATTTATAAGTCGGATTTTTTTTAAAAACACCGTTGTGTTTGTCTCGACGAGACGAATAAAACTACATAGGTCATGATATGGTTTGATTTTTTTTTTTTTTTAAAAAAAACATATTTTTTTACACACAAAAAGTTTGAGTTGCTTGTCAGCTGAGATGTAACACTTTGTTCTAATAAAAGTAACAGTTTCATATTCAAAAACTAACACTTTTACAGTCAAATGTAACAGCAATTTTACAAGAAAATTTAAATTGTTTTGATAGTTTTTGTAAAATGTAACATTAGTTTAGTTTGTTAATCTTATGTTAATTTTGAAAAAAAAAATGTTACATTTGAAAAACATTTATTTTTTATATAATTATAAATTTTTGTATAGATGAACGTAACATTTTTATTTAGTAAATGTTACTTTTCTTCTTTAAAAAAAGAGTAGAAATTCTTATATATAATCGAGTTGCATTTCAATTGTTACTTTCTCAATAAAAAAATTGTTACATTTAAGATTTAATGTTACGTTTAAGAATATAAACTGTTACAATTGAGATAAAAAATGTTACACTTATTTTTTATAAAATGTAACATTAGTTTAGTTTGTTAATCTTACGTTAATTTTGAAAAAAAAATGTTACATTTGAAAAACAGAGTGTTACATTCTTTTATAAAAAGTGTGACATTGGTTTAGTTGTCAATCTTTATGTTTTCTTTAATCTATTGCAGCAAAATTGTGGTACATTTTGAAGAAAAAAAAGTGTTACATTTGAAAAGAAAAAAGTGTTATATTTCGTTATAATAAGTGTTACTTTTGTTGGGAGAAAAAAAAGTTGAGGTGGCAAAAAAAAAAAAAAATCGAGAAAGAAAAGAGGAAGGGGCTCCTGTCACGGTGCAACCGTTGCACATGACCCCCTCAAAATTTAATGTTAAAAATTTTGATTATTAGATTTTTTTTTCCCCATTTGGATTCATGTCAATGATAATGTGATGAAGTTTTAGGTTGGATATCACATGCCCCTTTTTTTAATGAAGTTAATTATTTTTTATTTTTAAATATGTTAATAAAAATAATACTTAATAATATGTATTATTAATTTTATAACATGAAATTACTATTAAAATAATATACTTATGTGAATGAAAACTACAGTATTTAAGTTGGTATGAACGAAAATTCGTTCACAGACCAATTTCATTCTCGTTTTCATTCACCGCTGTTGATGCTCTCAAAGTTGTTGAATATGGGGTTAAAATTAGGGATGACCAAACACGGTTACGGTTACTGTTCCGGAAAAGCTTGAACCGTAACCGAACCGTTTCTCTTCCGGTTACGGTTATGTTAGGAACCGCCGGTCCGCAGTATCTTTTTTTTAAGTATTTTAAATTTTTTAATAGAAAAAACAATTTTAATATTATTTTATTACCGATTTTTTTACAAAAAGGTATAGAAATAATGTTTAAAGAGGTCTGTCCCTCTTTTCTTTTATATATTCAATAATTTTTTTTATTTTTTCAGTCAAAACTCAACTTTTCTTGTCAACTTTCCGTTAGTAACGGTTAATTCTGATGAAACCGTTAGAAATCAAACGATTTTGACAGTTTTTCAACGGTTTTGCTGACGGTTCCGGTTCGGTCATGCGGTTCGGAACCGCCGGTTCACGGTTTTCAGAGGGGATGAAGCAGAACCGACCGGTGTTACAAACGGTCCCGGTTCACACGGTCCCGATTTTCATCAAGGTTCAAGGCGATTCCGGGCCGGTTTGGCGGTTTCAATCTGTTTCCGGTTCCTTTTGACCGTCCTTAAGTTAATAGTCCAAAAGAAAAAATTGAAAGGACTTAATCTCATAATATATGGGGTTTTAGTGATTTACTCAAATCATATTCCAAATGTTTATACTTGGAAGAAGATGGTATGACAGGTTTGGCATTTTTGTAATTTTGTTGGTGGTTCACAGTACAAAGATTGGCATTTTGCGAATCTTTTTCTCCCAAATCCGGATCTCCGAGCGGACCCTTTTATATGGACGGGACGACCATGGCCGTATATGACATTTTCGGAGCCGAACCTCAATAGTGATGGAACGGGCCTAAGATTTGTTTGATCTTTTCCCAAGTTTGCACCGACTTGATTCAAAATATCTACCCAATACTTAGGGATGACAATTTGACCGAATCCGATCTGTATCGAAGGCGATCCGATCCGAAAAAATAGGGTTTGGTTTGCAATTTTTAAAAGGGGCTTGGACTCTAGGGCCCCTAAGCCCAGATTCAAACCCAAATAAGGAAAATCCAGATGAAAAATTCCTCATACACCCCTCACTAGCAAAAAGATGCAATAAGACTAAAATGCCCTCATATCTCCTCCCACCCCTCACCAGCAAAAAGATGCAAGAAGACTAAAATACCCTCATATCTCATCCCATCCTTACTTTTTTGGTCAAATCCTAGTCAGCTCTTATAACTTACACATAATTATATATAAGAGTCAAAAAAATTAATTTTTTCATTTTTTTTAGATAAAACAATTATTGTTTTGGTCAAACTCGGTCAAACTGAAGTCAAACTCTTATAACTAACACATAATTAACATATAAGAGTAAAAAAAAATACTTTTTTTATTTTTTTAGAAAAAAATATTAATAATATTTGGTCAAACTTGGTCAAATGATAGTCAAACTCTTATAACTAACACATAAGAGTAAAAAAAAATCACTTTTTCCATTTTTACCAAAAAAAAATAACAATTTTTTTGGTCAAAGTTGGTCAAACTGCAGTCAAACTCTTATTACTTACACATAATTATCATATAAGAGTTACAAAAAATAATTTTTTTCATTTTTTTACAAAAAAACTATATATTTTTTTGGGTCAAATTTGGTCAAACTCGGTCAAACAGCAGTCAAACTCTTATAACTGACACATAATTAACATATAAGAGTAAAAAATTTTGTTTTTTTCATTTTTTTAGAAACAAATATTAATAATATTTGGTCAAACATGGTCAAACAGTAGTCAAACTCTTATAACTAACACATAAGAGTCAAAAATTTCACTTTTTCCATTTTTTTTACAAAACTAATAATAAATGTTTTGGTCAAACTTGGTCAAATAGCAGTCAAACTCTTATAACTAAGACATAATTATCATATAAGAGTTACAAAAATTATTATTTTTTCATTTTTTACAAAAAAATAATATTTTTTTTAATCAAATTTGGTCAAACTTGGTCAAATGACAGTCAAACTCTTATAACTAACACATAAGTGTCATGACCCGAAATCTAGGCTCTATTTTATTAGTAATTAAATGATTTTTATTTAATTATTTGCTTATTTATTTATTTAAATTATTATTTATTTAGATAATTATGTGTGCAATTTATGTGTTATTATAATTATGCCTAGCATATTATTTGGGTCATTTGTGCTAGTGTGGAAGTGTTGAGTCTTAATTGTTAGTCGGGAGTGTAAGTAATTGTGCTAGTTAGTGGGGGAAGGGGGCTAGGTGTAACTTTTCCATCTTCATCTTCTCCCTACTCACCTCCCTCACCCTACTCTTTCACCCTCACACTCCACCTCCATCTCTCTCTCCCTGGAAACTCTCTCTCTCTCTCTCCCCTTGTATATGGTAAGTTCTTCTCTTCCTTCTCTCTTCTTTTCTTCATCTTCCTCTCATAATCTCTCATTTCTTAAAACATGAACCTTGTTTAGATCGTCGATAGGATCGCGTAGAACAAAAAAGAATTGAATTCCGTCAACTTTGAGAAAATCCGGGTAAGTTACTTTTCCCCCATTTTGATGCTAAAATGTTCATATCATGTTTATATGATGTTTGATGTGTTATATTTTAAGTTTGATTGAGCTTGGAATTTATTGGGAATTTATTTTAGTTTTGATCAAAAATGGTGAAATCTAGAATGTGGGGATTTGATTCTTGATTTTGGTTGTTAAATGTTGTTGTATGAGTCTTTTTAGACTTATAAGTTATTTTGGTACATTAGTAAGCTAGTTGGAAGGTTAGATTTTGGTTGAAATGTGTTTTGGTATGAAAAATGGAAGAACCCATGTTGTTCTTCCCGATTTCTGGCAATTCCAGAATATTGGGCGACCGCCCAAAAACGTATGGGCGACCGCGCAACTATCTGAAAGCTTTTGTTCTTGTTTGATGGCCATTTTGGGCGACCGCACATACCATTTTGGGCAGCCGCACAGTCCTCTGAATGTTTTCATTTTGTTGGTTTGTGTGATTGAAGAATGCGTTTTTATCCAAATCTTGGGTGTCCTTCTAGTTGACCTTAGTGATCATTGTAGTACACTCTAGTGATAGAATTGGGTCCTTTGTGATTAAGTTTGTGTTGGAAATTAATTAAGTGTTAATTGTGATTGTTGGAACACTTTAATTGTGCGTGACTGGTACATTTCACTTTCTTGGTGACTACTTGGTATGGTTCCCTACTTTGGAACCTTAAGTTGTTTATTCATGCTAAATTATTATTACTTAGCATTTATTTGGAAGCCCAGCTGGCATATTTGTTGCATCGGGCGATGGGAAGGATTATAATGGCAAAGCCAAGTCCATTATAATGTTGACCATTGTTTTGCCTTTACTATACCCCTTCTCCAGATTGGCCTTGGAAAGGATAAGTTAGCTTCCTTTGGGAATGTATCTAGCTATCGGGCATGACTTTGTGTCATGGTCCTTGTCCTTTGTGACACTTTTATGGTTATTGGTTCCGGTACCAGGGTTTTCTCTTCGGCTTTCATGCTATTATGAAGATGATGATTTGTTGATTAGTGAAGCTGCGCAGCGATCCTTTATTTGGATGTTCCGGTTTGGAAAACCTTGGCTATATCCTTTGTTATGTGTTTATTTCCGCTGCTATCTGTTATGTGATAAATGCTATGTGCTATGTGATATTTATTATTGCTTATTGCTTCTTGCATCTTAGCATGTCATGTAGTTGCATTAGTAACTTATTGAGATTTATCTCACCCCCTTTTCTTTTATCTTTGTTTTTCCTTAACCCCCCCAGGTGCTAAGGATTAGTCTCGCTGATCACGAGAAAGAGGACGTCGAGTGTGGATCCATTCTTTTGGGGAAGGTTGTTATAGGTTGGTTTACATTATGTAAATGTGTAACCATTTTGGGATAGTTGTACCAAACATTGACGTCATTAAGAATTGTATATTTGTATTTTGTTGGGCATAAACTTGTGGAAGTTTATGATAGTTGTAATTGGTTTTTATCAAACTTGGTTTTGTAAAACTTTGGATCATCACCTTTTGGTATCAAATGAAATTTTTAACTCTGGTATTTCTTAGTTTTGGTTTTAGAGTCGACGTCCAGATCGCGGTCTCGGGCCCGCGGGGTCCGGGGTCGCGACAGTTGGTATCAGAGCTATGGCATTAGCTCTACGTATAAGTATAGGTTGATTAGTTTGACCTAGGAGGATAGTAGTGTGCGGAGTGATTAACGGTTGATGTTTTATGCAGGTACTTGTTTACAATGGTTCGTAGAAGGAGTGGTGAAGGTAGTACCGGTAATGCAAATCAGAATGATACAAGGGAAGAAGCCCGTGCCATGTTCCAAGGCATGTTCGAGGCGGCCATGAAGGCCATACATGATCAAGGTCCGAGGGTAGAACAAGCACCACCCCGCTATGGATTGGAGCAATTTCTCAAACTGAAACCGGTTGAATTCGATGGGGAACCCGATGTTCGGAAAGCTGAGTTGTGGATTGAGTCGATGGAGAAGATTTATGATGTGTTTGGGTGCACGGATGAGGACAAGGTCCGGTTCGCGGCTTACAAGCTTGTGGGTGCCGCCGAGCATTGGTGGAAGGGTGTTAAAGCTAGTTGGGATGATACTCGCACGGTGTATGCGTGGGAGTTGTTTGTGCGCAAATTCAAGGAGCATTTCATTCCGGTTGTTGATCAAAACCGAAAGGAGATCGAGCTACTCAACCTAGAGCAAGGATTGTTGTCTATAGCACAATACTCGGCTAAGTTCATAGAATTAGCCCGGTATTGCGACTATTTGGTGAGGACCGAGGAACAAAAAGCTATGAGATTCATTCGAGGATTGAAGACCTCCATTCGTACTCAACTTATTGCTCAACGGATTGTGACTTTCCAAGATGCGGTGGACCGAGCCTATCTGATAGAGCAAGATATCGGGGAGCACAAAAGGAAAACCGAGGTTATGGGTACGGGTAACCCGGGTAAGCAAGGAGCGCAGAGCAAGTCACAACCAAGGATTGATAATCGAGGTAACTTTGGGGGACAATCTCAGTTTAAGGGGTAAATCACACCGAGGAATCCGGGTACTACTCCGGGGATTCAGAATAGGAAGCCTTGTACCTTTTATCAAAAGGTAGGCCATGCGGAGGATAGGTGTTGGAAAAAGCAAGGCAAGTGTACCAATTGTGGTGAAATGGGGCACTTTGCGAGAGATTGCACGAGGCACCGAGGACAGTCATCCGGGCCTGGGGTTGGTATTAATCAGGGTCAGAAAAGGGATGCCGCCGGGAAGCCCAAAGTTCAAGGGAAGGTTTATGCCATAAATCAACAACAAGCTACCGATGATCCATCCGTTATTGGAGGTATTGTTTCTGTGTCTAATGTGAGCGCACGAGCGTTAGTAGATCCAGGATCATCTCATTCATACATTTCTGTGCAATTTGCTTCCATGTTAAATGCTGCATTCGAGTCTTTACCGTACGTGCTAGAGGTGTCGACCCCTATAGGAGAATGCTTGATTTCTGATCGAGTCTTTCGTGCTTGTGACGTGGTTATTTGTGGTCGTGTCCTTTGTGCGGATTTGGTGGTTCTTCCTATCCAAGACTTTGATGTCATATTGGGTATCGATTGGTTGAGCAAGTTTCATGCTTCTGTTGATTGCCGTAAGAAAACTGTTACTTTTTCTATTCCCGATGCGCCTAAATTTGTGTTTGAGGCTAGTCCTCTGAGTAGAAAGGTTCGCTTAATTTCTTTTATGAAAGCGAGAAAATTATTGCTTAGTGGTTGTGAGGGGTATTTAGCTAGTGTTCTTGATACTAGGAAGGAATCCCCTAGTTTTGATAGTGTTCGGGTAGTTCGGGAATTTCCCGATGTTTTCTCTACCGAGTATGATATGCCTCCCGATCGTGAGATTGAGTTTTGTATAGATCTTTTGCCGGGTACGGCTCCAATTTCGAAAGCACCTTATAGGTTAGCTCCCGCAGAGTTGAAGGAATTAAAGGTTCAGTTGCAAGAGTTGCTTGATCGTGACAAAATATTTTTTGTCAAACTTGGTCAAACAGCAGTCAAACTCTTATAACTGACTCTTATAAGAGTCAAAAAGTCTTATAAACATTAATAAGACTTTTTGCTCGAACAAAACTGAAAAGTCTCACGAACATGGCCTGAACCTGATCATAAGACTAAAGTCTTATTAAACCCATTTTGATACAAATGGACATGTTTTCATGAGATTGAAAAGTCTTATGAACAGTTTCAATAAGACTTTTAGTCTTATGAACACAGGTTTCAAATGAACATGTTTTAATGAGACTGAAAATAGCTCTTATAATACATATTATTAGTCAGCAAAGTCTTATAAACAGATTCAATAAGACTTTAATCTTATGAACAACTTAAAATAATACTTTAGTGTAGAGGCTTATATTTTTTTTTTCAAAAAAAAAACTTCTAAAACGTTTAAACTCAAAAGTAGTTGGTACACCTCATATAACCATAAGGAGATGATATGGAGAGTATTTTAACTCTTGCTTTTCTTAAGGTTAAAAGGTGAAATAGTAATTTTCGTGTGTAAAGTATTTGTATACATGTACTAGGATAGAGAAGTGGAGTATAGTGAATGTTAACAAATGTAGATTCAAACTTTCAACAGGAAGTGGTTTCTGTCATACTTTTGCTTTTCCTAAACAAGCCAACAGACAAGGTATTTCATAGACTTAATGCACTTTTCAATCTGCTCTCTCAACCCCGTTCCCAACTATCTGAATGATGAAGAACTTCGCACCTGAAAGTCCAAAGAGTTGTTGAGTAGCTGATTACAATAGAACTGGCTCATTCTGGACATATTTGAAGTAGATCAACACCGGATCTGGAATTTAATTTTTAATTTGGTCGATCGGAGATACGTGGTCTAAGTTCGTGTGCGCAGTTGGTGCGAAAATGAAGGGAGTTCGTCCGATTTGATAGAGTTTGGCCGGAGAAGAAGCTCTCGCCGGCGGTGACTTCATTGGAGAAGGATCTAGAGAGAGAGTGACGGATCTGAGCACTCTAGATGAGGTTTCCGGACAGATCTGGGCGGAAGGAGCTTCGCCGGCGATGGAGCTTCGTCGGAAAAACATGGAGCCGGCGACAAAGAAGACGAGGCACGGGATAAAGGAGAAAACGATCGGAGTTAGATTGGAGAGAGTGTTCGCCGGAGAAAGGAGGTCGGAGCGGGGGAAGAGGGTTCGCCGGAGAGTTCGCCGACCGGAGGAGGGGGAGGCGATAGGCTGGAGAGATGTGAGAGATAAAGAGAGAAAGTGGTTTGTGCGTGAGGGAGAATGAGAGTATGTGTAAATGAGAGGAGGGGAGGGTTTTGTTTGAGGGGTGGGGTTAATTTCGGTATACATGTGTTTGGTTTGACCAGTCAAGGGGTGTAGGGGGAATTTAGATCTCAGCCCAACTCCTTATCTGGAATTTGGTTTGGGCTGGGATTTATGTGTAATAAAATCTCACACTAGGGGCCCTTGGGGAAAAATTCCTTTTTAAAACACGAGCGGGTTCGGATCGGATACGGATCATGCTGATGATCCGATCCGATCCCGACCCGAATCCTTAATAAATGGTGAATTTTAAATATTTTTAATATTATCTTAAATTTTATTTTTTCTAATTTGTGTTTGTAAGTGAGATTTGGACGATTTTAGACTATTTTCCATACAACATTCAACACTGTGCTTAAAAATATATTTTAATTAATTAATTTTGAGCTAAAAAAAATAGACTTTTAATAAGATTCGGGTCGGATCGGGTCGATTACGGTTTCTTGAATTTTCGGATCGGATCAGTATATTTGAGATTCGGATCGGGTTCGGGTCGGCCATGATCCGATCCGAACCCGACCCGTTGTCATCCCTACCTCTACTCATTATTCTTGTAATTAATAATACTTCCCCATCTTAAAATGATTTTAGCATTTAACTATTCAAACTTTTTAACGATATGAACACTTGCTTCAGTTGTCATGGTTTGTTTATGCAATTTTAAGCTCAAATTGTGAAAAACAGAAAGAATTTTTTGGGACAACAAGAAATGGCAAACAAGAAGATCATTTTGGGACGGAGGGAGTAGTAAGTAAATAAATAGTACTCCCTCTGTCTCACGCCGTTTTTCGCATGTTAGTACGAATGAACTTTGAGCGTTAAATTTAGGTTGATTTATTGTAAAACTTGTTATTGATGCACCAAAATGAATGCTATCATTAACAATTCTTAATTTTTTATTAGAATGATTACATTAACTTAAAATTATTACTCAGAGTTCCTTCGTACAAACGTACGAAAAACAGCGATATTTATTCAAGAACGGAGGGAGTAGTAAATAGTTGTTGTGGGTATGAAAAGTAAAGTTTAATAGAGAAGTTAGGGTAGGGAAGGGAATAAAAGTAATAGATGATTGTTATGAGCGGTGTTCTAAAAGACGTTCGTCTAGGCCGCCTAGGCGCTAGGCGTTCATAAAACGCCTAAGTTCCGCCTAGGATATTGTAACTATTTCTGAATTCTCGACCCCGCCTAAGTTCCGTCTAGACCCCGCCTAGGCGCTGCTACGGCGTCTAGCGACCGCCTAGCGCTTTTTAGAATCTTGGTTATGAGTATGACAAGTGAGTCTAATTGAACAAATAAATATATAAAATTTTTATCTTAAGAAATTGTGACTTATCAATAAAACACTTAAAAAGAGAATTGACAAAGTCTCCTCCATTCCCAGTGTACCACGTGTCATTCATTTAAAAAAACCTCAATAACTTTAAAATGCTATATCTTGATATTTATAACTCAGAAAAAAAATCTAAAAATACTGTTATGTTCGTCTCGACGAGACGAATAAAACTACATAGGTCATGATATGGTTTGATTTTTTTTTTTTAAAAAACATATTTTTTACACACAAAAAGTTTGAGTTGCTCATCAGCTAAGATGTAACACTCTGTTCTGATAGAAGTAGCAGTTTCATTTTCAAAAAGCAACACTTTTCACAGTCAAATGTAACATCAATTTTACAAGAAAAATTAAATTGTTTGATAGTTTTTGTGGTTAGAAAAAGGGGAAAAATACGTTTTGATGCAACGTACCACACCCTAGATTACACTAAATGCAACGTACTTTACAGTTCCCACATAATGCAACGTACATTCCAATTTTGTTTCAAATAATGCAATTTCCGTTTTAAATAATGCAATATTGATGAATGTAACATTTTTTATTTAGTAAATGTTACTTTTCTTCTTTAAAAAAAGAGTAAAAATTCATATATATAATCGAGTTGTATTTCAATTGATACTTTCTCAATAAAAAATTGTTACATTTAAGATATAATGTTACATTTAAGAATATAAACTGTTACAATTGAGGAAAAAAATGTTACATTCATTTTTTATAAAATGTAACATTAGTTTAGTTTGTCAATCTTATGTTAATTTTGAAAAAAAAAAGTGTTACATTTGAAAAAAAGTGTGTTACATTCCTTTATAAAAAGTGTGACATTAGTTTAGTTGTCAATCTTTATGTTATCTTTAATCTATTGCAGCAAAATTGTGGTACATTTTGAAGAAAAAAAAATGTTACATTTGAAAAAAAAAAAGTGTTACATTTCGTTATAATAAATGTTACTTTTGTTGGGAGGAAAAAAAGGTTTGGGGTGGCAAAAAAGAAAGAAAAAAAAAAAGAAAGAAAGAAGAAAGGCGGCTCCGTACGCCGTCGCACGGTGCGGCGGTTGCACAGGAAACCCCCTCAAGAGAATTCATGCAAATTGGATGAAAAATCTATATAATATATGAAAGCAGGAACATTTCCTGCTCCCACATTGCGCCACCTCATAATGCCACTTCATAATACCACTTGGCACATTTCTACAATTCTATTGGTCAGCTCATTTTGAGGGTTTCAACATATAAAAAAAAAAAAATCAATCCAGAAAATTCAAATAAGGTAAAATGATTTCAAAAAAAAAAAAAAAAAAAAATGTTAAGCAAAATGATTTCAAATAAATTAATCCTAAAAAAATAAGCAAAATAATTTTAAATTTCAATAAGGTAAACCTAATATTAAGAAAAATGATTTCAAATCTCAATAAGGTAATACGAAAATTATGTAAAATAAGATTTGTACCTTATCATGATAGGAAATAGGAAACTATTTTTCTTAAAAAATAAGAAAGTTATTAAAATAAGATCGGTACCTTAAATTTACGAGATAATTACCAATTAACTAACATAAATTTGCAAGCTTTCCCTATCCTTATAATTCTCTAGGTTTTAGGTAAGATCCTTTATTGCTCTCAGTAGGTCTTGAAGGTTTTTTTTTTTTCTTTTATCATCTTCTTTTCTTGCTCGTAGTAGTTTGTTAATCACCTCTAATTAAACTTTTAATTAGTTTAGTTTATATCATTATGTTTACTTTCTTTTCAAGTTTTTTTATATCATTATGTTTTTTATTTATCTCTTGGCATTAATTCTCACTACTCCGTCCCAAAATGATCTTCTCATTTGCCATTTCTCATTGTCCCAAAAAGTTCTTCTCATTTTTACAATTTGGGCTTAAAAGTGGATAGACTCAACATTATTAGTGAAGTAAGGGTTCATGTCCTTAAAAAAGTTTGAATAGTCAATCGTGAAGATCATTTTGGGACGGAGGGAGTATTAATTATGCTTTTCAAATTTTAGCTTATTCTTTATGTGATTATTGAGTAATCCTACAAGGAAATCAATTTCTTGTAACAGTAGAATTTTTATTTTTATTTGTTTTTTTTAATTGATTGTATTTTGAATGTTTGTATAATTTTAAATTTAATTGTTTTTTGTTTTCTTATACATTTGATTGGATGTTATTTTGTCAACAAAGTGTTTTGATTGTATTTTGACTTTTTATTTGCTTTACATTTTATTTATTTATTTTGGAGACTATACATCTTGATTTACCTGAAACTATAATTTCATTTTTTAATTTTTATTAATATTTGATTTCTTATGTTATTTACTTTTTTTTTTTGTTGCTCATTTTGGTATTTATTATAGTTTTGGTTTATTAACGACTATGTTAATTTTTTTTTTTAAAAAGTGATCAGTGTTTCTAGGAAAATTATCTTGGAGATACGAAACCCTCCTCTCCTGTTTCTTTTTAAAAAATACTGAGAAGATAGCTAAGAATGTCTAATCTCTCTCCATCTTTGATATTTTGGCCTAGAACTCCAATTTTTCTATTGATTTATTTTAGGTTTACGATTTGTTTGAATTTATTCATTTGGTTTTGATTATGTATTTCGTTTGTATTTGTGGTATTATTTTTCTTTGTTTTAGGGACCGTTCTTTTTAGTTTTACAACAACACTTTGTTTTTCTCTGGAGTTTTGAACTTTTCTATGGAGAACTAATTCTATTGCTTTGTATTTGAATCATGAACCGTTGTTTGATTCAACTTATTAACAACAAAATTGATTATATTTTAATAAGTTAAATCATGATATTATCGTTATACTAATTTAAATTAATACAACTCTCTATAGTAATATATTTAGTCCTTAATTTTAACGAGATAGTCTAACTTTATATTTAGTGATCAATATATTTTTTTGAAACTCCTTTCTTTGCTAAAAGATGACGAGAGATGCCTCTAATAATCCTACTAATGATTTAGACATAAAAATAACATATTGGTTGATCATTAGTTAATTTTACTATGGCAAGTGAGTCTCGCTATACGTTCTTTTTGTTGAATATGGTTCAAGAAGGAATAGCATCACTAAGCCTAACTAAAAGATGTTTCATAATTCGAAGGTAGTAAGATTATTCGTTATTTAAGCATAATTGTTATTATTGTGTCTAAATCTCCAGCTTCCGTTGTTATGTTTTACATCATTCTTTCTAGCAAAACCTTTGAAGATGATGTTTTAGACTTTGAGAAACGGATTCGTACTAAGGATGGAGAGGAACTAGAGGCGAGAATCAAGCACCAAAGTCAATCACATGTTTGGAAGGATTTAAAAATTCAGCAAATCAGGCTGTAACAGAATGAGGGTTACCAATTTTGGAACAAAGTATATTATATTGTTTCCTAATATAGGGAACCATAGTGACAAATCGTAGCTATGAATCATTCATGTGAAGTACCAAATGTCAATAATACCCTTAATAGAGAACGAAAAAAAAAAAAAAAAAAAGAGAAATGAGAGTCTAAGGCAACTGAAAATTACTACTTCCCTTTGTTCAGGACAAGGTGTTTAGTTTGACTTTACACGGAGATTAAGAAAAAAAAAATGTTGTGAGTATAAAAAGTAAAGTAGGAGAAAGTAGGAGAGAGAAAGTGGGTATAAAGTTTTTATTGTGAGAATGATAAGTGTGTCTCATTGTCCATTTTAGGTAATAAAGCAACCAAAAACTTTAGTTTGAGACAAGCCAAAAAGGAAAGTAAGAACCTTAATTTAGGACAGAAAGAGTAGCAGGGAAGAAAATGTGTAAAGCGTACTCTCTCTGTCCCATAATTATAACTTCACTTGACTATTCAGACATATTAACAATAACTTTTCATTTTTATAACTATTTTTAATCACGTTCAACTATTACTACTCCCATTAAACTCTCTCTTCCAACACCATTGAGTCAACAAATTCATTACAAGGTTAAGTTGGGAATTTCAACAATTTTAGTAAAAATTAGAACCATGTTTTGAGAAAAACATAATAAGGCTTTTTTTATTATTATCATGTATACTTATGTATATATGTAAGCTAAGATCATTAAAGATTTTGATGTTGTAATTCTTATCATTGTATAACATAACTCAAATATATATATTAGAAAGATTCAGTGAGGATTGAATCACATGATAACTTGCCAACAAATGAAAAAGATAAGGCGGGAACATCACGATGTAATAGAAAAAAAAAGATGAAGGAAAGTGCACAGCAAAGCACAGGTATAGTTCAACATATTATTTTCTATTGATATCCTACCAAAATAGAATTGTATTTTAAAAAAAATTGTTTCTTTGCAAAAATTAATTACATTTTAGTTTATTTTACATATGCAGCCTATTGGGATATCGGAGATCCAGATTATGAATGTGAACATTGCCATGCTTTATTTTGGTACGAAGAGAGAACTCCAAAGAACAGGCCATCGATAAATCCAAAATTTTCATTGTGTTGCATGCATGGTCAGGTACAAGTTCCTCTATTGAGACATCCGCCTCAGTTGGTTCGTGATCTATTAGAGGAAGGGCACGAAAAAAGTAAGAGTTTTATGGATAACATACGTGCCTACAACATGATGTACGCATTTACATCAATGGCGGGCACGATTGATAGAAGCGTAAATCAAGGAAGAGGCCCTTATGAATTTAAGATGGGAGGTCGGAATGTTCATCGAATCGGATCATTGTTGCCCAATGAAGGAGCTCCTCCACAATTCTCACAACTGTATATTTATGACACAGAAAACGAAGTTGCTAACAGAATAAAAGCTATCAGGCATTTTCTTTCATAACTTACTTTATCATTCCTAGCTTTGTGTATATATCATGTTATGTTATGTACTAATTTTATATTGCTTGCTTTAAAATGAACAGTAAACACAGGAGTTCAGACTTTGATAACTCGATTGTAGCGGACTTAAGAAAAATGGTTGATGAACACAACCAGTATGCAAAGATTTACAGAATAGCTGCAGATCGTATTTCGTTGAGAGCTTCGAGTGAGGTAAGGCTTCGACTGATAGGGAAACGATCTAAGGATGGTAGAACGTATAATTTGCCTACAACTTCTGAAGTGGCAGCTCTAATCGAGGGTGATATTCAAGATGCACCTGATGTGAGAGACATTATGGCTGAGGAATGGTGTGGTGATTTCAAACAAATACACGAGTTCAACCCATGTTATCTTCCTCTTCAGTACCCGTTGTTGTTTGTTTATGGGGAAGATGGGTTTTATACCGATATTCCTAGAAATATGCCTCCAATGTCAAAGCGACCAACCTTTCTTTGAAAGAGTTCTTATCATTCCAACTACAGGAGAGGTCTGCAGAAGGAACCCAACTTATGAGAAGTGGAAGACTACTGCAGCAGTTTATGGTTGATGCTTATATTATGATGGATACACAGAGGCTTTAGTGGATTCGATGAGAAGTGGAAGACTACTGCAGCAGTTTATGGTTGATGCTTATATTATGATGGATACACAGAGGCTTCAGTGGATTCGACATAATCAACCCGCTCTTAGGGTAGAATCTTATAGGAAACTTACAGATGCAATTTCAAGAGGAGATACTGATCCATCGTCTGTGGGTAGACGAGTTGTGTTGCCGTCAACATACACCGGTGGACAGCAGTAGATGACTCAAAATTTCCAAGATGCATTAGCTATTTGCAGGTGGACAGGATATCCACCACTCTTTATTACATTTACCTGCAATCCATAGTGGCCAGAGATTACAAGATTTGTTCAGAAGAAGGGGCGAAGACCCGAAGATAGGCCTGATATTGTATGTAGGGTGTTCAAAACAAAGCTTGATGAATTGGTAAAGGATTTGAAGGAAAATAAAAAATTTGGCGAGCCTACTGCACGTAAGTAATTCTTTCACAATATATATGTGTGCTGTATTTAGATATCTATTGTTAATATAACTACTTTATCCATTTGTCCCACATTTTTTGCTTATTTTGGTCAACTTGATCAAAATTACCAATTATAGTAGGACGGATGCTATATATAATAATTAATATTTTATTTTATTTTTTAGTACAATAATTTTAATTATGCGCATTTTTTATTTTATTATGTCGTTTACACAGTGGAGTTTCAAAAGCGAGGTCTTCCCCATGCTCATATTCTTCTGTTTCTCAAAAGTAAAGACCAAGCACTAATCGCTGAGGATGTCGACAAGTGTATAAGTGCTGAGATTCCTGATAAAGAAACTGATCCAGAATTGTACGAGGTTGTCAAATAATATATGGTGCATGGTCCTTGTGGTGTTGCTAACCTAAAATCCCCTTGCATGGATAACAAGAGATGCACAAAGAACTTCCCTAAAATTTTTAATGAAGGCACGTCCGTTGAGGAGAACGGATATTATGTTTATCGGAGGAGAGACACTGGTGCTAATGTAGATAAAAATGGAGTTTTGCTTGATAATAGGTATATAGTGCCTTATAATCCACAGCTGTTATTGAAGTATCGGGCTCACATCAATGTGGAATATTGTAATCAAAGCAAATCAATAAAGTACTTATTCAAGTATATCAGCAAGGGAAGTGACAGAATTGGGGTATGTTTCGAAGTGGATGATGAAATTAAAAGATACATCGATTGCCGATATGTCCCTGCATGTGAAGCGATGTGGAGAATATTTGTATTTGATATCCATTACAGGACACCAGTTGTAGAGCGCTTATCTTTCCATTTAGAGGGAGACCAAACCATTCCTTTCAGAGATGGCGATTATCTTCAGGATGTTGTGGGTAAGCCTACTGTTAGCCAGTCACAATTTTTACAGTGGATGAAGATCAATCGTGAGAATCCAGAGGCTCGACAGTACAAGTATTACGAATTTCCGCAACATTTTATTTTGGATAAGTCAAAGCGAGAATGGCGTCCTAGAAAGAGAGGCACATCAATAGGATGAATTTATCATGTCCCCATCAATTCAGGCGATATCTACTATTTGAGGCTGATGTTAAATCACATTGCTGGTGCTACGTGTTACGATGATTTGAGAACTGTAAATAATATAGTGCACGGTGATTACAAAAAAGAATGTTATGCACTAATATTGTTAGACGATGATAAAGAGTATGTTAATGGAATAAAAGAAGCAAGTCAATGGGGGTCACCGGATTATCTACGAAGACTTTTCGCGATGCTACTATTATCTAATAGTATGTCGAGACCACAAGATGTCTGGAATCAAACTTGGCAAGTTCTGTCAGATGATATCAACTACAAGCATCAGAAGAATTTTAACAATACTGGTAAATATTTTATTATGTTAGATCAAACTTTGACTAATAATCGTGGCAAATATTTTATTGTATTGATTAGTTTTTTAACTATACACCCTCCGTCCCAGAAGAAGGCACACTTTTGGTAAAGTTTATCAAACTTTGACTAACAAATTTTAACATTTTCATTAAAATTATTACTCCCTCCGTCCCAAAGTAAGAGTCCTACTTTCTATTTTGGTACTGAGCATGTATATTATATTTACATTAGTGGTCAAAGTTTGATTAAGTTTTCTAAAAGTTCACTTCTACTGGGACTGAGGGAGTATTTAGTTAATCATTTTCGACCTTTTTTCGTTTTAATGTGATCTATTTTATTATATATAGGTTTGACACTCAGTGAAGAGCAAGTTAAAAATTGTGCATTGGCTGAAATTCATAAGTTACTGGTAGCGAATTGCAGCGGTCTACAAAATTTTAAAGATATGCCTCAACCAAGCAATTCTGTCATTTTTGATGCGGAGAATATGCTAATATTGGATGAAATGTCGTATAATGTTGAGGAGATGAAGGCTGAGCACTCTAGATTACATAAATGTTTGACTGAAGAACAAATGATGGTTTATGAAAAGATCATGACGGCTATTGATAGAGAAGATGGTGGCGTTTTCTTTTTGTATGGGTATGGTGGCACGGGGAAGACTTTCATATGGAAGACATTGTGCTCTGCGTTGCGAAGTAGGAGGGATATAGTTCTTCCGGTGGCTTCTAGCGGTATAGCTTCGTTGCTACTTCCGAGGGGTAGGACTGCGCATTCCAGATTTGGTATACCCATACAGGTCGATGAAAGCTCAACTTGCAGCAAGATTAAGCCAGGTTCTGATTTGTGGGGTCTCCTAAAGAAAACGAAGCTCATAATTTAGGATGAGGCTTTGATGGCCCACAAACACTGCTTTGAGGCGCTTGACCGGAGCTTGAGGGACATTATGCGTACTAATGATGGTCGTTGCTCTGATAAGCCCTTTGGTGGATTAGTTGTTGTGTTTGGAGGATATTTCAGGAAAGTATTGCCTGTTGTGCCTAAAGGAAGCCGACATGATATTGTACATGCTGCCATCAGTTCATCTAAACTTTGAAATTCGTGTGAGGTCCTAAAATTGACAAAAAACATGAGATTGCAGGTAAATGATCTAATTTAAAACTCTTTACATATTACATTCCCCTATTGCAGAAACTAAATGTTTCATCTCATTCATTGCCTAAATTTAGGTAGGTTCCTCTTCTTCTTCTGATGTTCTAGAGATCAAAAATTTCGCTGAATGGATATTACAGGTAGGAGATGGGGATGTCGGTGAAGAAAATGATGGAGAAGTTGACATTAAGTTACCGGATGATATTTTGATAAGAGATACAACTGATCCTATTGCAACCATCGTTGAAAACACGTATCCTGACATATTACACAATATGCGTATTGATGGATTTTTTCAGGATAGGGCAATTTTGGCACCAACTAATGAGATAGTAGATACTATCAATGATTATGTGATGTCGCTGTTGCCCGGTGAAGAAGTGTTGTATATGAGTTCAGATAGCATCAGCAAGGAGGACGGAGATATTGCTGGCCACGAGGATGTATTTTCTGTTGAGTTTCTTAATACGATTAAATGCTCAGGATTGTCGGACCATTCCATACGTCTGAAGGTTGGGTGTATAGTGATGCTACTCAGAAACATTGATCAAGCATCGGAATTATGCAACGGAACGAGAATGATCGTTACAAATCTGGGAAAACATATAGTTGAAGCAAGAATGCTTTCAGGAAAGAATAAAGGAATGAAGGTGTTTGTGCCCAGAATGATGTTGAGCCCGTCAGATATGACCAAATTCCCTGTTAAATTCCAACGTAGGCAGTTCTCATTAAATGTTTGCTTCGCTATGACTATAAATAAGAGTCAGAGACAGTCACTTTCTCATGTTGGGCTTTACCTTCCTCGACCTGTATTCAGTCACGGGCAGTTGTATGTGGCAATCTCGAGAGTTACAAGCAAAAATGGGCTCAAAGTTTTGATTTGTGAAAAGGATGGTGAAACGAGCGAGGTGACTACTAATGTGGTCTATAAAGAAGTTTTTCACAAATTATGAGGTAATCCAAAATTTATGAACTTTCATTATTTATTTATTTATTACTTATTATTTATAGATTATTATTATTTTTATGTCGGTATGAACCTTTATTGAGCTACCCCCCCTTTTTTTTTAAATCCCTTCCTGTAGATTGGATTGGCTTATAATACTTCTCTAACACAGTTGCTTTTGTTGTTCCATATACCCAGTATATTTTTCTCATCTATATATATATATATATATATATTGATAGATGAAATGAAGATACTCCGTCCCATACTTATTGCTACTAAATTGGAATGCACGGGGATTAAGAAAATATGTTGGAAAGTAAGTATTGTGAGTGGGTAGGAGAGAGAGAAAATAAGTTAGTGGATAGTTGTTGTAAGTGGATAGGATTATAATATACAGTATTATAGAACAAAGAACTGAAGAACCAGAAATCAAAGTTGCTGACTTTGGACTTTAAACGTTGTATATACTCCCTCCGTCTCATCCAGCCATAACTCAATACATTTTCTGGATTTTTGGATTTCTGCAGGTTGTTTCTCTTCCTGATACTGTTTGTCGCGGGGCCATGGATTCAGCTGGTTAGTTCCTTGAAGCTTCTCTTGTGTCACTGAAACTTTTTGTTATTGAACTTGAGAGACTCAAGCATCATTACATGGGTATCTGGTGATTAGTACTCAGTTCATATTCTATCTAAATTCATGCTGTCCACCATCTTCTATGTCAGGTGGCAATTAAGCAATTTTTTCCTTTTCATTTCACTTTTGTTAAATCTATGATTTTTTTTCTTTTTCTTTTTCTGCCGCTGAGTAAATGTACTGTTGCTGTTGGTAAAATTATTTGTTTTATCACAACATTCATTATCTTGTAGTGATGTCTTTGGTAAATTTGTCTCCTTTTCTGTTTAACCCCTTACAATTGGCTCCTTTTTTCATCTGTTGATAGATATAACATTATGTGTTTATGCCCATATTTTGGTCCCATTTTACTTGAACCAGCCTTCTCCATGCACTTTATCTACTCCAGTTTACATGTTGACCTTTGTAGTCTTGATTGAAAAGAATTATTACATGGTTCTTTCAGATTTGCTTTGTTTTTGAGTGGTTACGTTGGTTTTGATTGTGCATTTGCCCTTCACAATTTCAAGCCCTGGGTGTTTATCATGGAGAACAAGAACGGTAAATTTACTCTTTGTTGCCCTTTTCAACCTCTGCCATGGTCGATTACATACCCCCATCGTCAACTTCAAGTTGCTGTCATCATTAATCAACTGCAGAGTGCTTTTGTTCTTGGGTATTTGTCACTTTTTGTAGCCTAAGTTGCAGAGATACTGAATCTCATTTTGGAGGAATTGAGTAGTAATGATTTTTGTGCTTTCAGTTAGAAGTATGTCAGTTTATAGGTTATTGATCAAGTTTAAAATGGTTGATTAGAGATGGTGTTGTGATTTTGACAACGAGGAAGACAATGAAATCAAGTGGATATTTTGGTAAAATTCATACTAATCCCGTAGTTTACACCGTTTTTACCAAACATCATATTGTAATTGAGAATGAAACTATTAATACAGGTTCATAATAGCAAGGGTATTAATAATACACAGGTTAATGATACAGGTTAATTGTAACGGGTTACCAAACGAGCCCTAAGTGTAGTTATAGCGAATAGAAGGTCTGAACTTTTAGTTGCTAATCCGGTGGAGTTATCTGAAAAGTGGGAGACCACGCGTCTTCTTTGATGTTACACTTGTCAAGAATAAGTTGGGTTATAAGAAAACAATGTTCATTGTCAAGCTCATCCTCATCTTGATGTTAACATCATCGTTGGACTTTATATAGCAATGTAGATCATGGGGGGTTTATTAATTAAAAATGTCAAATTTGAAGATCATTTAGGGACGGAGGGAGTTTTTTTTTTTTTTTTTTTTTTTATTCTTAGCATTACCATTCTCCCGTCGAATCTCGACGGGTTACTCACTAGTTTTGTTAAGACGCGGGTAAGTGGGGTTGACGTTGTAAGGGCGAGGGTGGATAGTAAACTAGGAGGCGCTAAAAACAATTAAGTACGAGTAACTATATCTTTTTTCAAACGGGGAGGGTAATTGAAGTAACGATTTTTTTTTAAACAAACAATTTAAGTACGATTTATAAAAAAATGTCTTTTGACAAGGTGGGGGTTGGCTGGAGTAACAATTTTTTTTTTTTTAAAAAAAATAAGTATTAATAACAATATTTCTTTTGAAGGGGCGGGGTGGAAATGGGTGGAGTAGGGACTTTAGGAAAAATTGAAGTATGACTAACAATAACGGGTGAGAGTGCTAATAAGACCATCTCCACCGGTACTCTAAAACTCCAAATATAAAGTATTGTTTTACTCCAATGGCACTCTAAACATTGCTCTATTAATAGAGCAACTCTATCACTTGCTTCAAATTTGGTGCAAGGGATAGTGCTGCGCTATCCCATTTTCTTCTTCTTTTTCTTTTTAAATATCCGTTTTTTGTTTTTCTTTTTGATATATATGAAAATATTTTACAATATAAAATTATATAACCTACTATTATTTATATATGTGAAACAATAATGACTATTGTTATTATATTCTTATTTAGTATAAGATTTGAAGCAAACTGTTGAAAATATTTGGTGTAAAAATTGCACTACTATAAAGAATAGTGCAATTTTTGCACTAAACTGTTGGAGATGATCTAAATATTTTAATTCGAAGGCTGTGAGGGATTGGATAGATGTAGGAGTGATTAAAAAATGACATACGAAGATAATGGTAAGAAACGAATTTATTTTCCGTTGATCGGAAAATGATTCACGTTGACTATAATTTTTTGTTGTTATCAAACAATGGAAAACGGAAAACATGTTCTGAAAACCATTTGATCTAAAACAAACGGAGCATAAGCTCAAAGAATTGAGTTTTTTTTTTTTTTTTTTTGGATTTCTTACTTTATAAAGTAGGTTTAGAAAATCTCAGTATTCTCAATTAGGTTTTGCATTTTCGTATTCCTCGATGGTAATAGACATTGTATT
The DNA here is from genome assembly GCA_026119855.1 of Campanula takesimana. NCBI lineage: Eukaryota > Viridiplantae > Streptophyta > Magnoliopsida > Asterales > Campanulaceae > Campanula > Campanula takesimana. The sequence continues at coordinate 599,565 of JAOWBW010000714.1, forward strand.
ATTTGAGAGTGAGACCAAAGTAATTTGAAATAGCTGAAGTCTGTTAAATATGATTGATTGTCAAGATATCAATCTGTTATTGCCTAGAGCTGTTTGAATATAGTAATATAGTCAGAATGTGTAATATGTCAACCCGTTCTAGTGATCTAGAAATTTGGTACACATGTGGAATCAAAATTTGTAATCTTTATTCTGGTTTCTCCATTTTTGTTTACCTTGTGACAATGTACATAGCTAATAAGTCGTTAGTGAACCCTGTAAATTTGTGCATTCTTTATTTCACGTTTATTATTGTTTTGGTTGCATGTTCATCACTTTTGATCTGTTATATCAAAATATTTGTATCAAGCGTTTTCGTTATAGCAATTACTTCCTCCGTCTAAGAGTAAGAGTCGTAAATATGATTCACGTGTTTATTAAAGAAACAATAAAAAAGGAGTTAATATTCTAAAAGAGTTGAGAATATAATTGTTCAAAACACTACTCCCTCTGTCTCATAACTATGTGCACAAATTTCCTTTTTGGACGTCTCATTGATAAGTCACGCATTCCTAAAATGGCAAATTTACTAGTCCTCTCACTCATTATCTCTCACAACACCAACCAATCTACTATTCTCTACCCCACTTTCTCTAACCTACTTCACTTTTCACACTCACAACAACTACTCACTTCTATTCATCCCTTAATTCCCGTGCACAACTCATTTAGTGCATATAGTTATGGACAGATTATATTCATTATGCAAGTATGTAAAAAATTGGTTTTTGTTTAAATAACACATACATTATATGGACAAAGTGTTTAAAACGTTATTAATCAATTTCAATTTTAAAAATAAGATTCTTACTCTAAGACATAACAAAAAAGAAAATATGAAAGACGGAGTGAGTATATTTTTGTAACCGTATTTCCACCATTTAATATTGCAATCTAGTAAAAAGAAAAAAAAAGATGTAGCGCTAATTTTGTAACGGAATTGATGTGTGCATCACATGACATGGATACCGCTCTCTATTTATCTTATATACTCTTTTCGTTTCAAACTGATAGTCATGTTTTAAAAATTCAGTTATTTTTGAAATCTTCATTTAGACCGAGTGAGTATTTAACAATACATAAGTTTTGATAATCGAGTTATAAAATATAGAGTATTACTAAATAATTTGCACATATATACTCCCTCCGTCCCATTTGAAGTTTCACTATTTTAGTGATGACACACAAATTAAGAAAAATAATGAGTGTAAGAAGGGTTGTGAGAGGGAAGAAGTTAGTGGGTATGACAAGTGGGACTTACAATTTAAATACTCCCTCCGTCCCTCTTTAATCTACAAAATTTGCCATTTTAGTTGTCCCACTTTAATTTACAAAGTCCCAAAAGGGAAATGTTTTAATACTTTTAAAATAATGGGACCCACTTATCTCACTCACAACAACTATCCATTTACTATTCTCTACCCCACTTTCTCTCTCCCACTCAACTATCTACCCTCACAACACATCAACTTTTTCACTTTTTTCTTAAATAATATGCCAAACCCAAATATTGTAAGTTAAAGAGGGACGGAGGGAGTATGTGAGAGGGAAAAGTTAGTGGGTATGATAAGTGAGCCCCATAATTTAAGTATGTGAGAGGAAGAAGTGAGTGAGTATGATAAGTGGGACCTACATTTGTACCATTTTAGGAAATGATGAAGCTTTTACGGGACACCCATTTAAGTGAAAGGTGAAGCTTCAAATGAGACGGAAGGAATATATATATAAAATTAACTGAAATTGCAATTGAGCGAAAAAGAAAGGAAGACATGAAGTGTTTTACTTTAAAACTAGTGTTACTCCCGTGCGATGCACGGGACATTACTTGTACAAAAAAGACAAAAATTGAAATTATTCTTATAAAAAATAAGAGCATATCTTTTTCTAAATTATAGAACACTTATTTGAACACTACATTATTATCAGTACATACATCATACGTGAGGCTTATCATAATTACAAAGTATTCGAACTTTTGACTGGAGATAAAGCAACAAAATCTTTTAAAAAGATAGTGCATATTATTAATAAATAAGTAAATAAATAAATAAGAAGGATGAAAAATTAACTGGATCCAAATAACATTTTCGTACTCGTACAATTATTTTTCAAAAGTTCAATTAAATTGAGCAATAACGTAAACGTGTGACATTAAAACGGGGAGAAATGGGGGGGGGGGTTAATAATTTTTTGAAGAAAAAAATAATCTTTTGGAAAGACAGATAAAGAAAAAGACTAATTTCACAAACATTTTATAAGCAAACAAACATACTTGTTTTCGTAAGTACATTAACGATTTTACAAACCTTTTAGAATCATGGGCGGTTGGAACCCACCACTCTAACTTTTTTTTTTTTTTTTTTTTTTTTAAACAACCACTCTAACCTTGAAATACCCATTCATATTAAGCAATAGTCTCACGTCTCTCTCCAGGACCCATTTATGAAACAAAACAAAATAAAAAATTGACGTCTCATTATAATTATTAAAGTTAATTTGTGAACGTTTTGAAATTTATCAATATTTATACGTGAATAAATAACTTGTCAACATTGGAAAAATATTTGTTTATATAGTATTATATTTAAAAGGGTTAAAAGACTATTACAGTTTTTTAAAAACTGTACTAATAATTACTCTCTGGCTCATAACAATTTGTATCATTTTAACTAAAATAGTCAATTTAATTACATTTTGATCTATTTTAACAATAAATCACTCATAATAAAATTAAATGAAGATCAATATCAATATAAATATAAATACTCCCTCTGTCCGTCCCAAATTATATGTCTATCTTTCTTTTTTAGTCTATCCCAGATTATATGTTCACTTCCTTAAATGGCAAAAAATCTTTAATATTCCTCCAACTCATTCTCTCTCTTACTTACTCCCTCCGTCCCAAAACACCTTATACATATTTCCTTTTTAGGTGTTCCATTGGTAAGTCCCATTTCCTAAAATGTTCAAAATATATTATTTTTCTATTTTCTCATCCAACTTGTCATACTCACACACCTACTTTGGACTCCACTTGTAAATCCCACTCAATTTATCACACTCACAATCTCTTTTCCACTCACAATACTTTTGAATATATATACTCATTCCTTAATTCCCGTGCATCCTCAAAAGTGGGCAAGGTGTTTTGGGACGTAGGGAGTACTTTTTTACTCACAACACCAATTAACTTACTATTCTCTCCCACTAATTCTCTCTCTTACTTTAATTTTATACTCACAACACTTACATCACATCCACCATTTCTTAATCTCCAAACTTTTGTCCATAAGGAGTGGCTTAGTGGTAGAGCCAAACTTCACAATGTGTGAGGTCTCGGGTTCGATCCCTTCCCATGCCTCCTAGGACATCATTATTATAAGGGGGTAAGTGGGGAACCACTATCGATCCTCTTTAAAAAAAAAAAAAAGAAAAAAAAAATATAATGAGAGAGTGGACATATACTCTGAGACGGAGGGAGTAGTAAACTTTATTTTAGTCACTTACTCACTCCTCCCCAAAAGTCATCGTTACTTATTTCTGTTTTTTGAACGTCCAAAAGTATTTAGTTCTCTTTCTCACTCGCTCACAATAACTATGCACTTATTTTTTCTTATCTCATTTTCTTTCTCCTACTCACTTAGAATACTTACTTTCCCAACGCATTTTGCAATCTCCGTGCATTTAATTTTAGAAATCATTAGTTTGAACGGATGGAGTATCAATTACCATTTTCGTTTCAAAATACATGTCGTTTTAGGGTTTAAAAAGTTAATTGTTGTTCTAAAATATATGAAGACAAATGTAAATAATTATATGAACGGATGGGGTATTACTCATTTCGTTTCAAAATACATATCGTTATTTCGTTTCAAAATACATATCGTTTTAAGGGTTTAAAAAGTGAATTGTTGTTCTAAAATATTTGAGGACAGATGTAAATAATTATATGTCTCTAAAAATAGTCAAGCCAAACTTACAGAAGCAATATGCAAATTAAAAATTTAATCTACCTGTCAAGTGTCTATTAGAGTTTAATAATAAATCCTTTTTTATACATACACTATTAGATTAGACGTAGAGATGATTGCCTAAAATCAAGCGCATATAAGTTGTAATTTGAGAGTTCAAGAAAATAAAAAAATGAGCAAAGGTATGTACACGATTTACCTTCATAATTTTATTTTGTGGGGACAGTAGGAAAAAAAATTCAAAGCATTTACAAATAGTCCCTCCAACCCGGATTAAGATTCTTATAAAAATGGATGCTTACTACAAAGGGCAACTAGTTAGTTACCCGTCTACCCGTCGATAATCGATGGGTATAGTTGGACTAACAATATCCAAAATATAGCTGGAGATACGTATTTAAAAATGTAAGAAATAATCAAAAAAATGTATTTTCATTTTATATATTAAACAATCTTTTATTTTAATTAAATTAAATAATTATTAACTTTTTTACTGACCATAATAGGCACCAACTCCCTGGCATCATAGAGATAGAGAAAAGCTAATGTTTATGTAATCGTAATTTTTCGAGTTCAAATATGAAAATCACTTTGTAAAAAACTTTCATTTCATGGCCACATAATATAGATTCTACTTTTTTCAGTTCAAAAATAAAATAAAAAAAACTTCTCGTTTTATCTATTTTATTTTTTTTAAAGCAAAAACAATATTTTAATGTAAGCAAATTTGATAATATAGAAAAGCGCAATACCCAAACAAAATAATTAAATATTTAAGTTGAAAAAAATGTTTTAGAAAAAATAGAATTGATTTGAAGGCAAATTATATCAAGTCAATTTATGAGTCCAAATCATCTGTGCCACTTTATGTACCACTTTATGTGCCACCAGTGATCTAATGGTTCAAAGTTATTGGGATTGGTATTATTGTAATATTTTGCAAACATGTGAACGGTTGGATTACAAGTGGTACATAGAGTGGTACAAAAAAGTAGTACAGGAGATCTCAATTCTCAATTTATAATCTACATAAATGCAATGAAATAATTAAACTATGCAATGAAAATATTATGTCTATGATTTGATTTATTTATTTTAAATTTACTTAAATTAATTGAAGATCGATTTTTGTTGCTATATTTTAGTTATTTCAAATTTTGAATTATGATGTAATGTCAACATAATTGTAGAAAGCCTATTGGGTGAAGATAAGTAGAATGCTACATGGAATTCCATGTGGCACATTGTGAGAATAGATAAAAACTCTCCTATATTATATATATAGATGCTAGGATTATAAAAAAAAAATACAAAATGAGATAGCGATATTTTATTGATTGCATTCAGTCTGAACCTATCACACACTTATTATAACACCAACACAATTATGTGATTATGTGGATCACAATTTTTAGACATATTTTGTAACTTTCTTATTTTCTATTACAAAAAACACCAAGGAATGCATAAATGATGGCAAGTGGGCGGACAACATAATTGTTCAAAACATTATTGACAAATCAAATGGGTAAAAAGTAAGGTAATAAAATATTAGTTTAAAAGTATTAACAAATAAAGCTGTGAAATAATTATTGCTTTATATTTTTGAATCGAAGTTATTTCTTATTATGTGTACTATTTTATAGCAGTATTCAATTTAATATCATAATTTGATAGTATAAGTTTTAATACTCCCTCCGTCCCGTTTCAAATTGCAAAGTTAAAGTTGTGCACGGGGATTAAGGAAAAAGTGAAAAAGGTGATGTGCTGTGAGTGTAGATTGTTAGGTAGGAGAGAAAGTGGGGTAGAAAATAGTAAGTGGGTTAGATGATGTGAGTATGGCTAATGGGTCCCACCAATTAAAAACAATAAAAACATTTCTATTTTTGAATCTTGCAATCCTTAATGGGACACCCTAAATGGCAATTTTTGCAATTTGAAATGGGACGGAGGGAGTATTTTACTTTTGACTGAAACAAATTTATTTTTTATCACTTACTTATGGTGATCTCACTTTTTCGGAAATAAATTAAGGCAAGAATGATTGTGTACTTGTTGGGTATGCTTATCACTTAACCCTCCTACATTTGTTAGAATTGATTGATACCATCATCTATGAGTATTTTTATGGACTTTAGGACCTCATGTAAAGAAGTTTGTAACTTCAATTTTTAGCCAAGTCCTTTTATAGTATAGGCTTAGATGATAGGACTTGAAGCTTTAAAGATCGAAGATTTCCTAAGCAGGATTCATTTCACTGCGCAGGATGTCCTCTGCGCAGGTCGCCACTGCGCATAAAATATCTTGCGCAGCCCTTGACCCTGCTCAGTTTTCAAGATCCTATTTCCTAAACTCTGAAGAGATCTTTTAGTGACCAAGCATGGTGCGCATGCTTCCCATGCGCAGCATCCTTGCGCGCCCGCAATGCACATGCCTTTGTGCACAGACACTCAACCTTGGTCAAAACCCTCATCTCCTGATCTCACATTCTAGAAGCTTGGAAAACGCTTAGAAGATGCACGCTCATTAAAGTGCTGAGGTGTGCACAAACGACAAAATAAGCATACTCAGCAAAACCATTGGTGGAGACACGCTTCAAAGAAATATCTCAAGAGAAGACAGCTGTCAAAACCTTCTGGAAGAAAGTTTGAATTTGGTCTTCATGCTCAGTCTCCAACGGCTCTATATACCTGCGCACCAATCATATTGTGCCAGGTCATCATCCTTGATCAGAGCCCCAACGGCTATAAAGGACAGCTGCGCGCCAATCACTTTGTGCCAGCTCATTGTCCTTGCTCAGAGCTCCAACGGCTATATTCAAGCTCTCAGCTATAAATAGCCTGCTCATCTTCATTTCCAAGCTGCCCATTCATCAAGCCCCTCTTGTTGGCCACTATGCTTCAAGAGCTCGAGTTTCATGCTTCATTGAGAAATCTTGAAGATCTGAAGACTACTGCTTAGTACTTTCAGATTCTTTAGAACAGCCTTCAAGATCTTCAAACCTTCAAACTCCTGCTCATATCACAAAGCCTATATCACCAGAATTCTTGGTGCTCTTCATCTTTCATATTCATAGAGCCCAGAATTTCTGTCACACACACACCTCTTGAAGCTTTGATCATTTTGATCTAACTTCTTGAGATACACCGGTTTAGTCTAGGATTTGTCCTTCATAGATAATAGATCTTGAGTTAGTATAGAGTTCAAATGTTGTAATTTGTAATACTTTCTCATATAATAAGATCTCCATTAGAAATCCAAGACTAACCATCTTGGTAGAGGATGTAGATCTTTCATCGATCGAAGAAAGATGACTTGGTCTGCTTCATCTGCAGAAAGCCAGGACATTTTGCTTCAATGCCTACTCCAAAATTTGAGTACGAGGAAAAGGAACCCTGCGCACAAAGCATCTAAGCAGTGCAGAATGGCTGCTGAAGAGAACTGCGCAGAAAAGAAGCTAAGGACTTGGATACACTGAAGACAACGATGCTGACTCTGAGGATGGACTGCTCTGCTTAGTGGCAAATGCTGACAATGATTCAAAAGTTGTTTCTGAAATGGAACCTGAGCATGCGCCACGGGCAATCAAGAAAAGGTCCCTTCACTCTAGTGGAAATGGGACACCTTCACCAAGCAGACAGAATGGCAAGTACCTATCTGCCAGAGCTAACCTGACAGAAGCTGCATCATCACCAACTCCGCAGCCGCGCAAGGAATCTCTTAAAGTGCCTGCTGATCTTAAATAATAACTCTGCTGTAGAACGCAAGTCAATGTTTCAACAAGCAGAAAAGATCTACTTCACTGCGTCCTCTCAAGCTCAGTTGATATCGATAGTGGATTCTACTACTGGAGATGTCAACACTCTTAAAGCAATGAGCTTAAGTGAATGCAGCTAGCAATGATATAAGCACCATGCCAACTTAGTAAGCAGACTGAGCAGTTTTCCTCCAGCAAGATTGCTCCAATGTCAAAACGCTTACATCCGCTTCACCTCATATGTTTGGACCGCTCACTACCGCTAGGCTTTGGACTGACCTGTGGTATCTCTATGATATCATGGCTGCTCTCCTTCTAAATCTCCAAACATAGAAGACACCAATAGAGTCCGACACTTCAACGGAACAAAATTTATAAACAACGATGTCGCTCAATATTGTGAGAACTAACAAGAACCCACAAATGGTATCCTTCACAATTTCTCTGCTGCTGGAGTTTCGCAACAAAATGGCGTTGTGGAAAGAATCGCTCGTTGATTGAGGATGGATAGACAATGATAGTAGAAGCAGTACTTCTAATGTATTTCCGGAAGAAGCTGCCATTGGTGCATACTTTACTCAGAATAAGATCCCTCATCAACAAAGCCTACATCAATACTCCATACGATCTATGGAGAGAGAGAAAGCGCCCAACATTGCTTTCTTCAAGCTCTTTGGCTGCAGACGCTAAAGGAAAATTCGACGCCAAAGCAGATGAAGGTATTCTAGTTAGGTATGCCAATCATTCAATAAGCTTTTCGTGATCATAATAGAATAAATCTCTAGTTACTATATATAGTATCTGTACATGTTACATTTGACGTACATTCTCTCCTTGAGCCATATTTGGCTCCAAATGATTCTGATGCCTCTGCTGAGCTTTTTAGACAGGTGCGCAGTAACACTATTCCTACGCAGAATGTAGATCAGGAAAAATCAGAATCAGTCCATCTCATGCGCATACTCCAAATGCTGCGCCTGAAGTCACAACTCCTGATGCGCAAACACCTCCTCCTGCGCATGATGTTTCTCCACTTCAGCAAATCACCTTTGATGATTTTGGTGCTGAAGCAAATGAAATACCCATTGATCTTCGTATTCCTATCAACTAAATGTAGGGATTCGCACATCGAGAGCATCAAACTTTGCGGTGTAGCATTCGTTTATCTCTCATGTCGGATCAAAGAAGATTGATAGAGTGCTCCATGTTTTAAGATGGATCGATGCTATGCAAGAAGTGCAAGAAAAGCTCATCCAATATTTAGCGCTTCAATGGGTGTTAGGAAACAAGATGGATGAGAATGGAAGCATCACAAGAAACAAAGCAAGGTTGGTTGCGCAAGGCTATAGGCAAAAGGAAGGAATCGACTACGATGAAACATTTGCGCCGGTAGCAAGACTTGAAGCTATAAGAATTTTCTTAGCTTATGCCTCTCACAAGAAATTCAAGCTTTATCAAATGGATGTGAAGAGCGCATTTCTCAACGGTGAACTCCAAAAGACGGTCTACGTAGCACAACCACCTGGATTTGAAGATAGCAGATTTCCAAATCATGTCTTCAAACTTCAAAAAGCTTTGTATGGACTTAAGCAAGCTCCAAGAGCATGGTACGATACGCTATCCAAATTCCTACTAGAGAAAGGCTTCAAGCGCGGTAAAATTGATACAACTCTTTTTATTACTAAGTATAAAGATCATTCTTTACTTGTTCAAATTTATGTCGATGATATTATATTTGGTTCTACTAATGAGTCACTTTGTAAGCGCTTTGAAAAGAAAATGAAAAGCAAGCTTGAAATAAAGCATGATGGGAGAACTCACATTCTTCCTCGGGCTTCAAATCAAACTATTGAATGATGGCATCTTCATCAGATCAAGCCAAGTACACAAGGGACTTAATCAAGAAGTTTGGACTTGAGTGCTAAAGCATACGACACTCCAATGGCCACCAGCAACAAATTTAACAGACTTAAAAGGTAAAGTTGATCAGACTATATCAAGGTATGATTAACTCTCCTTTATCTTCTGCTAGTTGGCCAAGATATTATGTTGACTGGATCTGTGCGCACTATCATGCAAATTCTTCTGAAGCGCACATAACTGCTGTAAAATGTATTAGATATATTTTTGGCTCTGTTAACCTTGGACTTTGGTACACCAAAGATTCGAACTTTAAACTTGTAGGTTATTCAGATGCGGACTATGCAGCGTGCACCATTGACAGGAAAAGCACAAGTGGAACGTCATTTCCTTAGAAATCGACTTGTAGCATGGACGAGCAAGAAACAAGCTGTTGTGTCCATCTCCACTAATGAAGCAGAATATATTGCTGCTGGAAGCTGCTGCTGCCAAATCTTATGGATGAAGCAACAATCTGTGGATTATGGGATTGATGAAGAGAATTGTCCAATTCTCTGCGAGAATGTCCACCATAGCAGTTTCCAAACCCGCCAAGCACTAATACCAAGCTTATCAACATCTAATATCTTCTCCTCAAGAATTAACAAGTGGTCTCTTGAAAGGAGAAATGGGTATGCTTAATCTTAGCTAACTTGTCCATATAATTTATACTAATGTATTTGCTTGATAAGTGTGCAAAATAGGTTAAGTTTCATGCGCCCTGCGCAACTTCTGCGCAACAAATGTCTGCGCATGTAACAACAGTTCCGAGATTTATAGAATCTCTGCGCTATCAATGCGCTGCGCATGACTAACCATGCGCAAATCATCGTGGATCGCAGGTAAATGTTCTATTCATTAGAGTTTGCACATAGGTCCTTGATTGAAAAGTCAACGCTGAGTCACAAGGGTACTTGTGTAAATTAAATTTTCCCGCGCCTTTATTTTTTGAATTTTCTTGGGAAATTACCTTTTTACCCCTGCGCATGTCCCATTGTCATTTAATGCAAACTGCAATTAATGACAGCGCACCTCATGAATGTCTGCTCACCATTTAATGAGGAAGGTGATGCGACAGCCGTCAGCCTCTCTTCGCTGACACACGCGCGCACAAAGTCTGCGCACGCGCGTCCCCCATTCGGCCACGTCACCCTGCTAACGTGCGCCCGTCCTTTCACTGACTCACCATTTATGAGGAAGTTGACTTGACAGTGACCGGCTTAGAACTTCACACGCACACGCGCGCATAGGCCTGCGCACGCGCGTTCCCTTTTGTGACACGTGGTATTGCTATCCTGCGCCACTGCACATTTTCTCAAATATTTCTCAGCTATCGTGCGCCTAACATCTCCTTCCCTACTTAAACCGTTTCTCTCTCTACTTCTCTCTTCTCTCTAAATTCTCTCTCACTCTCTTTCTAACCTCTGCTCTAAACCTTCATATTACATCTCCTGTTCTTTATCTTCAATCTCATTTTTTTCTTCTCAAACCATTTCAATGGCGCCTAAGAAAACCAAAACTCAACCCGAAATCATCATCCCCTACTCTCCCTCTCACTCCTATCCTGGGAACTCTCACGAAGAAGATGTAGAACAACAATCAAGGCATCCAACCGTCAAAGACATGGTATGTTTCACTATAACTCCTTATTTTTTTCCGCCATTGTTGTTCTTGGAGGTCTCAATACTCCCTTTTTCGATTTCTCTCTTGTTTGTTAATCATTTTTGAAATCGATCGTTGTGTTGTGTTCGTATTTGCCTGATCTATTCTTTCATGTAGTTTATTTCATGATCAATGGTCGTTACATGTGTTTTTCGTCAATTTCTGTGCTCCGTAACTTCCTTGGCAGACGAACCGTTTTTCTGAATTTTGGGGTCTGTTTAATGTTGTTGACTATACTTTTTACATGGTTGACTTCGTCCTGTTCATGCCGTCATTTCGATATATTTTTGTTGAATTTTGTCAACTTTTGTTTTTCGGTGTTCTTGGGTGTTCTTCATGTTCTTATATATTCTTTCTTATTTTTTAATATTTAATTTGGTCTATTGTTATATCCCCCCCCCCGTCTTTGTATTCTGCGCATAGTTTCCTGCGCATGGCTTTCTGCGCATATAGTTTTATCTAATTCTCTGCGCACACTTCTTTACTAGTATTTATTCTCTGTGCGCACGATCCCTCTCTGCTTATGCATTCTTATTTTATACGCATCCTCTTCCTATTTTCTGCGCATAAATATTTTTGCTTATCATGGAACTTGTGCCAAGGTATATCTGCATTAGTTGCACATGCGCACATCTCCATGTGCAATAGGTTGTCTAATTCTATTCATTGTTTTACGCAGGGACACGTTTACTTCATACCTGGTTGGAAACTTATTCAGGCAGATCTTTCTTTAGATGCAATTGGTTGTCGTCTGCTTCACCTTCTCAGCTCCTCTGGCATTCTTCCTTTATTCACTCTTGATCAATCCTTCATAAGACAGCAAGAGTTGTTCCGGCACAACTTGAAGGCAAGCCAACATAAATGATCATGGCCACTGTACAGCGCAGTGATATAATGGTTCATCCTAACCACATTCGCAGCCTCCTAAACTTCAACGTTGATAGTTCTTCAATCAACTATGATGAGGCTCATCAAAATGCACTTGCACAGAAACTCATTGGCATTCCTTCTCTTAACAAGAAGTGGCCAATGTATAACATAAAAGAATTTGGTGAGGTGATGTATCACCTGTGCACCCTAATTGGAGATTCCCTCAACTGCAAGAATGGAAATAATGGACATTTCATCTCAAAGCAGTGGGAATACTGCGCAGCCATCTTCAACGAAGATCAACTCGACTGGCCGCAGATTATCTTCAATGAGATTGTGAAGGGAATGACAAGCTATGACAAGAAGCTGAACGCAGGGAAGACCAAATACCGAACTCACTGCAGATTGCTAACCAAACTCTTATTGACTTATGGTGAACTGGCCACCTATGTTGAAGAAAAGTCAATCAAGAAGCAGTCTTGCGACGCAAAGTACTACTCCAGAGTACATCTCCAGAATTTGCACAGTGAGATAGGTAACGCTGAATACTATGAAATTTGGCTGTCTGATTCTGCTCCCAACAAGGAACCTTGGATAGGCCCAATTCCTGTGGCCAAGTCCAAAAAGAGTGCAGGAAGATCTACACCTGATGCTGCGCAAGAAACCGCAGAAGATGCGTACAATCGCAAGGGGAAGGGAATTGCTACACCTAGTGGCAAAAAGTTCAAGGACATTCCTTTGGTTCAATCCACCAAAGGGATTTCATTCAAAGAGGCAGATCCTACCAGCAATCCAGCTCCTGCCACACAAAGCCAACCACAATGAAGCGCAAGGCTGATTTTCGTGGTGATTCAGATGATGCTGCAGTTGAGGGGGAGCAAATGCACGAAGCCTCTCAAGAATCCATCCCCAGTGCTGATATCGCACATATCTCTTCGCGTCTAAAGCAGAAGGTGCACAGCAGCGCAAAAGGATTGAAGAAGCGCCGCTCTAGTTCCACAGCCTCTGACAGCAGTGATCCTTTTCCAGTTCAACCTTCATCTACTGCCCCTAAGACTCCTACTTCCTCTTCAGCTGAGCTGTGCCAGATCGTGAAATCCTTGCACTCGGTTCAAGCGAATCAAGTCGCTACGTAGCTGCAGCTGAATCAACTCCTTACTGCTCAAACTGCTTTATTGTATCGTCTTGATATGTAGCGTTTAGAGATTGATACCGTTAAGGGGGAGAAAGCGGCGGAGGAAGAGGAAGCAAAAGCAAAGGCAAAGGAAAGCACGGAGAGTGCTAAGACGGAGGCAAAGGCAAGTTCATTTGAGTCTGCGCAAGAAAAAGTTCCTATCACTTTGGATCATCTTATCCTGGACTCCCTGAGAACCATCAGCGCCCAGCTCAAAAATGTCAGCGCACAACTCAAAAATATGTGCACCCTTGGAGCGCTTGATGGTGGACTCAGGGAAATACTGAAAAAGCTCAAGAAAACCCTCGCAGATGGGTTACTTAAAGGATTTGATGATCTTCAAGCTCAGATGGAGAAGATTGAACAAGGAGGCTCTGCGCATAATATTGAAGAAATGCGTAGATGCATTGCTAAGTCCATGACAGATTTTTCTTCTGCGTTCAACGACAAGATGGACTACGCAATGCTAGATATTCAAGCCAGCGTCAACACTCAGCACCTCCATACCGACACAAGACTAGAAGCTACGCAGACTGCCATCCTGACGGACAACAGAGCAAAGTTCAGAGAGCTAGTGGATGACAATGCTGATATGCGCAGGGGCATGAACACTTATGTTGGCAAAGCTGTTGAGTTCCAGGACAAATTTCAAAATTTAAAGGTGGAACTCATGAACAAGTTCAACAGTCTTCAGAATGAGATGCGTGAAGCCCTGCAACGGATCAACATAGATCAGATTTCTTTTGTAAGTATTTTGCTAGTTTTTCTTTGACTTTTTGATTCTCGTTTGCGCAGTATGTTTTATGCGCTTTTATTTCGTGCGCTTTTGTTTTTGTGCGCACCCTTTTTGTTTTTCCTCGTTAAAGCTTGTACTCTGTAACTGACAATCCTTCAAGTATTAATGAGAAGAATGCATCATTAAGCCCTCACAAAACCATGTTCAATTCAAACCATTCGTTTGTGGAACATTGAATGTATTATTACTTAAACTCATGCGCATAATCTTTACTGCTCATGTTTTCTACGCATGATGTTTAAACATTCAGTTTAAACGCATACTTAAAACTTCATCTCACATTATTTGTATGCTCTGAATGATATTTCTATCTTTCCTATCTTGTAAGTTTTTAATCTTTTAGATAGATTAGAAATCTATAGCACTGGCTAGTGTGTGCATTGACTTGAGGCATGATTTACCATTCACATTTTTATGGACATGTTATTATCAAGTACAATGAATTGCCTTTGCTATAGTAGGTAATGGCATCAATCATTTAGGGGGAGATTGTTGGGTATGCTTATCACTTAACCCTCCTACATTTGTTAGAATTGATTGATACCATCACCTATGAGTATTTTTATGGACTTTAGGACCTCATGTAAAGAAGTTTGTAACTTCAATTTTTAGCCAAGTCCTTTTATAGTATAGGCTTAGATGATAGGACTTGAAGCTTTAAAGATCGAAGATTTCCTAAGCAGGATTCATTTCACTGCGCAGGATGTCCTCTGCGCAGGTCGCCACTGCGCATAAATTATCTTGCGCAGCCCTTGACCCTGCTCAATTTTCAAGATCTTATTTCCTAAACTCTGAAGAGATCTTTTAGTGACCAAGCATGGTGCGCATGCTTCCCATGCGCAGCATCCTTGCGCACCGGCAATGCACATGCCTTTGTGCGCAGACACTCAACCTTGGTCAAAACCCTCATCTCCTGATCTCACATTCTAGAAGCTTGGAAAACGCTTAGAAGATGCACGCTCATTAAAGTGCTGAGGTATGCACAAACGACAAAATAAGCATACTCAGCAAAACTATTGGTGGAGACACGCTTCAAAGAAATATCTCAAGAGAAGACAGCTGTCAAAACCTTCTGGAAGAAAGTTTGAATTTGGTCTTCATGCTCAGTCTCCAACGGCTCTATATACCTGCGCACCAATCATATTGTGCCAGGTCATCATCCTTGATCAGAGCCCCAACGGCTATAAAGGACAGCTGCGCGCCAATCACTTTGTGCCAGCTCATTGTCCTTGCTCAGAGCTCCAACGGCTATATTCAAGCTCTCAGCTATAAATAGCCTGCTCATCTTCATTTCCAAGATGCCCATTCATCAAGCCCCTCTTGTTGGCCACTATGCTTCAAGAGCTCGAGTTTCATGCTTCATTGAGAAACCTTGAAGATCTGAAGACTGCTGCTTAGTACTTCCAGATTCTTTAGAACAACATTCAAGATCTTCAAACCTTCAAACTCCTGCTCATATCACAAAGCCTATATCACCAGAATTCTTGGTGCTCTTCATCTTTCATATTCATAGAGCCCAGAATTTCTGTCACACACACACCTCTTGAAGCTTTGATCATTTTGATCTAACTTCTTGAGATACACCGGTTTAGTCTAGGATTTGTCCTTCATAGATAATAGATCTTGAGTTAGTATAGAGCTCAAATATTGTAATTTGTAATACTCTCTCATATAATAAGATCTCCATTAGAAATCCAAGACTAACCATCTTGGTAGAGGATGTAGATCTTTCATCGATCGAACCTCTCCAAATAGCGTGTTCATTATATTTACTGCATATTTCCTGCTTAACTATTTATGAACTGCTTTGTTTGATCTTACAGATCGCTACACTTTGATGCTGTAATTGTTATTGCTCATTTGCCTTAGAATCCTTTTTGCGCCACTCTTTAGCCTCATACTTAGCGCGTGCGTTTTTATCTACGCGCAGTATACCCTGCGCAGAGCTGCTTTAAATTTCCGCTGTGCATTTCACACTCTTGCTGCGCGCTATACTTAGCCAAAATAAGAGTTGTGCGCATCTGCCATTGAATTGCAAAAGAGTTTGAAAATAATTTAAAAACGCTATTCACCCCCCCCTCTAGCGATTTTCACACCCTTGTTGCCCCTTTGGGACCAACAGTACTACTTCCCATAACTTGCGCACATCAATGTCTCTCACCTATGCCTAAAATCACCGCCCCTCTTGCGTCAGTTTCTCTTACTCCCTCCGTTTCATAATACATGACGTTTTAGAAGCAATTTTTTGTTCCAAAATACTTGACGTTTTACTATTACCAAGAAAGAATTACTCTTGTTTACCTATTATATCCTTATTCATTAATTGTGAACTATTTCTTGTATAAGCAATTAAATGCCTAGGTAATTGGATACTTTTAGGGTCACATATGTGTTTTTAATACGTATTAATTGCACTTCTTAATATGTGTGAAGAAGTCTAAAACGATATGTATTATGAAATAAAGGGAGTACCTTTTTTTTTTAATTGATAGTATCCATCTCTCATTCATATGCTTTCTAAAAAAAAATCTCCTTTATTTCACTTTTTAAAATTAAAACAAAATTCTCTTCCCTAAATTTAAAAAAACACTTGCTAAATTTTTACAAATTATTATATAAAAAATATAATTATTAACCGATTATTGTTCTAATTTTAGGAAAGAGAGAAATTTTGTAGATAGAATTGTGATAAAGGGAAAATGAATACTATCAAATTTACTTAAAGATCCTATATTTTAAGACTAGCTATAGTAAATTATTTGTGTTATTTGTAAATGGAATATGATTTTTCGCAGATAAATTAATGATAATGAAGAGATTTAGAAGTACACAATATATAATTAAGAAAATGACTTTACAACATCCACCACGGGTCTCAAATCTCAATTGAGGTACAATTTGATCCCATAAAATACTCTACAAAATTGCTTAAAGGAAAAAAAAAACTCCAAAAAAACAAACACAAATAAAAAAGAACTATAAATTCCCAATGCACCATGTTAATGCTCATCCTGAATGTAACAAAATCTATATATATATATATATATATATATATATATATATATATATATATATATATATATTAAAGTTGGTGAGGAGAGTTGTGGATTTGACATGTGTACATGTTTTAGTAAAAGCTTGAATTTGGAGAAGCCACATCAACATCATCCTAAAATGTAATGACTTTTGATATTCTCATTCTTAGCTAATACTATTAGTTAATCATATTAGTAATTATATGAGTTAACTATTACTATTAATAGTATAACTTAACTATTACTATTAATAGTATAAGTTAACCATTCCTATTAATAGTATAAGCTAACCATTACTATTAATAGTATTACTTAACAATATTAGTTACAATACAAGTTAAATATTACTATTAATAGTATTAGTTTACTATAATAGTTATTATATTAGTTAACTATTACTATTAATAGTATTAGTTAACTATAATAGTTACTATATATAAGTTAATTATTGCTATTAATAGTATTAGTTAACCATAATAGTTATTTTATAAGTTATTTTTTACTATTAATAGTATTGGTTAACTATAATAGGCTACATACATTAACTATTACTATTATTAGTATTAGTTAATTATAATAGTTATTATATAAGTTTGATTATTAATTTTTAATATTAATTAATCATAATAGTTACTATATCAATTAACTATTACCATTAATAATATTATTTTATTATAATAATTATATTAATAATTATTATTATATAGATTATCATTGCTATTAATATATATATTAACTATTACTATCAATAGTATTAATTAATTATAATAGTTATTATAATAATAGTAATCATATAGATTAATTTTTTTTTATTAATAGTATTAGTTAAAATGATGATTACTATATTAGTTAACTATAGTTAAAATATTTTTAAGACATAGCATTGGTTTCCCGTGTAGAGCACGGGTTACCCTCTAGTTATAAATTAAATACACATGAAACGAAACACATAAAACGAAAACAGTCTAAAATCAAACTTCATCATAATGAAGTGCTCAAGTAAAAGAAAAAAAAAAAAAAGAAAAAAACTTACCTCTTCTCAAATCGGCCATCTATAATAAAGCTTATCCTTACCACCGAAATTGAATTCTCAAATGTTTAAATTTAACATTAATTCAGTCTGTAAACATGCATATTGTAACACCCATCCTATTTCTTGTTTAATATTTGAACTTGCATATCATGTGTTAGTTTTACTTGGGTTAAAGTTTTAACTGCTTTAAATAGTTAAGGTGGTTAAATGTCTAGTTTTGACTTTTGGGTCATTTGTGAAAATTGGACTTTAGGGGTCTTTTTGTTAAAAGTGAAACTTGAGGGGCCTACTGGTCATTCTTTGAAACTTGAATGTATATCAACTTCTTAGTTGCCTGGGGAAATCATTTTCACCCAAATCATTACGTTGCTCTCCCTCTGTTCTAAAACCTAGGTTAAAAGTTTTGCCTATCCCCGACTCCTCGAGTTTAATTATCCCTCCGTTCTTGATTCCGATCCCGGATTAATATTCGTGGCGTTGAATAGAGCGTTCCAGGCCGAACAGAAATAAGTTTGGGTCAACTTGAATTTTGACTAAGTAAGTTATTAGCTCCCCCTTGCTTGTAATAACATGCATAAATGTTATTCTCAATACTTGTGATTGTTAATTTTGTGTTTGGAGTAATTTTTGTGGTACTTGTAAATTTGGGACAAAGGGAGTAATAATCCTCTGTGGAAAATAATGAGAGAAAATGAAAGAGTTAGTTTTGAACTTGTTAAAGCATTTTGGGAGTGTTAAAAATGTTAGTAAATGTTACTCCTACGCTTGGGACGGAGAATTCTAAGTCTGGGAAGAAATTGGGTTTCTGCAGATTTTGGCCTTGGGCGACCGCCCATGGGGCTTTGGGCGACCGCCCACTAAGGCAGAGATTTCGGTTCTGAAAGTGTGATCTTGGGCGACCGCCCAGGATAGGGTTGGGCGACCGCCCAAAACCCCTGTTGCACAATAGTTGTTCAAACTAAATGGAGATGAAACCTTACCTCTCCTAAGGCATATAGCCTTAGTATAAGATGTCCTAGCAAGTGTAATTGTACCTTTTGAGGGCATTAGAACTTAGTCTTGAACATTAATACTTATAGAACTCAAATGAGAACTTAAGTATAAGAGTAGTAACTCTTCTTTATGTCTTGAAAGTGCTATGAACAAGCACTAATGTGTATACTTGTTGTGAATCCAATGATTGTGCACCTTAGGGGCATTAGAACAAGGTCTTAGACTTGAACATCCTAAGAATAGGATTGGGATTTTGTAAGAGTAAATGTATAACTCTTATACTTGTTTGAATGTCCAAAGATTGGGATATAACTTGAAGTATAAGACATTAAAAGCTTGTACATGACTTGAACATCCAAAGAATTGGATTAAGACTTGAATATAAGATAATAAAATCTTGTACTTGACTTGACACCAATACATATGTATGGTAGTGAACTAGAAAGTGCTATAAGTAAGCACTAACGTGTATGAGACATGTTCTTGTTGTGTATGTGCAAACATTGCATATAGTTGCTTGATAACAAGGTGACTTCTTGATTACTTGAAGCATGTTCCTTGTTGAGCTAGTCCACTACTTTTGGATTAGTTCCTCTCCCGTAGTTCAAGTAAATATCTACTTGTACTTTCTTGTGTGAGTCCCGCTGGTTCTCCTTGCTTGTTCGAAAATGTATAGGTTCACACTTGTCGCGAGAGCTGGGGTTTAAGTGACAATCGGGTCCCTATGTATTTCCGCCCGACCCCTTACTACCGGCCATAGTAAGGGCATAGCTTCCTTAGTTGGAGCAATAAGCCTGACTTAAGTGAATGCTAAACTCCCGTCCTGAACACCTCGTGAATAATCATGAGTACTGATATTGGGAATGACACTGGTTACCGGGTCTTCTGATATATACTGAATAATCAGTTCCTGTTATTGATCGTGATTGTCAAAGTAATACAAGCTTCGACAACAATGGTATTCTTGGGAGGAATAAGGAAGGAAGCAATATCCTTATAACTTGCTTGTTTAGCCTTATGTGCTACTTGATGAGTGGATTATCCTCTCATATACTTGTTACTTGATGATACTTGATAAATGATTACTTGAGTATCTACTTGAATTGCATGATAACATGTCATGTAGTTGCATCTAATAGCTTACTGAGATTTATCTCACCCTTTATTTGTTTCCCCCCCAGGAAAGGAAGGATAGTGCGCAGTGAGGCTCGACATAGTTGGGAGCTTACTTCGCAGGTCGTGATTATTTTGGAGCTTGTGTCCTTTTACACTTGGTGAGGACGATGTATTATGGGTTTTGTAACTCCTTATTTTGGGGTAGACAGTCTTGTTTAGTTCTTGTTGTCACTAGACATCTTGTATAGTACTCTTAATGCCAGCTTATGTGCTAGGCATGTTTCCGCTGTGTATGTATTAAGTTTGGTTTTAATTTTTTTGTCTAGAACTCGTGTTGTGAGCTAGTATAGCTCCTTATTCTAGAGTATATATATATATATCATGTCAGTTTCATAAACAAATGTCATTAAGTTTCTTGTTAAGTTTCTTGTTGCTCGTTAGGCACTCCATCCAGGTTCGAGGTTCTATTAGGGGATCCCGGGACCTGGGGGCGTGTCACATATTCCCTTTTTATCTTCCTTTAACCATTTCAAAAAAAAAAAAAAAAAACTCACTCTCTCTGCCTTTCTCTCATGTTAATTGCTTCTCTCTCCCTCTCTCTCTCCAAATACCTCTCAAATTCTCTCTATCTTCATCCCTCCTTCTATTTCTACCCCACCATCGCCACCACCATTTCTCAACACCGTCGCTACCACCAGATCTCAACACGTCGTCACCACCAGACCTCAACACGTCGCCACCACCACACCTCAACATCAACGCCACCACCAAAACATGCATATCACCCAAATTAGGTTCCCAAAAAAGCACCCTCTATCATATTTTTTTTCCTTTCAGAATTCTCTCTCTACTTTCTCTCAAATCTCACTCAGCTTCTCTCTTTTCATATCTCTCTTTCTTTTTCCACCATATCGCCGCCGCCAGCACAACTCCATACAACCGCCACCACCAAAACTTAAATCTGAGATAGTGAGATGAAAGAGGTAAAGCAAAACGCGACAAATGAAAAATGGTATTTGTATCATACAAACACATAAATACAGAGCATGTACCTATTAGTTGCCGGAAAGTCGTCAATTTGCAAGCATCGACTCCACTGTACGCCTCTTCTGCTTTCATACATCTTCTCAAATCCTATTTCACATTTCAAAAAACAGTAATGGAGTTAGTAGTGATTAGATGCGTGCCCCTATTAGTCTCTGTGATTTGTGTGTGCTTCGTGTGAGCATTGTTGTGTAAATAAGTGTAGAGGGAGAAAAATGGGAAAGTTAATGTTTCCCACTATCTATACAGAGCAGGCTTAGGAGTTTCAAAATTCAAATTGGTTGGGGGGATTTCAAAATTTTCAATGCAACCGTTTGAACAATTCGAGAAGAAGCAAAAGCAGGACACGCATTGGACAGGTGGCAAATTAAAACGGAAACTGGGGAGGATTTTCACACACGTATACTCCCTCCGTCCCTATTTACCTTACAAAAATGAGGCTTTGCACAAAAATTAAGAAAATGATTGTAAAATTGATGTGTTGTGAGTGTAGATAGTTGAGTGGAAGAGAGAAAGTGGGTAGAGAAAAGCAAGTGGATAGTTGTTGTAAGTATGACAAGTGGGTCCAACCATTTAAAAAATGTTTAATGTAATGTAAATAGGGACACCAAAAATGGAAATTTTTGTAAGGTAAATAGGGACGGAGGGAGTATAACACAACGGAAGATCGAAGGAGATGAAGTTTTTTTTTTTTTTTTTTTTTTTTTTTTTTCCGGTCTAAATCAGAAATTTTCGGTCTAAGAAGGAGATGAAGTTGTAGACTCCACAGCTAGTAATACAAAATGTTGATCAGGGCCAATAAAAGAAAGATAGACGGGGAAGATAACGAGCTATACATATTTTATAATGGATAAGAATCCTATGGGAATGAATTCTATATTCACTGAGAAAATTAGAAATATTGCCCATGTATCAAAGATCGATAAATGAAACAAGGAGATTTCAAAATGGAGACAGGGAGAGGGATGTTTTCATTGTAACCCTATAACTCTGTGGATTGTTGGGTTTAAGAGAAGTGCCCCCTTCCCCACATCTTCCTCATAGAAAACAAAGATATCATTGATCTATACCAATAGTTAAGGTGTCCGCCATCAACAAACGAGTGTTAAGAGAAAAGAAGCACGATGATGTGGGACTAATAGCAAAAAAAATTGCCTTTCCGTCGCTTGGCAAGTCACTAGAAGGCAACCTTTTGATTTTCCATGTCATGTTAGCGCTAAGGGAGGATAAAACAATCACATGTTGTTGTAGCATGTTTGAAGTATGCATTTTCAATCAAATATTTTATGAAATACGACATGCATTGCACAACTCCCAAATGTACACTGATGGAACAATTTGATAAAACCCTGAATGCCTCGCTCAGTTTAGAATGAGATAGAGGAAGAGATGAAGCGGAAGCATTCAAGATCATTTACCTGTTGAATCCATGATGTGATCTTGAGGGAGAAGATGAAGAACAATTGTTAGGAATGTGTTCTTCTAAATGATGAATGTCTCTTTCAATTTCTCTCTTTCTCTTCTAACAAATGAAGATGATTATTAATGAGGAAACTAAAGATTCTAGCAACCTTTAAGGGATGATGGAAGTCCCTTTATATAGTAGGCTTGGTGACATTTCATGTAGGGACCACACCTATTCACTTCTTAAGCAATGTTAATTTACCATTTTGCCCATCATAAATAGATAAATTACATTTCAGGGATTCTACACATTGACTAGCTTTGACTATACTTTATATTAATGTTATAGTCATGATTTTATTAATGGAAGTATTAATAACTTGTGATGCAAGCCATTTTGATCCAACAATCTCCCACTTGGGTTGTAAAACAAGTTCTTCCTTTCAAATCATAAGTATAACATAAATGACAACCCAAATGTGCACTTTGTTGTCATCTATAACAACTTCGTCCATTAGTCTTCTAAGTATAGGACTAAAGGGGCAGCCGTTGTAATTGATTCGCAACTAAACCCACTATAATCACATATACAAATCTAACTAAATGACATAAGTCAAAAGTATAGATGTGTAGCATGGAATCAAATGAATATGTATACATATTCTCCAATTAGTCCAACTTTAACCAAATGAGATCAATAAAAATTAAAGAACAATAATTATGAAAAACAACATCAACTCCCACTATATTAAATGTTATCAAAAGTTGTTACACCCATATGAGCAACATGTTCGTGAAACACTAAAGGTGATAACGCTTTAGTAAACGGATCCGCTAACATAGAGTTTGTACCAATAAGTTGTATTTCTATTTGTTCATTTCGTACCC
Source organism: Campanula takesimana (assembly GCA_026119855.1). NCBI lineage: Eukaryota > Viridiplantae > Streptophyta > Magnoliopsida > Asterales > Campanulaceae > Campanula > Campanula takesimana. The sequence continues at coordinate 623,246 of JAOWBW010000714.1, forward strand.
TCTCTCTTACAACAAGAAATTTAATGTCAATGTGTTTAGACTTTGACGAGCTCTTGTTATTGTTGGAGTACAAGACCGCCGCCCTATTGTCACAATATAGCTTAATAGGTCTTTCGACGCTATCGACAATACGCAGTCCCTTAGTGAATTTACGCAGCCATATAGCTTGATTGGATGCCTCGAAACAAGCAACGAACTCGGCTTCCATGGTGGAGGAAGTAACGAGTGTCTGTTTGGCACTTCTCCAAGAAATTGCTCCACCGGCTAATGTGAAGACATACCCAGACGTTGATTTACGGCTGTCTTGGCATCCAGCAAAGTCAGAATCGGAATACCCAACGATCTCAAAATGATCCGACTTTGAATATGTAAGCATGTAGTCCTTTGTGTTTTGTAAGTACCGCATCACTCTTTTGGCTGCGACCCAATGTTCTCTCCCCGGATTGCTTTGATATCTACCAAGAATCCCAACAATAAAAGCTAAGTCTGGACGAGTACAGACTTGAGCATACATTAAGCTTCCTACTGCTGATGCATAAGGGATATTTTCCATATACTTGGTTTCAAAATTGTTTTTGGGACATTGATTGAGACTGAATTTATCTCCTTTAGAGACAGGGGTGTAATGTGGTTTACAGTTTTGCATGCTAAACCTTTGTAACACCTTCTCTATATAGGCCTTTTGTGATAATCCTAAAGTACTTCGTGAGCGATCACGATGTATTTGGATTCCTAATACAAAAGATGCCTCACCAAGATCTTTCATTTCAAATTTCTTTGAAAGAAATTTCTTAGTTTCTTTTAGAAGGTTCATATCATTACTAGGAAGCAAAATATCATCCACATATAAGACTAAGAATATAAATTTACTCCCACTGAACTTATGGTATATACAATCTTCACCAAGATTTGTTTCAAAACCAAAAAAAAGAATTACTTGGTTAAATTTGAGATACCATTGACGAGAAGCTTGCTTGAGCCCATAAATGGATTTCTTAAGTTTATAAACTAAATGATTATTTTGTTCCAAATCATCCACCATTTCTGGTTTATTCATATAGATGGTTTCCTCAATGTCTCCATTGAGAAAAGCTGTCTTAACATCCATTTGATGAAGCTCAAGATCATAATGTGCTACTAATGCCATAATGATCCTAAAGGAGTTTTTAGAAGATACCGGAGAGAATGTTTCTTTGTAATCAATACCTTCCTTTTGAGTGAAACCTTTAGCAACAAGACGAGCCTTATGTCTTTCCACATTACCTTGTGAATCCCTTTTGGTTTTAAATATCCATTTACAACCAATAGGTTTCACATCCTTTGGTAATGGGACAAGATCCCAAACGTCATTGTCTTTCATAGATTTCAATTCTTCATTAATGGCATTGATCCATTTATGAGAGTTAGGACTATTAATGGCTCCATGGAAGGTGAGAGACTCATCTCCCACTAAACCTAAGTGTCCTTCACTCTCGGCAAGATACACCTCATAATCATCCGAAATGGCACTTCTTCGTGCTCTATTGGATCTCCTTAAAGGAATCGATTCTTCCTCATTTTGAGGTTGTTGAATTTCCTCATTTTGATCAACATTTTCATGTTGTTCAATATTTATAGGGGAGTCAATATTTTGAATTTGTTCCTCTTGAATTTCAGGTACAAGTACTTGATTTTCAATTGGAACTACTAAGGGAAGAGGTATAGAAATGGATTCCTCCTCTTCCTTAAATTCAAAATTATTATTCCTAATTTCCCCTCTAAACTCAACATCCTCAAAGAACCTAGCATTTACCGTTTCAAAAAATATTCTAGTTTTCGGGTTGTAAAATTTATAGCCCCTTGACCTCTCGGCATACCCCACAAAGTAGCAACTAACTGTCTTAGCGTCCAGTTTTCCTTCGTTAGGTCTATAAGGCCTAGCTTCTGCTGGACAACCCCAAACATGAAGATGATTTAAGGACGGTTTCTTATTCGTCCATAATTCATAAGGGATTTTATTGTTAGTAGCTTTAGAGGGAGCCCTATTGAGAAGATAAGTTGCGGTTTTTAGAGCATCGCCCCATAATGAGTGAGGTAAAGAATTACTAGAAACCATACTTCTTACCATATCTTGAAGGGTTCTATTACGTCTCTCAGCTACACCATTCATGCTAGGCGAACCCGACATAGTGTAGTGAGGGACAATCCCACACTCTTCTAAATAGCGAGCAAAAGGACCCGGACGTTGTTCTCCCGAACTGTCATTCCGACCATAGTATTCACCACCACGATCGGATCTAATGTTCTTAATAGTCTTACCTAGTTGATTTTCAACTTCGGCTTTAAAAGACTTGAAAACGTCCAAAGATTGAGACTTTTCATGAAGTAAATAAATGTATCCATATCGAGAGTAGTCGTCTATGAACGTAATAAAATATTGTTGACCATTCCGAAGGAGAAGGGAATGGCCCACAAATATCCGTATGTATTAGTTCTAAGACGCTTGATGCTCTCGAGGATACCTTTTTTTTCGTGTTTGTAAACTTTCCTTTTAGGCATTCAATGCAAAAGTCCTTTTCAGGAACATCAAGTTTATTTATGATTCCCTCTGACACAAGCTTGTCAATTCTCCTTTTGGAGATATGACCTAAACGCCTATGCCATAAGATATAAGAATTTTCACTTGAAAACTTTTGCTTTTTAGTTTTAGTTTCATTATTATGGGACTCATTGATTGTTTGAGTAGTGTTAAGCAAATAAAGATTATCACTACTCGATAAAGTACTAGTACCAACAATAATGGAATTGAAATATAAATCACATCTATTATCACCAAATGAACAAGAGTAACCCTCTTTGTCCAAAATAGTGATAGATATTAAATTCCTTCTAAAAGAAGGTACAATGAAAGTATTATTTAATACAAAATAATATCATGTGCTTAATAACAATCTAAAGGTTCCAATGCCTATGACTTCTACCGGGTTCCCAGCTCCCATATAGATGAATCTTTCATCCTCGCTAGGTCTTCGGTAATTCAAGCAACCCTGCATAGACATACTAATGTGAGTTGTTGCACCAGAATCCAACCACCATGTATATGAAGGAATTGAAACTAAATTAACCTCAGTACAAACAAGACCAAATGACATACCTTTCTTAGCACGCCAAGCGTGATACTTAGGGCAGTCATACTTCATGTGCGTAGGGTCCTTGCAAAAGAAGCACTTCTTTTCCTTACGATTATCAGATGATCCTTTAGGCTTCTTATTGCTTGTTACCGCAATTTCCTTCCCTTTTCTCTTAGTCCCATGAGAAGAGGTGGATGCTAAATGAGCACCTTCAATTTTAGGTTGCTTCAACCTATCTTCCTCTTGTGTCACATGTGAGATTAATTCATTAATATCCCACTTGTCTTTCTGACAATTATAGGTCACCTCAAAGTGACCAAACTGAGGAGGAAGAGAAATCAACACTAAATGGACGAGAAGATCTTCCGATATCTCTAACTTAAGACTTTTAGTTTAGTTGATAAGTGAAGCATTTCTAAAATATACTCCCTTAAGTTCCCGGTACCCTTGTACTTCATTGGAAACAAGCTTTCTTAAACAAGAACTTGTTTCCGATTTTTCGCTTTTGGCAAAGCGCCGTTCAAGGGTCTCAAGAAAGGTTTTAGCATCAATGTCCTCGGGGACACTGTTAAGAAATGCCTCCGGGACGACATTTTTCATGATCATAAGACTTACGCGATTAGGGTGTTTCCACTTCTCAGAGTTCAAGCGGTCCTCAGCGGTGCTATCTTCAGTAAGAGGAAGATGAATAGGCTCCCTAAATGCGAGGTCTATGTCCATGCAGCCCAAGACCATAGTTGTTTTATTTTTCCAAGTTTTAAAGTTTGTCCCATTAAGCATCGGAATGGAACTCATCGCAGCAGTTATGGAAGAAGCATTAAATAAATCTGTTGGGAGTTGAGAACAAAAGAATGAACACAAAACATTTATAAGAAACTACATAATATAAATGATTAATTATATCAAATGAAATCCATCACAAGACAATTAACATGACATCAAAATTAATCTTTGGATTGCGAGTTGATTCATAAATAATTGTCTTAGATGACAAGTAATTTGAACAATATTTGATTAAATGCATAATCTTCCTTTGGGTAGTCTTAAGCATTTAAATAACAACTTAATGTTCATTTTATTTGTCATCACATGAATGTCCAAGTTTAGTCAAATGTCAAGATCTTCTTTAGAAAATTCAAGTCATTCACATATTAACTTAAACATTCAACACTTTAATAATTTTGCATTTAAATAACGTTAATCACTTAGGCGATAATATTATTTAAACAATGAATAAAATTATTTAAGCATATAATTAATCAGGGCTTTAAGGTTTGAAAAATGAATGTTTTGTTCAAAAAAAAAAAATTGTGCAAAATTCAATTCTGATTGTTCTTGCGGCACACTTTGCACGACCGTGCTAAAAAATGATGCACGACCGTGCCAAAATTATCAGACAGTGCATGTTTTCACGGTACAATGAGCACGGCCGTGCTAAACCAAAGACACGACCATGCCAAACGAACCGGTCCGACTGGTTTAAACAAGACACCCGTCCGGACCAACACTATTCAGATGCACCGGTTCAAGAAATGCATGCGCACGACCGTGCCAAAATTTCTGCATTTTTTTGATTTTTGTCCAAATTTTCCAAAAGGCATTTAATAACAAGTAGATCCACATGGTATGTACTTAAAACATAAAACCATGTTATTTAAGGATAATCTTGTTTTAAATTTAATGGAATCAAGTGAGTAGATCCACATGGTATGCACAAGACATAAAACCATGTTATGAAGGGATAGTCACACTTGAATCATTGAGTTTTAATGAACAAAACTTTCAAACCATTTTCTGAAATTTAGATAATGATTATTAGCACTCTAAGAATGAATTAGAGTCCTTAAATAACATCAAAAAATTAATGATTCAACAGGAAAAAATGAATCAAAAGAAGCGTTTTAAGGCTTTCTAAAAAGAACCCAATCTCAAACAAAATGAACGGGGCTCTGATACCAATTGATGGAACAATTTGATAAAACCCTGAATGCCTCGCTCAGTTTAGAATGAGATAGAGGAAGAGATGAAGCGGAAGCGTTCAAGATCATTTACCTGTTGAATCCATGATGTGATCTTGAGGGAGAAGATGAAGAACAATTGTTAGGAATATGTTCTTCTAAATGATGAATGTCTCTTTCAATTTCTCTCTTTCTCTTCTAACAAATGAAGATGATTATTAATGAGGAAACTAAAGATTCTAGCAACCTTTAAGGGATGATGGAAGTCCCTTTATATAGTAGGCTTGGTGACATTTCATGTAGGGACCACACCTATTCACTTCTTAAGCAATGTTAATTTACCATTTTGCCCATCATAAATAGATAAATTACATTTCAGAGATTCTACACATTGACTAGGTTTGACTATACTTTATATTAATGTTATAGTCATGATTTTATTAATGGAAGTATTAATAACTTGTGATGCAAGCCATTTTGATCCAACATACACTACTCTTTCCCCTTAACAAATCTTTCCAGGAACTAAACGTCTTCTTCGTCAGCAAGGTGAACATCTCTATCTACATCCTCATTTTCATCATTAAGGTGAAGAGTTGGTGGTGGTTATTTAGTATGGGAAACCTTAAAGTGTGTCCTCCCTCTCCCCTAGCCTTTGTAGTTGTCTTTTCCCTTGAGCTATTCACACCTCGACATTTCCACGACCTTGTGTTGATTTTGTTGATTCTGTAGTAGTATGATAAGTCCGATCTTCAACACCACAAACAACGCTAACCATACCCAAGCCAACCCACCACTAAGCACTTCTATATCACAATCTTCCATTTTTTGTAGGCACAATTATACGATCATCACCCTATAAAGTACACTTTTCATTCTTCTTATCAACTTCATCCAAACAGTTTGTTGTATCTTGTGTTGGTACCGTCGTCTCAATCCCTGTTATGCTTCACAAACACCAAGTCATTTAACTCAAGTTTGATCAAACCTATTTCTCATTTTGGCTATGAATATTTTTTAAAAAATAAACAAAATTAATATATGGCTACATCATCTAACATTTATATTAATGTTAACTGATACTCCCTCCTTTCCATAACTAAGTACCCATCTTTATATTAATGTTAACTGATACTCCCTCCTTTCCATAACTAAGTACCCATTTACTCTTAGGAATGGGAATTAAGGAAATATGTTGGGAAGGTAGGTGTTGTGAGTGGGAACGAGAGAGAAAGTGGGGTAGGGAATAGTAAGTGGATAGTTATATTAATGTTAACTGATACTCCCTCCTTTCCATAACTAAGTACCCATTTACTCTTAGGAATGGGAATTAAGGAAATATGTTGGGAAGGTAGGTGTTGTGAGTGGGAACGAGAGAGAAAGTGGGGTAGGGAATAGTAAGTGGATAGTTGTTGTAAGTGAGAGAGAGAGTGGAGTATATATTTTCCTTTCGGGCAAACTACCAAGATATGCAACGTAGTTTCCGATTTTTATCAAATAATGCAACCTACTAACTAGTGGCAGATATATGAAACGTACTTTACTATCATATATCAAATAATGCAATGTACAATTTTTTTTCTAACGCCGTTAAAAATTCTAACAGAAGTATGACTTTCGTTAAAAAAAAACTAACAAAACGTTTCTTTAATAATCCAAAAAATGTAAACTTTCGTTAAAAAACTAACAAAACGTTTCTTTAACAATCCTTTCAATGGGACGGTGGTGGGTATCTTATCACTTTCTCATGTTTCCTTTTCATTTTGAGTTAGTTTCGTTAAATATATAGCTGAACTCGTTAGAAATTTAATGTGTTTTGAGTAGGTTGCATTATTTGATAAATGATAGTAAAGTACGTTTCATATATCTGTCACTAGTGAGTAGGTTGCATTATTTGATAATAGAGGCTTAGTACGTTGCATCAAGCACTAATTATTCCTTTTCGTTTTTGGGAAAATGGTACTTTCCAATGAGACACCCAAAATGGTAAATGAGTACTTTGTTATGGAACGGAGGGAATATTTTTCGAAAAATTGCATATGCACTTGCTCGAAGATCTTCCGTTCCTCTAATACGAAGTGCTATAAAGCAAGTGATCTTGATGGCAATATTCTCACTCTCGAGTTAATCCACCATAAAATTTCCATCACTCAGTTTTCCTTTTTAAGTGAAAAAACAAATTAACAATGATAACAACAAAGCCTTAGTCCCAAAATAATTTGGGGTCGGCTAACATGATGTCATCGTGAAAGAAAAGATGTAAGAAAAAAAATAAACGAAGAAATAGGTGGGGAAAAATGAAGAGAAGAGAAGAAGAAAAAGAATATTAAACTCCAGCTCCCAGTGTATTGTAGATAACCAGGCACGTCAATTTACCAAGTGCCGTGGTATCGCTTTTTTTCCCCATCATCATTTTATTGAACTTCATAACCTATGTATAAATGTTTTTTAACATTGCCTGCGATACAGAGCATCTCTTGGCACCTGTTGTAGAAATGGAATCCTGCATCTACCTATTCGTTTTAACTTGCTTTTTGTTTGACTGATACTTGCAGAAACAATTACTAATACTTATTGATAACCACTATGCACATTAATGTACAACCGTTCCGATGGCATCATAATCTTTACTTTTGTCATCGGTTTATTGAACTTCATAACCTAGCTATAGATGTTTTAACATTAGGTGCAGAACATCTTTTGTATTGTAGAAATGCACTCCTGATTCATAAATATCTTCCTGTTTGTGTACTATGAATCTATGGCCTTGTTGGTTTTACTGTAATCTATCATCGTTCGTCACCTGATACCATCCTCTTCTCCTCTCCTCTTCCACCCTATCCTGAGAAAAGAAAAGAAATAAAGTGAGAACTCCACATGTTTGACTCCGGCAGTTACTATACTACTATGGTGTATCTTACTTTTCACACCTATTTACTCACTCCGTCCCGGAATGATTTTCCACTTTTTTTTTTTTAATTGAATGAACTTTGAGCAATAATTATAGGTTACTTTAATTATCCTGATGAAAATCTAAAATCTGTTATTGATACACCATTCATTATAAACACTATCAATCGACAACAATCTTTTGATTTTCATTAGTGTAATTAAATTAACCTAGTATATTATTGCTCCAAGTTCATTCAAACAAACAACAAAAAAAAGTGGAAACATCATTCCCGAACGGAGGGAGTATCAAACGGTTCGTAAACCTGTCCTCATTGCTGCGTTTTTGCAGATCAAGTCAGCTGAAACGTCTTCAGCTGGCAGGCTTGTATGGCTCAGTTTTTGAATGTTTCGGTGAAGTGTTGCAAAAGTTGCCCTTACTGGAGGAATTGACTCTTAACTTCACAGATATCTCAAAAGAAGATATTGAAGTTGCCGGGTGTTGTTGCCCTCTACTAAAGACCTTGAAGATGAACAGAAAAGGGTATAGAAATCGAAACATTGACGAGTTTGTTGTAGAGTTCAACGAGGAAGCTGTAGCTATCAGTAAAAATCTACCCGACTTGCACCATCTTCAACTCATTGGAAATAGCATGTCGAATATTGGCTTGCAGGCCATTCTGGATTCTTGTACTCGCCTTGGATCACTTGATCTTCGTAGGTCCCAATATCAGTCTTGATGGAGATCTAGGCAAAAAGTGTTTGGGCCGGATAAAACGTTTGAGGCTTCCTGGTGATTCTATGGAAGACTACAAATTTGATGCTGAAATATATGATAGTGGAATATCTGAAAATTTCCCATCTGGGTACTCTGACCATGATGGGTATTCTGACGATGCTGGTTATTATGGATACTTTGACTCCGATGACTTCACTGACTATAATGATTTTACCGAGTTTGAGGACTTCTATGACTTGGAGAATTTCAAGGCCTTGTTCACAAACTTATGATCCTGAACACACGGTGAGGAGAAAAGCCTGTATGTTTTTAAATGACGTTCTTCGATTGCGTTTGTTTAGCCGCTTTTTGAAATTTTTTCTCTCATTTCAACATCTTTGATCTGCAGGTTGGAATCTTGTTAACTTAGGTAATGTGACCAACACCCTGAATAATTATTGTAAGACTATGTCCATATGCACAAGACCTGTGTAAGTGTCGTTTGGTGGTTGTCCTGAATAAGGAACTATATATAGCCACCAAATGAAGTCATTTTTTATTTTGATTTTTAATTTTTGGTAATTAGGCTTCTTGGCCCGAAGCATATTGTATCTTTCCCATTTCTCATAGTCCAGATTTCTTGTACCGCACCTTGCACCCGCTTGAGATCCAACGGTTTGAATTTATCATGATATAACCTCTAAAAAGTAAAATCTCAGAACCGTTGGATCTCAAATGCTACTGGGTGTCGTACACAGTGATAAATGTTGACCGAGTTTCCCTACCCCAAATTTTCAGAACTCGTTTCCCAAACAGTTACTCCCTCCGTCGCAAATTAGTAGTCCCGTTTTAACTTTTCAAACATTTTAAGGTTACATTTTAAGTATTGGAAATTCAGTAATTTTGAAAATGAGATTAACTTTTCGGTCAAGCAAAAAGGGAAATGTGATTATCATTTGGGGGCGGAGGGGGTAGTAATGAATATATGCCCTTAACCATCTTCTTGGAAATTTGTAGGTCTTGTTGCTGTTTGGCTGATGTTGTTTTCTTCAGAAGAAAGTCCAACTTGTGTGTATGTCTAATCTATTGCAAGTGCAGCTAGTAAGATTTTGCAGTGGCAGTAGGGCCAACTCTGGAACTCTTTTGAAACTCATGGGAACAAAACTCTTGTTTTTTTAGTACTATAGTTTATGGGTTTTTATTCTTAAATTATCACTAATGGATAAAGTTGTTTCCATGTTGTTCTTGTTGAAAAATATTTACTCCCTCTATCCCTAAATGGGTGTCCAAATTCAGGAAATTTTTGTCCCAAAATGAGCGTCCATTTTGATCATAATTTTGTCCCTAATTTTTTTTTTTCCGAAATTTTTTCACCGGTCTCTTTATACTTGCAAAAACTAAATGTTTGTAAAGAAAATTATAAGATTATATGTGAATTTTGCCACCAAATTGTACAAAAAGTTCTGTCCCTTAAAATGAAATTTGGACACTCATTTAGGGACAGAGGTAGTAGAAGTTAAAGAATGTGTATATTGAATGGAAATGACTTTCATTAGGGGGATGTAACTTATTGTAACTTATTAACTATTGTGTGAGGTTCAAAAATGGGTAATGTTAGGCACACAAAATAAGTTTACAATATAATATATACAAAATAAGGTGGCGGTATTTTATTGGTTGCATCGGTTGTGAACTCGGCACACTCTAATTAAAAGCACTAATAAAAATCATGACTGAATTTTCAAATTCTAGACTTTGACTTAATCATCTCTTAAAAACATCAAATAAACTTTACTCGCAAGCATTTGGTGAATATTTAGGAATAATTTGAAAAACATGACTTTTTATAATTTAGGGAGAAACTAGTTTCTCTCAAAATCTTGTGTTTTTTTTGTCTTATATAATTTTTTTTAGTACTAATAGGTATAAAAACATGACATTTATGTGTTGTGTTAAGTTTAATGCCTTTGAATTTTGAGACGTCAATTTTAATGGATTAAATTAACAAGATGTTAATAATTCATGAGACGAGTGAATAAAATCTTCGACCTACTGATAATGTGGCTAAGGCGGGAAGCCTGCGCCATGGACCAAGGTAGTAGTCGGAATGGGCCTAGTAGACTTAATATGCTCCATCTGTCCCTAATTTAATTTAGAAGCTCAATTACTCAGAAAAAAAGAGAGGTCAATAATTCTAGATTTAGGGTTTTGCATAGCTAGGAACTTTGTGATCAAAGTTTATGCAAACATAGATTAGTGTGATCATCTTCTTGTAATTGTTTCTCCGCCATAATAATATCCGTTTCCCTTTGCCCGTGGACGTAGCCAATAGGTTGTTGGTGAACCACGTAAATTCTGTGTTGTTGATTTGCGTTCATTATTATCTGCTATCTCTTGGGTCTGATTTACTAACAAGATGTTTGTAGGGGTGTAAGTGTTCGGTTCAAACCGCGGTTTGAGACCGAACCGAACCAAACCAAGCAGTTTGGTTTGGTTTTCAAGCACCAATGGTTCGGTTCAGTCTCAAATATTGGCAAACCACATGGTTCAGTTTAGTTTGTGGTTTGACCATCCCAGACCAAACCAAACCAAACCGAACCAAACCGAACCGCGGTTTGAGACCGCGAGACCGAACCGCCAGACCAAACCACATTAGATAAACTAATCCTAACCCCAGTTTCACATCTTATTTAATATTTTTATATATTTATTAAATTTTATTATTAAATCATTACATAGACTAATCCTAACTCCATTTTGTATTTTATTTAATATTAATTTCATCGTTTGTTATCTTCATTGCAATTTGCGATACATAAATTACCAATTTCTCTCCACGATTTATATTATAAAGTTGTTTTTTTTCCTTCGACCTCTCTCTTCGTCTAGTCTCTCTCGTCATCCGACTTTTCTCTTCAAGATCCACATCTTTCGTACTTCCTCCGTGATCACTGAAAATTAAAACAAATGTAATAATGAGTTGCGGTTTGAATCGTGATTTGAACCGTAGTCTAAACTATGGTTTGAACCACGTAATTAAACCACGGTTTGAACCAAACCGAACCAAACCATAGGAGTTTGGTTTGGTTCGTTTTGTAATTTTTCATGGTTCGCTTCGGTTTGAAATTTTTACAAACCGATGACTGACTAGTGTTTCGGTCCGTAAATACCCCCAAACCGAACCATTTTGTTTTCAAAAAAAAAAAAAAAAAAGTAATAGAATGACATACTTCAGTTTTAAACTATTTTTTTTAGCGAATGCCTAAACTAGTGTTTTTTTTTATTTATTTTTTCTGTTGTTATTTTCAGTAGTAAAATAATACTAAAAAAATAAATCCCCTTAAAAATCTTCAATCATATTCCTGGTCACTTTTTAACTTCCAAATATGCACACAAATTCTCATATCAACTGGCATTGCCACCCATGCCTCAACAACATTGAATTTCTGTATAAAACTCACACACACACACACACACACACACATATATGTGTGTGTAGAGAGAGAAGATTGAAAGTACAATATTGCGAAAATCTAGATGAGGGATTTGAGGAGCATGAATATTGAGTAGGAATTGTTACAAAAATTATTTTCCAAAAAATAAAAATAAAGAGTTTCTCAAGCAAAAACAGATCTTACACAACCAAAAAATAAAGAATAAAAAAATAAAAACTTGAAAGAAAAAAAAAATCATCCTCGTGGAGTATCTTCACATAGCTCTGCAATTGTTGAGACTGTCTTTCATGTTACAAGTGGAAGATCATTAGGTTTCAAATCGTGGCCGTGGACCATACTCAAAACCATAATCTTGATCTGACCTAATCGGCCCGTACGGCGGTGGTTGAGGTAGCGGCGGCACCGGAATCCTGTAAGCAGTGTTTCCTCCATCTATGTGCTCCATAAATTGCTTCTTTTTTGAACAATTTTATTTATTTGTAATTAAATTAATGTAAAAAAATGTGTGAGGCAAAAAAGAATTAGTACAGAGATGTGTAAGGATGAAATTAGAAGGAGAGGGTTTATTTATATAGTGTAGCTTTCTTTCTTCACAATCAAATTTTGAAATCTGGTGTGAGTTGTCACAGTTAATTTATGAGTTGTCCAATTTAAAACTTCTGTATTTTACCTATGTTATATTTGAAGTAATATTAATGCACAGCTGTTAAATAATATTTACAAAATACATATAATTGTAGAAATTGTAATTCTTTTATGAGTTTGGATATTTGTTAACTTAAAAGAGGTTTAATATTGTGTGTAAGTAAATAAATCAATACTTCATCCAAAACTATTGACTCATTTAATAAGTAAATGGAGTATATATTTTTATACAATCAAATTATTATTTAATCAACACGTACCATGTTTCATAATCTAATGTTTCGATTCTAGCCTTTTAAAGCTTTTTTTTTTTTTTTTTCATTGTAAAAGTTTTATAAAGTTTTTTTATTTGTTAAAGAGTTGCTTTTATGTACTTAGTTTTTGCATTAATATTTACCAACTCTTTAGATAATGAAAAAACTTTGAGCAATGCTAGGCTTACAAAAAACTTTTACAAAATTATGGTTACAAAAGGATGTGGCAATCATTGATTGAATGCTTAATTAATTAAGGTATTCATTAATTAAGGTACTGCTTAAGGTATTCATTAATTAAGGTACTCCACTTTACCAAGGGCCTCTTGGCCCAATGGTATCCGTGTGTGCGCGTAAGGCTTCCACTTTGGTGGATGTCACAGGTTCGAGTCCCTCTCCTCTGAGGACGGCGGCGGCGGAACTTTACAATTGTGAACGTTTTAAAAAAACTCTTTTGTAGTCCTCTCCTTCTGCGAGACGCACAATAATTTGTCATTTTTAAAATTGTAAAAATAAAATAAAATTTAAAGATCTGTTGATGCTCATTAATCTTATACACCAGCTATGATCCTTGGAAATATATTGATTTTTAATGTTTATGGTTGTCAGTTATTACAGCATGCTCCAATCAAAATTCTCATGCAAGCCAACCTTAATTACACCTAGCTTTTCATACACTATATAATCTTCCTTCTCATTTCACTCTAAGCCATCTCTGTGATTATCTCTCTTGTCTCATTTTTTTTTCATCTACCATTAAAATTTAAAAATATTTAAAGAGAAATTTTTGGGGGAAACTAGTTTCTCCATAAGTTATAAAAAATCCTGTTTTTATAGGGGTTAAAGTTTAGGGTTTATGGTTTAAGGTTTAGGGTTTAGGCCTTTTAGGGTTTAAGAAGGGTTAAAAAACAAGACTTTTTATAACTTATAGAGGAACTAGTTCCTCTATAAGTTATTAAATTGCAAAATGTTTGTAGCTTAGTTTATATTCAGAAAATCAAAATTGAATTGGACCTTAGGGCATCCACAATGGCGTTATTTTTGGGTGTCGATCCCTTCCAATTTTTTTCTTTCCCATTGTGGCTCTGTGTGTCGAACCCCAAAGAAAGAAATCACTCCTCTAACTCGACACGGTTATTTTGTGTTTGTCTGGAGCCCACACTCAAATTGCAACCCATTTCCCTCTCCTTTGTTGCTGCTTCTGTTTTTGTTTTTCTTTTTTCCGTTCTTTCTTTTCTTCTTTCTTGAGTTTATAGTTTTTTTATTTTTTTTATCATTTCTGTCTTTATTTTTCTCATTCATTTATGATAATAAATAGTTGTATTATTAAATAATATTAAAGAAGTAATTTATGTATTCTAATAATATGTATTTTAATATAGGTTATTAAAGTAAAAAAAAATAACTTTTTCTTATGTATTACTCTCTCTGTCCCTAAATGAGTGTCCATTTTCAAAAAATATTTGTCCCAAAATGAGTGTCTTTTTTGAACATAACTTTGTCCCTAATTGTTTTTATTTTTTTATTTTTTTTTCACCGGTCTCTTTATACGTGCAATACTAAATGTTTGGAAATGAGATTACAAGATTATATATGAATCTGTGCCACCAAATTGTACAAAGAGTTGAGATTTTCAGATGTCCCTTAAAATGAAATTTGGACACTCATATTTAGGGACAGAGGTAGTAATAAATTACTTTTAATGTAAAATTTAAATTTAAGAAGTTAACTAGTACTTAGTTTAGAATGTTTACCAAAAATAAATGAAAATGATAATTTTGGCAAAGTAAGTGTTGGGTCCATTTTAGAAATCATTAATAGCATCAACCATTGTAGAGAAAAAATGAAAAAGGATTAAGTTTGTTTTTTGATGATGTGTAGTTGAGTTGGCATGTGATAGAACTCATAATGGGTTCTACCATTGTGGATGCTCTTATAGGAGTAAGGGAGATAAGCACTTGACAATTGGTTGTTGATTTCCATTTTTTTCTTCCTATTTGCATGGCAAACTTTTTTTTTTTTATTATTATTAATATGTGGTTTTCCCTAGGAATTTATTCATTCTACAATATGATTATATTGGAAATTTCAGAATAATGGAAAAAAAGGAGGGCGCTCCGCGGCCACTGCCATCACCACCACACCCTCACTATATAGACCATGGCAATGGTCATCACCACCACCATCATCATCATTATGATCAAATGGCCATGATCATGCATGGACTACGACCTAATTATATTTCAATAATGAAGACAAATCCGAACAATTGTAGTGTCATGTGAAGTTGGCATGGCTTGCATTCCGAAACCTCTGTGTCTAAATTGTATGGGTTGTATGTGAGTTGCAGTCAAGATTTGTTCATCCCAAATGTATAGCTAGTTGGACAATCAAGAATTAATGACTCGAGATATTGCTCACAACTCATTGGGCTCCACATAGCATCCAAAACTTCCCAAGCCTCCACAGTACTTGAGATATGATGTAACTTGATCTCGATCACAACTTATATATGAACCACATGAAACTCATTGGATTTACCCTCATTTTTTTCTATAAGTCTACCAGGATAAGCGTGAATCTTTTTAAGCTACACATCAATTTCATTTAATTACCATTCTTCTTTTTGTATAAATTTTTGGGTCTCAAATATACTTCCACTATCAAAAAATAGCAATTGAGGCGGCCGACGGTGGTGGGAAGTTTAAGGAGGATGTATGGTCGAGGCCCGGCGGTGGCGGTGGGATAAGTCGGGTGTTGCAGGATGGTGCTGTCTGGGAGAAGGCTCGTCAAAGTGTTGGAGTTGTGGATTCCGTGGAGGTTTGTGGAAATGGAGCTTGCGTAACCGAAATGCTAAGAGGAATTAGGTTCATTTATTAGGGAATTTGGCAGCATGGTTGTGTTAATAAATTTGTTTATTATGGACGGACTGACTGAGTATATTTCTTGATGATGGAGAAGAAGATAGTGATTTGTTTAGATTTATTTTTAATTATTATTATTATGTATTTTCGGATTTTTATTTAATTAGGTGATAATATCATGTTTTAGAGTAGACTAGTTCTAACCCCCCACGGCGGTAATTGTGTTATTTTATCATAATTTAATTAATTAAACTTTCGAACAAAATGTATGTATTTTTGCGCTGTCCAAAATATATTCTATTTTGTTTACCAGCTATACACGTAATAATGGTAGTTGTTGTTATTGTAAAATTATTTAAATGTACTGATATGCGAAGTATGTCAATGGTTATTTGATTCAATATACATGAATAAACTGATTTTATTAATTTATGTGAATATGATCCGGATTTATTCATGTACTATGTAACGAAGGTTGATGGAAAGTCATAATAATTAATATTAATATAATGATAATAGACCATAAAATGAAAATAAGGAAGCTGAAACGCAATAAGTACGTTAATTTAATTGATTACATCAATTTATTTGTGAAAATAAAGGTCCATGAATAACATGACACTATTCCGAAATGACGGGAAAATAAATCTGCTCTTGAAATTTCAATATGAAAACATGTGCCTGCAGGAGCGGATCTTCAGTATAAGAAGGGGGTGAGTTGGAGAATAAGATAGAGCGGGCCGTGTGGAGCGGACCGAGACTGAATAGAATGGACCGAGCTTGACCAAGTCAACCAAGTGAGATCAAGATCAAGTCAAATAAAGATAGAATCAAGAGATTATATTTTACCTTATTTAGAGATATAGTTTACTTTATTTAGTTGATGTATTTTAGGAAGAGTAGTATTCCTCAAAAATAGGGTTTAGGCTTTAGTATAAATATAGGGTTAAGTTATTGTAAATCTTTGAGAGTGAATAAACATATATTATCATACTCCTCTCCACCATATTCTTAACTTGGTATCAGAGCCTCCGGTATGGGGGCCTGATGACCGACTACGCTTCCGCGACAAAGCCATAGTTGCCATCGTGGGCAACATTGCGAAGAAGAAAAAATGACGGGAGGAGCCCATGAAAGACTCTTCGCGGCACGGAAGGTGCACAACAAACGCGTTGAGGAGGGACCCGTTTATGAAGAACAAATATGCTCCTACGTGGCACGGATTGTGCGAGACAAACACGTTGGAGCACGACCAGAAACTGAACCGGCGCTGCACATGTCAGAGAAAGAAGAACGCACGGCGAGCGCTGTGTTGAAAATAAAAGGCTGCATATTGCAGTTTGACAAAAAAAAAAAAAAACTACGGCCGACATCTGTGAGACGGTGAAGCACCCCACATGAAGATTGCATGCCCATCGAAGAAAGAAGAAAACAAATGGTGATTATTAAACTGGTGATGATGGCGACGTGCACAGGGACTATGAACATGGAATATTTTTTGTGTGTTTTTTTTTTCATCAGATTATCATAAAAAAAAAAAAAAAAAAAAAACTAAAACTGATTTTTTTTTCTCCCCGTTTTGATTGTCGTATTGGCAAGTTGGGTATCTACGTTGTAGATCCTCCAACTTGAGGGGGGGGGGGGAGAGATTAACAAACACGTGGAGAGATTAACAAACATGCCACTTACCGGGCATCAACAAAGTGCAATTTTTAGCACTCAGTAATCCGGGTAATAATATGCAAGCGGAAGGATTCGAACCCCTGACTTTGATATAACCAGAGCTCTGATACCAAGTTAAGTAACCAACTCCTCTAAAACCTTAAGGTGTTAGAGAGGGCACCTACAATGTATATCAAGCTTCAACAGGGTGCAAGTGCACCCGGTGAATTTTCGTATTTAAGAAGAAAAAAATTATTATATGTATAATATATATATAACTGTGCACCACTAGAACAAATTGCTTGTAGTATAGATGGATAGAGTCTAGCTTTTTTTTTTTACTAGAAAACTAGAGTTCGAATCCTAGCAAAGGCATTTTTAGTATTTCAATTATTACATGCTTCCCCTCCAATTTGGCTTTTATTATGCCCTTCCAATTTGAGCTGTTAGTTCAATTTTGTTTTGATTTTGATTATGATAATTATTGGTTGATATGAATTATATTTAAGTGATATTTTTATTTCTCTTTCTTTATTGTTCACCATATTTTGTTTATTAAAACACCAGATAATTATATTTTAATACAAAATAAAGAGAAAATTTGAAAGTTTTTCGGACATTCATTTTAAGACGGAGGAAGTATTATTTAAAGTTTTGTATATTATAACATGTAATAGAGTAAACGACGATTATAATTTGAATTTTTAGTGTAATTTGTGCACCCGCTGGTCGGAAACTCAAGATCCGTCACTGTGTGCATGGCTTCATTTCTGACGTAACGCCAAATTCGGTGATACTTGCTCCTTCCCGTCCGTCGATAATACGCTTTCAATAATGTTGACTTGGAAAAAAATGTTAATTGTCAACATACAAAACTTATATAAACTCGTTTGGATATCTAAAATATATAATTATTGAGTACATAATTTTGCATAAAAAATGTCACGAACCTTATCCTTCGCACAAATACACAACGTATAATATAATCCCTCCGTCCCATAACAAAGTACCCATTTGCTATTAAGAACGGGAATTAAGGAAATATGTTAGAAGAGTAGGTGTTGTGAGTGGGAAAGAGAGAAAAAGTGGGGAAGTGATTAATAAGTGAATAGTTGTTATGAGTGGGAAGGAGAGAGGAATATATTTTCCTTTTCAGGAAAATGGTACTTTCCAATAGAACACCAAAAATGGCAAAATGGATATTTTGTTATGAGACGAAGGGAGTACAATTATAATACTAAGAAATCTACAAAAAGCACACACATATGTACGTGTGTGTATATATGTATGTATGTATATATGTATGTATGTATATGTATACAGAGAGAGAGAGAGAGAGAGAGACCAACAATCAGTAATCCTCATCTCTTACGTCATTAGCGAATTATCTTAAAACACTCAAAATCAACAAAAATAGAGTTCCAAATCCTCACCTGATAATTAGAGCATATATTACCCATAAATTTCAACTCCTCCTCTCCTCCCCACTCTACAACCCAACAGCAACCTCTTCCAACACATTAAAATTCACTCAAGAGCCTGCAAAAAAGAATCATACAACAAATCAAACTCCGATCATCAATTACAAATAAATAAATCAATAATCCATAAGATTTAAAGAATCAAGCTTTAAAAAAAAATTAAAGAAAAAAAAAAGGAGATGGGTCCTGCAAAATTCCTCTTAACGATCCACAGCTCCTAATCTTCAAGAAAAGCTCCTAATCTTCAAGAAAATCAACTACTGCCCTTGAACTCAATTTTGCGGATGTTTGAATATAAATCAGTTTGAAATGGGGGAAGAAAGGGATAGAAAGGATGAAAGGTCAAGGTTTTTGAGGTCTTGACTTTTTGTAACCGTCCCTGATTTAAACACGAATCCTTAAACACTAACAACAAATCTCTCTCCACAATCGCTAATTTTCCCCGCACCACTAATTATATGGAAGTAAAATGAAAGGGAACTTGCTGCAAAATATATACTCCTCCGTTCCAAAATGATACTCCCATTTCTTCTTTCTTTCTTTTTTTTTTTGTTCCAAAAATCACAAAGGTTTTAAAACGCATGACTTTAAATATGCAAAGAGTCAACCGGGACTATCATATAATATGGCAAGGAGGGAATATCAGTTAAACACAATAAGACAATCATAAATAAAATTCGGAAAATTTGAGAGAAATTACCTTCAACCACAGATAATCTTGAATAACAACTCCGTAAGTCAGTTCCTACCATTTTCCCATCACAATTCCTTGTACAGAAAAGAGAAGATAACGGATTAGATTCATTTCCTTGTATTTGCTTTGGTTTTCACTTACAACTAGTAGGTAACCCGTGCTCCGCACAGGAATCTATTCCGTTAATGTTTTTGTATTTTCATTTTTTGATGTTTTTAATTGATAAATTAACATAATAATTTTATTTGAAAATATATTTATATTTTAAATTAATCAAAATATTTTCATAGCTTTGGTTGTACATAGTTGTAATAAATATGTTTTTTTAATTAATTTAGAAGTATATTTAAGTTTGTTGTATGAATATTTAAAAAACTTAATGGTATTAATAGTATTATTAACATATATATTAACTATTATGATTAAATAATATAATTAATAGTAATAGTTAATATATATTATAACAATTATGATTAATTAATACTATTAATAATAATAATTAACTTATATAGTAACTATTATAGTTAACAATTATATTTAACTATTATAATTAACTAATACTATTAATTGTATTAGTTAGTTATAATGGTTAAATATCCGTCCCGGAGTAAGAGTCATACCTCCTATTTTCACGGAAATTAAGAAATGGTGGAAGTAAAGTAAGTGTTGTGAGTGTAAAAGTAAATTAGGAGAGAGAATGAATGGGAGGGAATAATAAATTGATTGGTTTTGTTTTGATTTTTTAGTAATAATTAAAATAATTATTATAATTAACTAATATTATTAATTGTACTTATTAACATATACTCCCTCCGTCCCACCTCACTTGAGATCTAAGAGGTGGGCACAATAACTAAAGAAAAAGAATAAAATAAGTAAAATGTGGTTTAAAATGAAGAGAGAGAATGAGTTTGGTTAATAGTAGGTTGGTTGAATGAATTGTGTGGTTGAAAATGAAGAGAGAGAATGAGTGGGTGTAGTAGATTGAATATAAAATTATAAAAATATTACCATTTTGGGAAGTATCAAGTAAAGTGTGACGGACCAAAATAGAAATAAGTCTCAAGTGAGGTGGGATGGAGGGAGTATAATAACTATTATTATTCACTAATAATATTAATAGTTATAATTAACCTCTACATTAACTATTATAATTAATTAATACTCCTTACGCCCTAGAGTAAGAGTCCTATCTTGTTTGTGCACATTTATTAAATACACAATAGAAAATTGGTAAACATTGCAAATGTATTGAGGGTATAATTGTCCAAAACACTATTCATTCTTTCTCATCATTTTTCTTTTTAGGAAATAGACTTTTAGTGGGACGTACAAAAATAGAAAGTAGGAGTCTTACTCTCGAACGGAGCGAGTACTATTAATATTAAATATTAACATTTATTGTATAATGATTAACTAATACTATTAATAATAATAGTTAACTTATATAGTAACTATTATGATTAACTAATAATACTATTAATAGTAATAATTAATATTATAGTAACTATTATGATTAACTAATACTAATAATAGTAATATTTATTTTATTTAATAGTTAATTATAATAGTTAAATATAAATTGGGACACACCAAAAAAGAAAGTAAGAACTTTAAACTGAGACGGAGGGAATAATAATAATTATAATAAACTAATATTATTAATAGTAATAGTTAATTGATATAGTAACTATTATGATTAATTATTATTAAAAATTAATATTTAACTTATATAATAACTATTATAATTAACTAATACTCTTACTATTAATAGTTAACTGTTATTTGCTTAATACCATTAGCTAATACTATTAGTTACTATATAAGGTAACTATTATAATAGCTATTACTAATAATAGTAATAGTTAACTAATATAGTTAACTATAATAGTAACTATTACTAATAAGAGTAATAGTTAACTATTATAGTAACTATTACTAATAATAGTAATAGTTACTATAATAGTTAACTATTATAGTTACCCTTTATAGTAACTATTATTATTAGCTAATAGTATTAGCTAATGAAAATAAAATGAAAAGTCACTTATTTATTAGTATATTGTTGATGTGGCTTTTCCAAATGCAAGCTTTCTCCATTGTTTGTCCACATGTCAATACCATAGCTCTTTTGATCAATTTTAATATATATATATATATATATATATATATAGTGTTAGTGCAGAACTGAGGTGTTGCCTCAGGTGTTGCCCTGACAGTCTAAGTGCTGTGACGAGATTCTTTGTAATTTGACATTTCTTTCTAATGTAATTTTTATACTAATGTCCTAATATTATTTTCAAGATGTTGGTCCATATTTCAGGTAATAATAAAGTTGGTTTATGGAGTTAAAAAGGTGAAGAATAAATTGTTGAAGAGTTATTCATAAATGTCGAAGTAAAAGAGGGAATAACAAACATATTTAACATGTGTTAAATATGGTAAATGTGAAGAAGACCAAGTCCAATGTTAGTTGCTGATTAATTGAAGATGTACAAGGCATTGGAAGCTTGGAGTACAACACGGTGAAGCTAGGACTTGGGGATCAAGCTTGCGGTTGAGAAAATCATGGGAGGAAGACCAAGTCTTCGCACAAAAAGTGGAGAGCAAGCCCACTCACTCTCCCCACTCTTCTCACACGATCACAAACAGCCCAAGGCTGTTATTTGTGTAGCCTCCAAGTTTTGGTTGGCTATAAATAGATGCTTGGATGAAGATTGAAGAGAAGCCAATTTTATACACACATCCATAGCACAAAAGACCAAAGTACTCTTGGCTCCTTTTGAGATTCTTTCTTCCATACACTCTTTTATCACTCAAATACTTCGGGTTTGAGTGAGTTTTGGTTAGGATAGAATCTTGTACTTTGTTCTTACTTTGGTTCCATAGAGAGTATATCATAGTTTGTATAGGGAACCATTTTAAACTTTGTAATTAATTTTGATTATAAGGTTTTCGCCATCTAGGCATCTCAAGTTATATTTATATAACTTGAGAAAAATATTTCTCTTGTGCTATTTATTTTCCGCTGCAAAAACTCTACTATTTTTGTGTGTGTATTTTCTGTCCGTCTGGAGTGTTACCTGGGGTGTTGCTTAACACTTGAGGTAACATCTGTTCTCAGAAAGTCATTGACAAACAATTTCAATTGGTATCAGAGCCCGGTCACTTGACATACTAAGTGATTCGTTCCAGATTGTCATGGCTTTCGATCCTGCTAATCCTAATCAAAAGCGTCTTCCTGTTTTAGATGGCTCGAATTATGCTTATTGGAAGATCCGCCTACGCTCGCATATCAAATCAATTGATCTTCGGGCATGGCGATCTATAACAAATGGTTACTCTCTTCCTATGTTACCTCCAGATGAAGATGGTGACGTTCAAGTCAAACCTGAATCGGAGTGGACTAACGAAGAGATTTCTCTAGCTAATTATAATGAAAAAGCACTTAATGCTATTTTTGAATGGGTTGATATGCATATTTTTAAACTTATTCAAAATAGTTCCACTGCTCAAGAGGCATGGGACACTTTACAAAGATTTTGTGAAGGTGATAGTAGTGTGCGTGATAATAAGCTTAGAACTCTTACTGGCAAATTTGAAAGATTGAGGATGGGTGAAAATGAAACAATTTCATCCTATTTTGAAAAATTGTTTGATATTGCAAATGAGTGTCAACTTTTGGGTGAACCTTTTACCAACAAACAACTTGTTTCAAAAGCTATTCGAACTCTCCCCGAGAGGTTCAATATGAAAGTTTCATCTATTGAAGAAGCTCACAATCTTTCTACAATGAACATCAATTCTTTAATGAGTATTTTGAAAAATTTTGAGTCAAATCTCCTTGAACAAAGTGAGGCTTCTAAAGGGAAAAATATTGCCTTAAATGTGCAATCCTCAGATTTTTCAAATGATAATGAAGATGAAATTTTTGAAGAATTGGATGAAAGTGCCAGTGTTGCTTTACTTGCTAGAAAATATAATGCAATGGTTAAAAAGTTTAACAATGAAAAAGTGCAGGTAAAAGCAAAAGAGAAACAAACCAAGGTGTATGATTCGATGCCAAGAAGGACGTTCCCATCTACTCAAAAGTCAGCCCCTATGCGTAGAGCATCCTCAGATCAATCAAGGTCTGATCCCAAATACATTGATTCAATTCAATGTCATGCTTGTTCAGGATGGGGTCATTACGCCAACGAGTGTGCCAACACACTACGGAAGAAGGGAAAGAACCTATGGGTATCCCTGAGTGACAATGAAGACGAGGGTTCAGTCCAGGAAGAAGAACCAGATCAAACAACCATGTATGTCACAGTCAGTGACTTGCAGACTGAACATGTTACCAGAGATGTTATGTCAACTGAGATAACACCCGAGACCACATCTGTCAGGTATAACAATTTCAGTACTGATAATAATGTTTGTTTCATGGTTTCCACTAATCTTGATACAGGAAGTTCGCAAGAGGATGAGATGAGCAAAGATGAGCTCATTGAAGACTTAAAAATCCTCTATAAGGATATGCTCAAGGAATGGAAGAAGGAGAACCAAATGGTTAAGACTTTAACCAAGAAGAACGATGGACTCAAGGCCTACTTGAACCGAATGGAAGCTCAAGCATCCCAGAAAGATGCCGAGCTAGAAAAAGTCAGGGCCAAGTTGACTCTAGCCGAAACCACCTTGAAAAAGCTCAACACCGGATCGTCCAAACTTGATGAGATCCTAAACTTGGGTAAGCCTTTGAGAGCAGGTATTGGTTTCCGAGAATCATTAGAAAGTATTACTTCTTCTTTGTCTTGTAATGAACATAACGTAAATTTTGTAAAAGGTCACGAGTTTGATCAAAATTCTTGTTCAAATGATGTTTCTGACAAAGGGAAAGTGTGTCAATACTGTCACACTACTGGACATCTTAAAAATAAATGTACAAAGCTTTCAAAGAAAGAGTCCAGTCCAGATGTGTTACCTGAAGTGTTACCCAGCACTCCAGATAACACACACTGTCAGAAAGTCAAAATATCAAAAAAGAAGTCATGGAAACCAAAAGCCAATATGAGATGTGATGTTGTATATACTGCCTTAAAAACAAATGTTGAAGGATCATGGTATTTTGATAGTGGGTGTTCACGCCATATGACGGAAACAAAAATGTTTTTAAAAAACTATGAATCCGTTCAAGGGGGTAGTGTAACTTATGGTGGTGGGAGCAAGAGTAATATAATAGGTAAAGGAACTCTAAATGTGAATGGTTTTCCTGCTTTAAAAAATGTCTTGCATGTAGATGGCCTAGTAACTAATTTAATTAGTATTAGTCAACTTTGCGATGACAACATGGAAGTAAAATTTAACAAGGACACTTGTGAAGTTTTTGATGGTACTAACAATTGTGTTATGACAGGTACTAGATCAAGTGATAATTGTTATCGTGTGGAAGATAAATTCGTGTGCAACACCGCACAAATTGATGTCACAAACTTATGGCATCAAAAGTTGGGACATGTTCATTTGAGGAACATTGATAAGATTGTTAAGTTAAATGCTGTTAAAGGAATTCCTAAACTAGATCTTAAAAATCCTATCATTTGTGAAGATTGTCTTAAGGGGAAACAAACTCGTGTTGCCCATAGTGCTGCCCAACATTCCGAGCAACACTCTGGAACAACACACTGTTTTCAACTCTTACATATGGATTTAATGGGTCCAGTTGAGGTAGAGAGTTTTGGAGGAAAGAGATATTCTTATGTCATCGTTGATGATTTTTCGAGATTCACTTGGGTCTATTTTCTAAAAGAAAAATCGGAAACTTTTGAAAAATTTAAACTTTTACACTCCAAAATCAAAAACATGTTTTGTGCCTCTATCTTTAGAATCAAATCTGATCATGGGAGAGAATTTGACAATGTTTCATTTTCTACTTTTTGTGAAAGAAAAGGAATACATCACGAGTTTTCAGCTCCTAAAACACCTCAACAAAATGGGGTGGCCGAAAGGAAAAATCGTACTTTACTTGAAATGACTCGTGTGATGTTGTTTTCTAAAAAGATTTCTAAAAGATTTTGGGCCGAGGCACTTAACACGGCTTGTCACACAACTAATAGAGTTTTTCTAAGACCCGGCACCACTATGACACCTTATGAAATTCTGAATGGCAAGAAGCCAAAAGTTCATTATTTTCATGTCTTTGGGTGTGTGTGTTACATTTTGAATGACCGGGATTACTTAGCAAAGTTTGACTCTAAAAGTGATAGGGCGATATTTCTTGGATATGCGGCAAATAGTCGGGCATATAGGGTTTACAATCTTAGACTAAAAACCATCCAAGAATCTGTTAACATTGTTTTTGATGATCTCTCAAGTATTTCAGGTGAAAGTGCTCAAGAGTCTCCTCTGGTGTTGTTAGAAGATGTCATACAAACTGCAAATGACATCACAGATGTTAACACAGATGCTGAGCAGAATGTTATCATCGATGAGACAGCACCTCAGGCAGCACCTGAGTCCAGTGATTCATCCGAGTCTGATACAGAAGTTCATGATGACGCAAGAAGGGATCCTCTACCCAGAATTCGTAGGAATCATCCTACAACTCAGGTAATTGGGGAAGTGAATGAAGGGGTCCGAACAAGAAACAAAGAACCCGTGAATTATCGGGAAATGGTAAGGTATGTGTGCATGTCAACCACATACACCAAGGTAAAACACTCTTGTTTTGTGTCATCCATAGAACCTTAAAATGTGATTGAAGCTTTAAAAGACAATTTTTGGATTCAAGCTATGCAAGACGAACTAGATCAATTTACCCGAAATAATGTATGGTTTTTAGTACCCCGTCCTATTAATACTAATGTTATTGGGACAAAATGGATTTTTAAAAACAAAACGGATGAAGAGGGTAATATTGTTCGAAATAAAGCTCGTCTTATGGCTCAAGGCTATACACAAGTGGAAGGTATCGACTTTGACGAAACCTTCGCACCCGTGGCTAGAATTGAGTCTATAAGACTTCTCTTAGCCATAGCTTGTTATCTTCGAATCACTTTGTATCAAATGGATGTTAAAGCAGCATTTTTAAATGGATATTTAGATGAGGAAGTTTTTGTTGAACAACCTAAAGGTTTTGAAGATCCATCCCAACCAAACCATGTGTATAGACTTGATAAAGCCTCATATGGTCTAAAACAAGCTCCGCGCGCATGGTATGGTCGTTTAACTAGTTTTTTGCTTGAATATGGTTTTATTCGAGGAGAGGCGGATAGAACCTTATTCATTTTAAAACATGGAAAGGAACTTGTCATTGCTCAAATCTATGTTGATGACATAGTCTATGGCTCTACTTCAAAAATTTGTTTAAACGATTTTGTAGAGGCTATGACATCAACTTTCGAGATGAGCATGATGGGTGAACTAAACTTCTTTCTTGGCTTGCAGGTAAGACAACTACCCGATGGAATATTCGTCTCACAAAGCAAGTACGCAAAAAATCTAGTCAAGAAATTCGGCTTGGAGGGGTCAAAAAGTTCCTCGGTTCCTATGACTACTACACTTAAACTCGGCAAGGATGAAGGGGGAGAAGCAGTCGATCCTACCCTTTACCGTTCCATGATAGGTAGCCTTCTTTACCTTACCTCTAGCCGACCCGACATTATGTTTTCTGTGTGTGTCTGTGCACGATACCAATCCAACCCCAAAGTCTCTCATCTTAATTCTGTGAAAAAGATAATTAAATATGTTTCCGGAACAAGCGAATTAGGAATTTGGTATGCTAAAGATACAAATACAAATCTAGTAGGCTTTAGTGATTCGGATTGGGCGGGGGATATAGATGACAGAAAAAGTACTAGTGGGGGGTGTTTTTACTTGGGTAATAATCTAGTATCATGGTATAGTCGTAAACAAAATTGTGTGTCGCTCTCTACTGCTGAGTCTGAATACGTGGCAGCAGGGAGCTGTTGTACTCAATTAATATGGCTAAAACATATGTTAGACGACTATGGGCTTGAGAGTAAAAATATGATCATGTACTGTGATAGTTTGAGTGCCATCAACATTTCCAAGAACCCTGTCCAACACTCCCGCACAAAACACATTGATATTCGTCATCATTTTTTAAGAGATATGGTTGAAAAAGGCTTAATAGCTATAGAGCATATTGATACCAAGTATCAATTAGCGGACATTTTTACAAAAGCCTTAGACCTTGAGAGATTTTCTTTCTTGAAGAACTCTCTTGGTTTTTGTAATCTCTAAAAATCTCCTGTTTTCTGGTGTTACCTCAAGTGCTACCAGCATCTGAGATAACACTTGTATATTATTGTTTTGTTTCTGTTTTAATCTGTCAATGAGTAGTATTTTCTATTCATTGATGGTGGCACATGCTGACCTTTTTGTTATGGTAGGATAACACTCTAGGTAACATTATTGATAACATTCCTTTTTAAACTCAAAAGTGACAAAGTCACTAATCTTTTTCAAAGGCAAAAAGGCTAAAAACACTTATAGTATTTCCTTAGTAGCTCGGGGCACGGCGTTCGCTGCGACGATGCACTCTTGTCAAAGGGGGATATTATCTAGTGATTTTATACTAAGTATTAGGAACATGGAGTTCGCTACTACAGTGTTTCCTACTTGAACGGTACAAATCACTAAAACATGTTTACACTTTATAAGGACTCGGGGCACGGAGCTCACTACTACGATGCTCCCTTGTAGATAAAGAAGTGTAAAATATGTTTAATTAAAGTGTTTGAAGATGAAGAACAAGCTTTTTATATCTAAATTATTAGATTTTCTTTGCCTAAAGTGTTCATATTTTGGCAAGCTTGTTTTACCTCAAAATGCTTATTATAGAAGCATATTTCTGCCTCATGTGTTCAAAAATGAGGTACATCTTGCCTTAATTGCCTTAATATAAATTCAATAAGGGATGTTTATCACGGATGTTATCTTAAGTGTTACCATCATTGCCATCAACACATTAGTGTGTGCTACATTCGTTTTTTTTTAATTTTAATTTTCAGAATTGTTTTTTAAATTTTCAAAGTTTGAAAGTCTTTTTATTTAAAGAAAAAGAGTTTACAATTTTGAAAAAGTCTAAAACAAATCTTTTACTTTAGGTAAAATATAGTTGTAACAATTTCCCTACAATTTAGGAATCTATCCTCA
Organism: Campanula takesimana; assembly: GCA_026119855.1. Taxonomy (NCBI): domain Eukaryota; kingdom Viridiplantae; phylum Streptophyta; class Magnoliopsida; order Asterales; family Campanulaceae; genus Campanula; species Campanula takesimana. The sequence continues at coordinate 652,138 of JAOWBW010000714.1, forward strand.
AATTTTTTAGAGATCGTTACATCATTAATTTTACCATCTTTATTTTTTCGTTTTATATATTATTTAAAAAAAAAAAAAAAAAAAAAAAAACGTTTTTTTAAAAACCGAATGTGCAGGGGAGTTTGTTACTTATGTGTGCTTGTAAATAGGGTGATTTAATTTAGGTTAGTTTTACATGTGAGGAAAAATAGGGGTTTAGTTAATTTAAATGATAAGAGTTAAGTTTGAATTAATTGTTTATCCCTTTTTCACATGTTTAACCTCCCTAAAAATATCTCTTCCTAATTACTCTCCTTATTTTTCTCACCAAAACTCTTTTTAACTCTCCCTCTCCTCACCGCCTTCTTCAATCGGCGTCAACCCTATACCGGCGACAACCTAAAACCCTCAAACCCTTCTCCAAAAATTCTCCCAAATCCTCCATTAAAATTCAACAATGGTGAACCCAAGTCAAAACCCCAACCAACCCACACCTCTAGAAGAGTCGCCGGGTGATGCCTCGCGTGTTGCCTCGCCAATGGACATCTCACCCTTGGTCTCTCAAATCTCTAACCAAATAGCAATGTCCATTGATGAGCCTTATCACGTTGCAACCTCAGCTCGACCTCAACCCATGACGACTGCTTCTCGTCCACCAAGCTCCGCCACAAAGAGAATCAAAAGAAAAGCCCCTTCAACAGCAACCAAAATAGGCGCGGCTCCAACAGCTCGGAAGAGGACCTCCAACCGTCTAAATGCAAAGGCAATGTCAAAAGTTCCTTCCAACACTTCTGATGACCCAGTACATGTCTCCGACGAGGAAGAAGAAGAATCTCTCGGTCTCTCTTCCGATCACAACTCGGACCAGAATTTTGTTGTTCAACCAGCTGAACAAACTCAATCTGTAGAGAGCCTGGATACTTGGGTAGAAAAAGAGGAAGAAACTCTTGCTGCAGCTCAAAAGCGAGTGACAAAATCCAAGGGGAAAAAAAGTGTTGTCTCGGGTGCTGGCAGACCTCCGAAACCATCCAAGGTAACATCTCGATCGTCAAAACCCCATAGCGCCCCGGTTACGTCTTCTGAATTATTTGGTGCTTCTGATGATATTTTGGAAACAAGTATTGATAAAAATGATGAGGCATTTCCACAACCCTTTTCTACATTCGAATTTTTCGAACGGGCCAATATGCAAAAATGGCTTGATATTTCGGGTTTAAAAATGCACCGTGAGAAGCATATTGATGAGGCTAGTCTTAAAAAGCATGGTGTTTATCAGTTTTTAAAAGATAGAAATGTTTTAAATGCCAATCTCTATCCCGAGAACTATGTTGATGCCATTATTCGAAACTTTTTTGCTAATCTTCATCCCAACCTAGATAATGAAAATTCCAACCAATTCGGCAAATTCTTTCTTCGAAGTAAAGTTCTTCGAATTAACCCATCTTTGATTAATAAAGTGCTTGGTTTGCCTAACATTGATGATGATGGGGTATTAGCCGATAGGGATGATATTGCCAAAGTTTTGTCTAACAATGTTGTTACGAAATGGCCAACAAAAAGGGATGAACACTTTCTTGCCTCTTCCCTAACCTCACTTTTTTCGGTTCTACACAAATTGTGTATCTTTAATTGGCTCCCCACCAAAAATGAACAATATGTAACCCTCGAACAAGCTCGGGTTATACATAAATTGGGGTTGAACCGGAAATTGAATTTTGGGAGATTGATATTTAGACATTTAGCCACTTGGGGAAAGAAGAAATCGATCTCATATTTGCCTTATCCTTCTCTCATTTTCCAAGTGATAAAATCCCAAAATTTTCAACTTATGGATTCGGACGAGTATACTCATGAGCTTGACTATTACCGAGTGGATAGTCTTTTAACTAAACAGGGAAAGGGTGGTATTAGATACACCGGTGACTTACCTTGGGATAAGTCGAAAGATATCATTTTGTCAAGTTCGTCCGTTCCATCTCGAGGTGTTGGGAAAGGTGCTACCTCAGATTGTCCGTCCTTTATTCCTTCTTCTCCAAGCATGTTTGCAGGTACTAATGCTGAAATGATGGCTAGTGTCTCACATCTTCTGGGCACTGATTCTCCCTCAATCCCAAAGACGACTGTCCTAGCATTTCTTGAAAAACAGAATGTGATTTTGGGGAGAATTGTTCAAGATTGGACCCTACTAAAAGACAACACAGCAAGCTTTGTTCATCTGATTTCTTCTCAATCAGGGGGAGGTGCTGGTACAAGTGCTGGTACGAGTGCTGCTACAGATGCTGGTACAAGTGCTGGGGAAGATGAACAGGAAAAAGAGGACGAAGACACAGAAGAAGAGTAAAAGAGGAAAAACTTTCCTGAAGGTTGATGTTGCCATTAAATTGGGCAATGATTTTTTTCTTGGGGTTTGGTTCCAAAACAATTTGGTTCTTTGGTTTCTAAACTATTTATTTTGTGGTGGTTGGTTTAAACAATTTCATACTTTGGTGGTTTGTTTATGGTGTTTTATTTTCGGATCTTATGTTGGTTTTTATGGTTTTTAAAACTTGGATTTACTTTGGATTTTGAAGCTACTAGTTGGAAACATTTAAGAATGTGTTTAATTAGTATTTGTTTGTAAATTCTTGTTTTCTCTCGACTCCTACATTAAGGGGGAGTTTATATTGGGTGGTTGTTATATTATCTTGTTATATGGCTAACTTGTTGTTGCAGGTACCAACACTTAGGTGATTGGAAAGAAATCTCAAATTAAGGGGGAGATTGTTAGTGCAGAACTGAGGTGTTGCCTCAGGTGTTGCCCTGACAGTCTAAGTGCTGTGACGAGATTCTTTGTAATTTGACATTTCTTTCTAATGTAATTTTTATACTAATGTCCTAATATTATTTTCAAGATGTTGGTCCATATTTCAGGTAATAATAAAGTTGGTTTATGGAGTTAAAAAGGTGAAGAATAAATTGTTGAAGAGTTATTCATAAATGTCGAAGTAAAAGAGGGAATAACAAACATATTTAACATGTGTTAAATATGGTAAATGTGAAGAAGACCAAGTCCAATGTTAGTTGCTGATTAATTGAAGATGTACAAGGCATTGGAAGCTTGGAGTACAACACGGTGAAGCTAGGACTTGGGGATCAAGCTTGCGGTTGAGAAAATCATGGGAGGAAGACCAAGTCTTCGCACAAAAAGTGGAGAGCAAGCCCACTCACTCTCCCCACTCTTCTCACACGATCACAAACAGCCCAAGGCTGTTATTTGTGTAGCCTCCAAGTTTTGGTTGGCTATAAATAGATGCTTGGATGAAGATTGAAGAGAAGCCAATTTTATACACACATCCATAGCACAAAAGACCAAAGTACTCTTGGCTCCTTTTGAGATTCTTTCTTCCATACACTCTTTTATCACTCAAATACTTCGGGTTTGAGTGAGTTTTGGTTAGGATAGAATCTTGTACTTTGTTCTTACTTTGGTTCCATAGAGAGTATATCATAATATAGGGAACCATTTTAAACTTTGTAATTAATTTTGATTATAAGGTTTTCGCCATCTAGGCATCTCAAGTTATATTTATATAACTTGAGAAAAATATTTCTCTTGTGCTATTTATTTTCCGCTGCAAAAACTCTACTATTTTTGTGTGTGTATTTTCTGTCCGTCTGGAGTGTTACCTGGGGTATTGCTTAACACTTGAGGTAACATCTGTTCTCAGAAAGTCATTGACAAACAATTTCATATAGATTTTACCATTCTGGTAAGCGAAACAAAAAATAAATAAATCAAAAGAAAACAATTTCATAGACAAATTAGTTGAGAAAAAATAAAACAGTGACGAAGATTAGTTATGTTTTGTATTTTAATTATGTTACTTCTTTTCTCGCTGCCAAATTCTCAACCAAATCATTCAAGAGCGGCAGTCTATTTATCCCCAAATTCTCAACCAAATCACAAATTCAAAATTAAGCTTCAATTTAGGGATTTAATTTCATATTAGAAATTTCAAATTTAGGACTTGTGATTAAAATTTCTAAACCTCAATTGAAGCTCTACTTTGAAGCCCTAATTTTGAATTGGGATAGTGGTTGAATATTGGAAAAACTGATGAAATTCAAATCACTCAAAGATTTAAAATTCTTTACCTACAACCTTTATAAGAAAGAAGCCTGCTTGTGTGCGAATTTGCACATAAAAACGTAATTCGAAGCCTCCAAATCCCAGATTTTGTAGATAGGGCTGCTTTTATGCAATCATCACATGAATTACCCAACGATTAGCGAATTATCTAAAGTTCTATACTTTTTTATTCTTTTCCAAGTCTTAGGACTCCTATAAAAATAGTATATTACACCCTCCGTCCCCGTTTAAAGTTTTTAGTTTCCTTTTTTGTCTGTCTCAGTTTAAGATTTTTAGTTGCTTTATTCCATAAATAGAAAAATATGAATAGTGTTTGGAGAATCTTACCCTTAAAAAGTTCATTTATTACAAAAAAAAAAACCAATACTTACTTTCTTTTCACCTATTTGCTTTATGAATAGTGTTTAGGACAATTATATCCTCATCTTACTTTTGTTGACCCATTTTCCTTTATTTTTCACTTGATTTTTTAATAAGCGTGCAAAGTCAAACTAAGAATCTTAAACAGGGACGGAGGGAGTATGTAATTGGGAAAATTAGTTGATGAACTATAAATATTTGATTGAGCGTTGCTATTTTTAATTTGAAAGTTGGGAGTTTTCTCCTTTCGTCAAATTCCAGGTAATCGTGCGCGATTCAACGAAAAGCTAAGAGGAATTGATTCATTTATCATGGTGTTAGCAGTATGGTTGAGTGAATAATTTGTTCATTTATTTCTTTTGGACGGACTGATCATATTTCTGGTCGGATTTTACCCTATTAGCATAAACTTTGCTTCAGTTCAGCGCCCAGCGTGTGATATGCTATAACATCTTAAGATGTTGGTAATTATTGTAAAAATACTTGCAGGAACTTTTGTTGTCTAGATCACTAACTAGTATCCCATCCCATCAGGTTGCTCTCTATATCACCCATTGATGTGTATTCCGACCTATATATACCTGCCTATTTACTTTCACTGTGAGGGATCACCTTTGATATACTCCCTCCGTCCCTCTTTAACTTACAAATTTTGGGTTGGACACATTATTTAAGGAAAATGTGAAAAAGTTGATGTGTTGTGAGTGTAGATAGTTGAGTGAGAGAGAGAGAGAGAAAGTGAGGTAGAGAATAGTAATTAGATAGTTGTTGTGAGCATGACAAGTGGGTCCCATTATTTTAAAAATATTAGAAAATTTCGTTTTTGGGACTTTGTAGATTAAAGTGACCAAAATGGCAAATTTTGTAGATTAAAGAGGGACGGAGGGAGTAGACAATATTCACTTCTCAAATTTTTTAATCAGTGTATCTTAACTCCAACTGAAATATATGCACAGTACTTGGGGTTGAAAGATGCATTTTAAATGTTTTTAGTGTTTCGGGCGATGAAATGTAAAGACATCACTAGTGTCATATCTTTTTTTTTATCTCGTCTTCCATGTTATTTTTGGTTGTTTCATACCTCTAAACTGATTATTGATATTATTTCACAGCAAGCTTAATGTCTAAAGTCTAAACTATCTCAAACAGTTTTCATAATGCCTTGTTATTGAAGCTATATTTTGGTAAGTTGAGGCGGAATTGAATTAGGGAGAAGAATTGGTTAGAATATTTCTGGTCAAATGTGGGATCATAAAGGGGATTTACCGATTTAGCAGTAGGTCATTTGGATCAGTCAATTGGTAATAGTACCGAATTGGTTTTGATTTGGGCGTTTCATGTTGTGAGTCACTTGTTTGGACTCTAAATTATTCTCCAACCATTTTTTTTCTGGGACAGATCTTGTTCCAAGACTGATTTATGTGTTTTAAGGAGTCAGGATAAGATGTTTAACATGGTGTGTGGTTATACATGATGAATTTGATAGGGGTGTTTTGAAAGTGTTTTAAATCTCCAAGAATTTATCTGGAATTAGTTTGACAAAAATATTTCGCAGTCCCTAAAATTTTAGTCAATCCATGAGCTAGCAAATCTAAACTATACAGGTTGAAAGTCCGATATATCTGCGATACCCATGCCTCTTTGTGTCATTTCGGGACAATTATGAGGATATAATTTGAAGATGTCTCATTGCCACTGTTATATTCCTTACTTCTGATACGTTATCAAATTTGCTCTTCGCCAAGAGTAAATTTGAATTTTTTTGGTGATATATTTAGGGACAGAGGTAGTATTTATGCAGTAGCTCATATCTTTCTGTTTTTCTTGAAATTTTGCAGGTTTACATCCAAAGAATCCTTTTGCACCAACTCTGCATTTTAATTATCGTTATTTTGAAACCGATGCACCAAAAGGTACTGTATGCATGCTGTTGTTTGCAGCTGTCTCTCAACTTTTTTTTGTTCTGTTAATTTATTCACTTTCTAATCAGATATCTTGACTAAGTAAAAAGAAGAAGAAAAACCAAGAAAAGGGTAACATGACACATGTAGTAACCAGAAGAAATACCAATGAAAGCAGTGAATAATCCAATTTGCTTATAACCATGCAATGCACTCATCAGCTCAATCAGTGTGTCTTAACTCCAACTGAAATATGCTCGGTACTTGGGGTTGAAAGGTGCGTTTTAAATGCTTCCTAGTGTTTCAGGTCTCGATGAAATGTAAAAACATCACTAGGGATTTAAATTTTGTCTTCCATGTTATTTTGGTTGTTTCATACATCTAAACTGATTATTGATATTATTTCACAGCAGGGGTACGTAGTTGTCGATGTTCGTAGTGTCTAAACTATCTCAAACAGTTTTCATAATGCCCTGTTATTGTGACTATAATTTGGTGAGTTGAAGGCGGAATTTAAGTAAGGAAAAGGATTGGTTAGAAAAGCCAACTCAGTTTGTGTCCAAAATTAGTGAGATTTTTTTTATGCCCCTAGGATTGCTCCGTGGACCGTGCCACAATCTGTCTATGCACCATGTTTTATGATGAGGGCTTTAATTTGATGCTTAATATTGCACTATGAGTCTGACATGTGTAGATATTATCTTGTAAGATGGAGTAAAATCCAATTTTGTTCTAATTCATATGAATCTTCTTCTTGTCGGTTTTGCTTAGAGGTTTCCTTTTATTCTTTTCGGAATGTTAGCTGTCTATATAAATTTTTGTTTCACATCACGGGAGGCTTAATATGATATCATTCTGAGTCATGTATATTTCTCCAGAGTTGTTTCCTGAAACTGAAATTCTGAGCCAAATTGTTTGAATGTGGAATCTTTTTGAAGCAGTTCTATTTATTTTACTTGATGGATCTTTTAGTATAATTCTCCAAAGAATTTGAGGGGTTAAACGTTCCGTATCATGTTGAGTAAAGATCGACTTCTAGTATCTCTCTTAGGACATGTCACATATGTTTTGGCGGGAGTGAAATAAAAGTATAAACCTTTTGCCATATAAGCTCTAGTGAGAAATGAGCAAGTCAGTTAGAGAAAATGTATATCATAGTTCCATTAAACAAAATCTTAAACTTAATATTTTTCATCTTTTCCTTACTTTATTTAGAACGACCATTTTTCTGGGACAAACAAAAAGGGAAACGGGGCTATCATTTTGGGACAGAGGGAGTGGTTCTGATCCGGCAAGAAGAAATGATCTATTTAGATCTGGAACAGTTACATTTGTTAATTGTTCCTGCAGCATCAAGGTGAAATGAGAGGGTTGGGAGGAATCTTTTTTGATGATCTTAATGACTACGACCAGGATATGCTTCTTTCTTTTACCACTGGTAATTGCTCCTGGGGTTAAAACCATTTTGTTCATTTGACCTGTTCAACACACTCTTTTTCTGACAATAAACTTTCTTACTAGTAATTATTTGGTTCTTACAAAATTCTTTTTATTCATACCATACATTGCAGAATGTGCAAACTCGGTGGTTTCAGCATATGTACCAATTATAGAAAAGAGAAAAGATACGCCAATCACATATCAACATAAGGCATGGCAGCAACTAGGACGTGGGCGCTATGTAGAATTCAACTTGGTAAGAACTACTACCTCCGTCCCTAAACGAATGTCCACAAGACATTCTGAAAATGTTTGCTTTTTAGACAATTAAATGGCAAAGATGCATAAACATTCTTGTTAACCACTTTCTAAACACTTAGTTTTGCAAGTATAAAGTGACCACTAAAATAAAAATGATTTAGGGACAATTTTTCACAAAAAGGTTTATCATTTTGGGACCAAAGAATCTTGAGTTAGAGCACCTCGTTTACACGCGCGCCAATGTTTTTCAAGGGAGTCAGGGAGTAATCTTGAATTTCGCGAAAACTCTTTTGTATTGAAATTTTCTTTTCTTACGCATTCATTTTTTTTCCTTCCGGTTTGTTGTACTCTTGTATGTGGATATTTGTTGCGGTGGGCTTTGTTAAATGGAAGGTATATGATTGAGGTACAACATTTGGTCTCAAAACTGGAGGTCGGACTTAAAGCATTCTTGTCTCTCTTCCACTAACCGCTCGCTGGGAATATGACCATGCAAGTTTTTTTTTTTTTTTCGTTCCTATAAGAAGTCTAATGTTCCCGCATGAAGAAAAATTGTAGTTAAAATAAGTAATGACGTGATTAATTAACATTTTCTTTTCTGCAGCAACCGGAAGAGGGTACTGAAGAATGGAAATTACTTGATGCTTGCATCAATCCCAAGGAGTGGATCTGATGAAGCTTGCTCTACACAGTATGTTTTTTTTTTTTTTTTTCAAATATGGATTTTGTTTACCTAGGAATCCCTTTGCTAGAGTTGTACTTGGCCATGTAAATTATACTCCCTCCGTCCCATTTCAAGTTTCACCATTTTGGTGATGCACGCAAATTAAGAAAAACTATTTGTGTAAGAAATGTTGTGAGAGGAAAGAAGTTAGTGGGTATGACAAGTGGGGCCTACAATTTAAATGTGTGAGAGGGGAAAGTTAGTGGGTATGACAAGTGGGCCCCCATGTTTTTTCCATTTTAGGAAATGATGAAGCAATCAACGGGACATCCATTTGGGTAATTGGTGAAACTTGGGACGGAGGGAGTACTTAATTGTCGTCGTTGTGATGGCAATGCGGATTCATTTGTTGTACAAGTTTGTATTTGAGAGGGTTTTTAGTCACATTTTACTTTCTGCAATTTTTTCTCATGTTAAATTATTTTTTTCCTCGTATGATATTTTTTTTATAAAAATTATCAACCAACCGAAAACATGTTTATGTCAGTTTTAGGAAAACATTTTCATTTTCCGGAAAAACATTTTCCAAAAGTTATTTTACGCGAAAACAAGCGGGGATTAAATTTGTGATATTCAAGTTGGCATTTAACTTATTACGAGTCGCCACGCCGTTTTATTGAGCTAAAACATTGAGAAAAGCTAATAGAGAGGGTTCGGGGGTCAAGTTACGATAAGAAAAGAATATAATAGTGATCAATCCTATCGCCCGATAGATCGGACTTTCTATCATGATAAATGTGTTAGTGCGTGTTAGTGATTTTGACCGAATCCGAAGATTGCCTACGTTCCTCTCGTAATGAGAAGCTCAGGTCGAAGTAGTTCGCACATAATCGGAATAGAGAGAAGAAGTGGGATCATGCATTATGAAGGGGGAGGAGAAAGAATCATACAAGATGATCACATCCTAGAATAATGATTATACCATTGATAGGATCAATGTGTAGTCATCACCACTCATCACAGGAGAGTTAATGATTATGGGAATAATTACCTAAAGTTTAGGGTTTAAGTAGTTCCTAGATCTTGTCGATCATCATCGGCTATGCATATATTTAGGGATTAAAACCCTAGATCTAGTATGTTACGCATGGATAAGTCTTAGATCTAGCATAATAATAAGAACATCACGAACATGTATGAATAAACACATAAACATGAAGATCGCTACCCTAGATATAGAGCATAATATGAATTCTAGTTAAGAACATGAAGAATACGTTATGAATCATATGAATATGGATGCATAAACATAATGAAACAATCATAAATCAGATCTATATTAGTAAAACATATAAAAACCTCACCAATCTTAACAAGAATGAAGCCGAATCTTGGACGTGGATTCGCCGGACCTTCGGGATTGCTAGAAAGGCTTGAGGAGATAGTTCTGTCGTCAGTTTCGACTCTGGAACTCGGAGGAGAGAATTGTGATTGAAATTATGAACTGAGGTCATCTATTTATAGGGGATTTGGGCGGGAAACACTGGCCCCCCGGCCTGGGAATAACTGACCGCCCGGCCATAAGGTTACTCTTTTTTTTTTCAAAAAAATTGAATACCCATTTTTTTTAAAAAAAAATATTCAAAATAAATACTATCTTTTACTGTACAAATTTTGTTCCTAATGTTTAGAACATGCATGACAAGAATATTTATGAATAATTGTCATTAAATTATTGGGCTTGATGCTATCAAATTCAACCTAAGTATTAATGCCTACTCTCTCTATGGTTATAATTGAAAATGTAAATTGTGCCGTAAAAGTGCGAATACTAAAAATTACCGAATTTTAGGATGGGTACTGAAATTGAATGCTCAGGGTGTTTCGTTGTATAACAAATTGCGTCCAAGGTCTAATTTAATTTTAGGGTCATATTGAGTGAGAAAAATTCGTGGTGTTTGAGAATTTTGAGAGGCTTGAAATAAAAAAATCGGCAATTCAACCTAAATTTTAAAGCTCAATTGATAACCCTGAAGATAAACAAGCAGAACTAAAATTTTATAAAATTTGAGTTACCAATTACAATGAATCTCCATTTGAATTTAATTATGATTGATTTTCATAGGCTGTGTAAATTATACACCGTTGTTATTGGAACAACTAAGAGATAGCATGTGGTAAAGATAACATTGCCACAGTGTATGTAATACATTCATGATATTAAATTTTTTACTATTCCCTCTATTCATCTATATCTATATAATGGCATAACTGAACTTAACACACTTACTAAACATGGTAATTTGACGCCAAAAACATATTTCTATGAATAGCAACTTTTGATGAAACATCATTAAATGTATGTCTTCATATTAAATATACCCCTTAAATAAGGCATTGAAAATAACAGTATTTATTACAAACATTTAATAAATATTACAACTACTTTCTAGAAAATCCGCAACCTTTGAAATTTCATTGCTTCCTTGTATCTGCACATATAAAACATTATAGCCCATGAATATGAAACATGAAAAGTCACAAAACATAGATATATGAAAAATAAAAGGGCACCCCTTCATGCACCTTCTTCAATTGTTAATTAATACTCCCTCCGTTCCTTAATATAAGTCACTTTAGCCACAATTACACAAACCAAAAAAGCATTTACTATCTATCTATCTATTTTCCATATTTGCCCCATCTTTAATAGTTATCATCTTATTGAAATCAAATGGAATATGAAAAGTTTTCTTTGAAGACAAAGGGTAATTAGGTCTAACTAAAATCTAACTACCAAAGGTGACATATATTTAGGAACAAATTTAAATCTCTAAAACCAATTATAAAAAAGAACGGAGGGAGTAACATATTGGGGGAATATGAAAAATCACACAACATGGATAAAGGAAAAATGAATAAATATAAATTCTTGTAGATGTTTTATCTGGAGCATTTAAAATGCATTAGAAACTGTACCAGATTAATTGACTCGATTAAATAAAGAGTCTATTGAAAAGGTTTGTGTTTCAATTTACCGATTAATAAATGCAGTAAATGAAACGGTTTTGACAACCTTATTTATTACTCCAACTTTCCAAAATAAATAAATGGCTATAGTTAACACTAGTGTGTACAAATTTCGTGATTTGAATTTAAATTTTGAATTGGGAACAAGTCTCAATGCTTTTTTTCAGATGGTTTTTGATTCACTTCACCTATAAAAGCCCTCCTTTCTCACACTGGTTTTTTCAGAAACAAAAACCATCAACAATCACCCTACTAAATCTCTCCACCACTTGACGCCCTTTTATTTCTCCAGCCAAAACTCATTTTTGAGGCTACCAACATCAACCTCCTCCAATGCCAACACCCCAAATCCATTACCACTTCTTAGCTCGGCCTCCTTCAGCCCATATTCAAGGGAGATCTTGAACAATTGTAAGGATCCCCGCGGGAGAGAAACTACGGGTTACGAGTTTAATCCCTTCGAGAATTCCAAACACGGCACTTTATGTTCAAATGAAACGGAGTCGCCACGTTAGTTTAATTTTAAACTCAAACTTAAAGGAAAAAGGTTAGAGAAAAAGGATTCGGAGGTCACGTTACATCTGGGAAGAACTTAATCGAGGTTCACCCAAGATGCCTCAGAAAACTGAGTCTCCCTAAGTTTGTTGACCAAAATTGTGCAAGTGTGTGTGTGTATTTTGAAAATGAGAGAAACTGACATTTATCAAAACCAGTTGAAAAGTTAATAGTTTTGGGTTTATTTGCAAACACTTTAACAGAAAGGGGGTTAAGTTGAAAGGCTGTTCCCTGGACAAACCAGTCGTACGGCTAGAGAGGGTTGTCCTGGGAATTTTGACAGATTATTAGGAATCAGTCCAGTTTCAGGCAGAAACAAAGCATTCTGCTGAAACTGGACAGAATTGAATATTTTCAGTTTATTTTCTTTTACAAAACATGGATTAAAGCATCCCTATGTCATTGATCACTAATTAAATACCAAAACAAAAGGTTTTGGGCATGATCAAGACAATAATTGGGGGAAAATCGAGCAAAGTTGATGAACATGACATTTGAACCAAAATCACCATTTGAATGGTTAAAGATGACAACTTTAACATCCAAATGGATGATTCATCCAAGGAAAAGCCTTGGGATATCAAAAATCAACCTTTGGATGGATAAAGATTGAGTCTTTACCATCCAAAGGGACATTATTGTGCATGAATCCAAGTTTGAATGGTAAAGATTGAAACTTTACCATCCAAACTTGATTATTTAAACATAGAATTGACATAAATAAAAGGGCTCTCTCCATTTGTGCAATGGATCACCAAGCTAAATTTAAATACAAGACTTAAATATAAAGACATGAAAGTAAATTGCATAAATGTAAAGACATGAAAGTAAATTGCATAAGTGTAAAGACATGAAAGTAAATTGCATAAATGTAAAGACATAAAATAAATGTGCATTAAATCATAACAAGCCTTGATCATCCTTGGTTTGTAACCCATAATCATGCATAAAATATGAGGGCACCATGAATCAAGTCAAGGCTTGGATCCAATTTATATCATTGCAAGAAATATAAAGACATGAAATATATAAACAAAAATGAAAATAGAATAAGAGACGAAGAGAAGATGGGGGAGAAGGAGGCCTCACCAATATTTGGTTCTAAACCTATCTTCTTCTCTCTTTCACTCAAATGTGTTTGTGATTATTTTCTACTCTCAATTCTGCAGAGTTTCAGCTCACAAAACAGTTTCTCCCCCTGAAATGATCAGCAAGGGCTTAATTTATAGGGACTGGGGGTGCCAATAGTAGCCGTACGGCTGAGCCTTCCCCGCGTCCAAACCATCCGTACGGCTCAGTCTGGCAAGCTTCTGGATTTTTCTAAGTTTAATTCCAGAATATTCTGTTTTAGTTTTATCTTAGTGAGGCCCTAGTCCATTAGTTTTTCCCTTAATGGTACTAAGATTGCCTCTAAAGTTGGTTAATTTCAGATTGGGGTACTTACAGAGCCCCTCGGCAACGTCGCTTTAGAAAAGCGGGGTTGTCGATAAGAAAAGCATCCCAATCTGCCTTAGATAGGAGGACGGCTTGGCCGATTTTGTTGCATAGCTGGACCTAGAGATATAGGATTCCTACGTATCCCGTTTGAGGGGAATCAAGCCTAACGTAGTTCGGGGTGAGAAAATTTTAAGGCTACTCAAACCTAAGGGTGACCGTTGAGGTCGGGTGAGGAACTTGGCGTCTCAAACCTAAGGGTGACCGTCGAGGTCGGGTGAAGAACTTGGCGTCTCAAACCTAAGGGTGACCATTGAGTTCGGGTGAGGAACTTGGCGTCTCAAACCTAAGGGTGACCGTTGAAGTCGGGTGAGGAACTTGGCGTCTCAAACCTAGGGCCTAGGTGGATATCTGTCATCCTCTCCTAGCAATGTTTGAGGTAGGGGGACATCTTTCGTCCTCTCCTAAGGCATAGATGGATATCTGTTATCCTCCCCTATGCATGGTGTTGGGTATGCTTCTCTTAACCCTCCTATTTTTGTTAGAATTGATTGATACCATCACCTATTAGTATTTTATGGACTTTAGGACCCTATGTAAGAAGTTTAATAACTTCAATTTTTAGCTTAGTCCATTTTATAGTATAGGCTTAGAATATAAGACTTGGAGCGAAAAGGAATGAAATAAGCAAGACTTTTGTCTCTGCGCAGGACATCACTGCGCAGGTTCTTGCTGCGCAGCATTCTACCTTGTACAGTTTTCGATGCATTCAGATTAACTAACTTGGAAATCGCTCAGAAGATGTACGCTTAGTTGTGCATAAACGATAAACTTGCACACTCAGCATATCCAACGGTGGAGATGCGCTGAAGTGAAATATTTCAAATGAAGACAGCTGTCATCTTTCTAGAAGAAGCTTTTGAATTTAGTCTTCATGCTCAGTCTCCATCTGCTCAAAGACACCTGCGCACCAATCATATTGTGCCAGGTGTAGATACCCCGGGTGGAAAAACCGCGGCTTTAGGCTCGAGCGCACGGGTCGTCCTAGGATGTCTAACTTGTTTTTAGAGTCGCCACCTATGTTTTGAGGAACATAAGAAAAACCTATTGATTGTAGCCTAAGTTTGATTACGAAAACAAAGATTCTTTGTTTTGAGGTTCGGGGGTTAGGTTACGAGATGGGAAGTACCGAAACACCCATCTCGCCCAACTTAAGTTGGTCTTGCTTGATCAAAATCTACATGAATGAAAATGTTCTTCTTCTTCTTCTTTAAGTCATAAAAATGGGGTTTAAAATAGGATTTGGAATGTAGGAGATAACTCCTTAACCAACCTCAATGAGATGAGGTGATCATTAGAGTCATGTCCCAAAATGATTTGGGTGATTGCACATTTGATTAGAGTAAAAGAGAGAGAGGAGATGAAGTAAAAAAGAAAGGAAAAGATGGACTTTTACCTACAATTTGAAGAACTTCAAATGTTGCTTGATGAGATCCTTGGAGAACCTTTAGAAAGTGATTTTTTGTCTAGTTTTCAATCCTTGAAAATGGAGGTAAAGAGAGGTTTTATAGGTGAAAGATGGGTGTTTTTGGTGCCAAAACTCAGTCACCAAGAAATCCTTCCCGGGCAAAATCTTGTAAATTGAGCAAGGGAGGGAATCCTGGCCAGAAATCTGTAACTGACGCCCAGAGGCGCGCGCTTCCTGCTTTGGGGGCGGGAGGCGCGCGCGCCTGGCTCCTCCTGTCGGAGGCGCGCGACTCAGAGAAGGCAATTTTGACAGAATGGACTGGAAAGTCAGCCCTGTCATTCAGTTTAGTCCCTGGACTTAACGAAGTCAGTCAGTAACTTAACGGAAGTGACAGAAACTAACGAGAAACACTTAAAATGGGGAGAAACACAAAATCAAATGTGCAATCGGGGTGAGCGGTCCAAGGCGGGATGTCTACAGAGCCCCTCGGCGACGTGGATTGCAAAGCAAAACGCGTCGACAAAAGTTAAAAACACCCGCCGAGGACATCACCAAGAAAAGGCAAAGACTCGATGAAAGCAGGAATTTGAAATTGCGAGAGATAGTGGTGCGCTCCCTGTGTGAGCGGCTTTTGTTGATAGAGGGGGTGGCATGATCCGTTAGGTGAACCTGCCGGCTGAATGTTTTGAATGAGGCCGTTAGTGAACCTTTTGATGAATCCGTTAGTGAGTCCCTTGGATGAGTCCGTTGGTGAACCCTTGTTGACGAATCCGTTAGTGAATCCCTTGGATGAGTCCGTTGGTGAACCCTTATTGACGAATCCGTTAGTGAATCCGTTTGATGAATCCGTTAGTGAATCCCTTGGATGAGTCCGTTGGTGAACCCTTGTTGACGAATCTGTTAGTGAAATCCGTTAATGAATCCGTTAGTGAATCCCTTGGATGAGTCCGTTGGTGAACCTTTGTTGGCGAATCCGTTGGTGAATCCGTTTGATGAATCCGTTAGTGAATCCCTTGGATGAGTCCGTTGGTGAACCCTTGTTGACGAATCCGTTAGTGAATCCGTTTGATGAATCCGTTAGTGAATCCCTTGGATGAGTCCGTTGGTGAACCCTTGTTGACGAATCCGTTAGTGAATCCGTTTGATGAATCCGTTAGTGAATCCCTTGGATGAGTCCATTGGTGAACCCTTGTTGACGAATCCGTTGGTGAATCCGTTTGATGAATCAGTTAGTGAATCCCTTGGGTGAGTCCGTTGGTGAACCCTTGTTGACGAATCCGTTGGTGAATCCGTTTGATGAATCAGTTAGTGAATCCCTTGGGTGAGTCCGTTGGTGAACCCTTGTTGACGAATCCGTTAGTGAATCCGTTGGGTGAGTCACACTTGACTTTTTTGAATTGTGGGGTACGGGCACAGTTGACCGTGACCAGAAAAATATTCCTGCTGGGGATGGAACGTTCAGATTGACTCTTGAGGGGGGTGTGGCACCCGTGACAGAACTTAGGGAGTTCGTAATTTTGAAGAGGACAGCCTACTTTTGAGTGGGAGTTTCTATCCTACTTTCGATTTTTGACATGCCTTAAGGGCGGACCAGAAAAAGGTGTGTCCAACTGGGTGTCCGAGGATCGGGACAGTGTCTTGATTTAGGCTGGAGATCTCTGACAAGGCTCTTTTCTTGAAGCGATTTAGACCTGGGAGGCACGCGCCTTATTATGTAGGCTTGGGACGCGCGCGCACTTCAGACTGCTGGCGGGTAGCGCGCGCGTCTGGGAGGCGGAATTCCGGGCTTGACATTTGCTGACCAAAAGATCCCCCAACAGCTATAATATCATCTTCTGTTCGACCACTTGATTCTCACAGCTCCTTTCTGCCATTTTTGAACATCATATTATTGCTTAACTTCGCTTGTGATCAACATTTTCCATGGCTTCCAATTCTTTTGCCCTTGATGCCAAGGTCGTTAGCGCGTATGAAAAGGACTTGGGCACTTTTGTGTATTCTTTCAAGACCCATCCCAAGAAGGCCTTCATTAAAGATTTCGGGTTCCGAATTCTTTTCACCTTGCGGACGTTGAAGCCGGATTGGGATTTGTTGAGAGCTGCCGCGGATTTCTGGGATTGCGACAGCCATACCTTCAACCTTTCAGCTAATGAAATGGTGCCGACTGTTGACGATTTCGGGGCCATCCTTGGCATGCCTTTGGCCGGTCGGATTGCCGTCCCTAAATATCACCGTGGTGCCATCGACTCTTGGGTTGGGTTACTGAATCTCCCCGTTGAGGACGTGAGGAAGATGTTGCATGGTACCGTGATTGACATAACTGAGTTGCCGATGTTCTTCAGTTTACACTCGGAGGACCCGATGGTTCAATCTTTCAAAAGAAATGCCATGGCCGTTTGTCTCTTCAGTGAAGTACTGTTTGTTACACCTTTCGGGACTGCGGACGTGCAGTTGGCTGAGATTATTTTGCAAGCTAAGGAGCAGCAATTTAGTGTAATCCCTCTTATTGTAGGGGAGACGTTGCACGGCCTTGATGAGTTACATAGGACGGGCAAGATGTGTCGGGGAAGCCCTTTGCTCTTGACCATATGGCTCCGAGAACACTTCAGAATTTATTCTCCGAATGGTGATTTGTCTCCTTTTGCTGTTCATAGGAGGAAGTTGTTGATCCGGGATTTATCTGAAGATGATTGGAAGAAATTCTTTGCCTCTAGGGTGACCGTCGATATTGAGTGGTGTCATCCTTCTTGGGGTCTTCGTCCTTTTGTGGAATGGACTCTTGGTTTTCAACACGTGGTTGTACCCGGTTTGAGAGATTCTTCGTTTTACCAGCCAGAGTGGGTTCTGCGGAAGTTCGGTCGCCAACAGACAATTCCTTTTCCGAGGGATGGAATGCTTCGTCCAGTTGCTTACATGGGTCCTGACTTCTCGAGTGAGCTTCAGTCGGCTTGGGGAGATGACCGCAATCGTTGGGCTTTCGCTCCTCTGCATCGGGGGAGTGTCTTCCTTCCCGAGAGCTACTTGGACTATTTATTTGGCACCCTTTACCGTGGCATCACTTGGGTTGATGTGCTTCGTGCCGAGTTGTTGGGACAGGGTTTTGAGCCTAGCAGCACTTTGAGATATAGGGAGGCTGCTGCTGATTCGAGTAACATTCTCGCTGACCCTTTCGGTACTCCTTTGGATGACTTTTATGCTAGGAGACGTGTTGCAACACAGAAGGTTTCGGTGCGTATTAGTGCTCCTTCGTTACCCAAGAAGAAAAGGATTGAGAGACGATCGGGTGGTCCTTTGAAAGCTAAGAGAAAATTGGATTTTTCTTAGTACCCTAAGAGATTGCAATTAGACCACTTTGTTTTAGGATTTAATATTTTGATGTCTTTTGTTGCTCAATAAATCCGTTGTAATGGTTTGAATAATTCATTGAATGAATAAAAATTGCATTTTGTTATTTGAAGTGAATTGGGTATTTTTGATATGTTTTAGACCGCACCCGAAGGTTGCCTACGTTCCTCCAGTTGGGAGGCTCAGGTCTTCGTAGTTCAAACAAACAAAGACCATTTTTTTTTTTTTTGTGCACCCTGTTTTTTGCCTAGACCGCCCTTTCGGGTTTTCAATCTAGCGGGCTTCTTTTTTGCACGTGCTCTAATTTTTGCCTAGGCCGCCCATGCGGGTTTTCAACCTAGCGAGCGATTTTTTTTTTTTTTTTTTTTTAATGGTCTTTGTTTATTAAGCGTAGAACCTCTTGAGCATGTCGAGGTTGACCTCCTTTGGCAGCTGGTCACCATCTAAATCCATGAGCCGGACTGCACCACCGCTTAGTATCTTTTTGACCACGTACGGACCGATCCATCGGGGTCCCCATTTCCCCAGGGGATTCATGGCATTAGGAGGATGTTGTCTTAAAACCAAATCTCCCACATTGATGTTTCGAGGCTTCACCTTTTTGTTGAAAGCTCTTGCCATCCTTTGCTGATATGCCCTCGTGCGTTCGAGTGCTCTTAACCTTTTCTCATCGAGTAAGGCTAGCTGTTCGTATCGACTTTGCATCCAGTTGACCTCGTTGACTTGATTCTCGAGGAGGACCCGTAGAGATGGGACTTCAAGTTCGATAGGGAGTACGGCTTCAGAACCATAGACCAATACATAAGGAGTTTCTCCTGTTGCGGACCGTATGGATGTGCGGTAGCCCCACAGTGCTAATGGTAGCTTCTCGGGCCAATCCCTTCCTGTTGAGGCCATTTTCTTGACGATGGTCTCGATGGTCTTATTTGCTGCTTCGACTGCGCCATTTGCTTGGGGGCGATAAGGAGATGACTTGTGCTTGGTGATCTTGTATTCTACCAAAAGTGCATCCATTTCCTTCTCAAAGTGAGAGCCGTTGTCGGAAATGATTTCATGAGGTACGCCGTATCGGCACATGATATTAATCTTTACAAATTCAGCCACTTTCTTGGCGTTGAGGGTTCGATAGGCTTGCGCTTCGACCCACTTTGTGAAGTAGTCGACTGCCACTAGGACGAATGACTGCCCATTGCTCCCGGCAGGATGAACTTTACCGATGATGTCTATCCCCCAACAAGAGAAAGGCCAAGGTGTGACCATGTTGTAAAGTTGTGAGGGTGGAGCATGTTGCAGATTAGCGTGGAATTGGCATTTGGCACACCTTTTGACTTTCTCGATACAGTCTCGTTCCATAGTGCTCCAATAGTAACCAATGCGAAGTATCTTCTTGACTAGCATAAACCCGTTCATGTGGGGTCCACATTCTCCTTCGTGCACTTCACACATTATCTCTTGAGCTTCGGTCTCATTGGCGCATAAGAGATTAATCCCGTCGTGGTGCCTTTTATGGACTCGGTCCCCAATCAGTACGTACCGAGAGGCTAACCTTTGCAGAGCTGCTTGAGACTTCTTATTGATGTTCTCGGGATAAGTGCCGTATTTGAGGAAGTTCATGATATCCGAATACCACGGAGAGTTTGTTTGAACCTCGTTGATCTCGATACTCATGCAATATGCCGGACTGTTCCTTCGAGCAATTTTGAAAGGCTTCACCATTTTCCCTTTGGGAATTTCAACTAATGAAGCTATAGTGGCCAGTGCATCGGCGAAGCGATTCTTATCCCTTGGCAGGTAGTTGAAAGTGATCTCTTGGAATTGTTCAACCAGTTCTTCAAGGTGCTGGCCATATTGTTGGAGAGTCGGGTCTTGGGTTCGCCATTTACCCGATTGCTGATTGATAAGGAGCAAAGAGTCGCCGAACACTTCTAGTTCCGTGACGTTTCTTTCGAGAGCTGCTTCGAGCCCTGCTATGCATGCTTCGTACTCGGCAATGTTGTTGGTAGCTTCGAATTCCAGGCGTATGGCAATGGGAGTGTAGATGTCTTTTGGATCGACAAGCAATACCCCTATACCAAAACCGTGTTTATTGGCGGCGCCATCGAAAAAAAGTTGCCACTTGTCTTCCTCGGTTGCAGTACAAATTAACTGCTCGTCGGGGAACTGTACATCTTCCCCTTCACTTCGTCACACGGGAATTCGGCAAGCTGGTCACTGAACACTTTCCCCTGACGGATTTTAGTGTGACGTAAGTGATATCATAGCCGGCGAGCATGAAGTACCATTTGGCTATTCTTGTTGACATGAAAGGCTTCTCGAAGATGTAGCGGAGCGGGTCCACCTTTGCTACTAGCTTGATCGGAAAAGCTTCCATATAGTGTTTGAGCTTTTGAGTGACCCAAACCAATGCTGCACATGACTTCTCTAAGACAGAGTAGTTCTTTTCGCCTCCTTGGAATTGGCGACTGACAAAATAAATGGCGTTCTCCTTTGTGGACTCTCGTTGCTCTTGTGCTAACATAGCCCCTAGGGCTTCATCATTGACAGTGAGATAAAGCAACAGAGGTTTCTCCTTGTGCGGCGGAACTAGAACAGGAGGGCACGTCAAGTAATGCTTTACTTGATCGAAGGCTTCTTGGCACACGTCGGTCCATTCTAGAGCCACATTCTTCTTGAGTAGCTTGAATATTGGCTCGCACATGGAAGTGAGTTGGTGTACAAACCGACTGATGTATTGTAGTCTTCCCATGAAACCTTTAATCTCTTTCTGCGTCTTTGGAGGAGGCATGTCAATGATTGCCTTGATTTTGGAGGGGTCTACTTCGATTCCTCTTTCAGTGACCATATAACCAAGAACTTTGCCTCGGATAACCCCGAATGTGCACTTTGCAGGGTTGAGCCTCATCTTGTGTTGACGAAGCCTTTCGAAGAACTTGCGGAGATCGATTAGGTGTTGACCATCGGTTCCTTTGGAGTGAATGATCATGTCGTCGACATAGACCTCGATTTCTTTGTGAATCATATCGTGGAACAAGTCTGTCACGGCTCTTTGGTAGGAAGCCCCAGCATTTCTTAACCCAAATGGCATGACTGTGTAGCAAAAGGTACCCCACGGTGTTGTGAAGGCTGTCTTATGTTGATCCTCCTCGGCCATGAGAATCTGATTGTACCCAGCGAACCCATCCACGAATGAGCGGACCTCGTAGGCAGCAGTGGAGTCGACTAGCATGTCGATATTAGGGAGTGAAAAATCATCCTTTGGGGAAGCTTTGTTTAAATCCCGGAAGTCTACACAAACTCGAACCTTGCCGTTCGCCTTCCTGACTGTCACAATGTTGGCTAACCATGTCGGATACTCGATAACCTTGATGAAACCCACACTGAGGAGCTTCTCAATCTCTTCTTTAACCTGCAGAGACCATTCTGGCTTGATCTTTCTGAGCTTCTGCTTTACTGGCCTGGTATCTTTCTGATCGGAATCCTGTGCTCCGCTACCTTTCTGTCTAAACCCGGCATGTCTTTGTATGACCATGCAAACACATCCATGAACTCCCGTAGTAATGCAGTCAATCTGTCTTTGTCGTCTCCCTTGAAGAAGCTTCCAATCTTGGTTTCTTTTGGCTCTTCTTCGGTACCCAGATTAACAACATGCGATTCTTCGTCAGCCTTTGGACCATTCTCGCCACGACTACGGACTTGTTGAGCAAGTTCATTTAAGTATGTTGTGTTTTCGTGGTCTATTTCATCATAATTTGAATCGTTATTAAATTGTTCGTTAAGTTCATTATTAGTTAATTCATCATTTATGATGTTTGCAATCTCAGGGTACTCAGAAATATCAAATTTTTCATTAGCAAAGAAAGGAAACACACGCTCGGCTATGGCCTCCAAATCCTCTTGGGTGAGGGTATTAGAGACACTCTCGGACTCGAAAGTAAGTGTGAGCTGCTCTTCCTTTGTTGCTGTGCGGGGTATGCAACCCATTTCTTGGACTAAGAATTCCTCGGATACCACGGGCCCTTTTGTTGAATACCAATTGTTGATCGGCTCGGAGCTTGGCGGGATCTCACTGATAGTTTCGTTCATGATGACGGTGTCATGGATGGCGTTAACTTGGCATTTATTCATCATGGCGAGCTCTTCAAACATGGAGGCTAAATCTGTCAGTTCTTCCCCCACGGTGATTTCTGTCTCGGACTCTATAGTCATCTTCCTCCCCCACCATTCACGGGGCGACATGGGAGTTGGTTCTCTTTCGGATATCTGGACCTCACAATCGGAGAAGATTTCGAGGCCGGGCTTTTTGACACCTTTATTGTTAACCCACGGCTCGGGAAAGATCATGTATGGAACGTCTTCCCCTTGGCGGACAAAATAACCATTCAACGTCTTGCGATAAGGCCTTAGATTAGGGACTTCATACCGACGGCCTTCTTTACGAGCTCGGGCCTTTTCGTTCTTGATCGCTTGCTCTTGTTTCAAGTCTTCTTTGGAAGGCTCATACCCCAAACCGGAGGTGTTCTTGACAAATGGGACTTGCACGGGATGTAGGATTCTTTGTTGATATTTCCCTAAGCCTAAACCAGGGAAGTAGTCCATATTCCTCATCATGCGGAGGACTTTGTGATTGCTGGGGGTCCATGATCCGTTTCCCCTTCTTTATTAATGGCGTTGATTGAGACGCTGGAGAGAGTGGAGTCTGGTAGACCATGCTGAACTTGGTGGACGGGCTCACCTTTTCTGTGGATAGTGATGTTTTCAGCCATTACGGTCACTATTTCATCACCATTTCGGATCTTGACACATTGGTGGAGAGTTGACGGTACGGCATTAGCACTGTGAATCCATGGTCGACCCAACAGTAAGTTGAACGAGGCCGGGATATCAAGCACTTGGAATGGAACGGACATGACCATGCTCCCAAACTCAATGTCTATTTCGATCATACCCATGACTGTACGGGCGGTGCTGTCATAACTCGGATTACTTGAGTAGAAGGCTTCAAATCAGAATCCTTAAGCCCCAGTATGCCCATGATTCTACCAGGCATGAGATTGAGTGCGGAACCACCGTCCACTAAGACTCTTGAGACGGGCCTCCCCCTTGCTCGTACCTTGAGGTAAATAGCTTCGTTGTGGTCGGAACCAAACGGTGGAAGGTCCATATCGGCAAAGGTGATGACGTTGCCAAAATGAATGTGACCAATCATTGCCGTGAGGTCCTCGGGAGTAGTATCGGGAGAAACTGATGTATCATTGAGATTGCGGATGAAAAGATCTCGGTGTTTCTTTGAGGATGCAATGAGGTCCCAAATAGAGATGTTGGCTTGAGTTTTCTTGAGTTGGACAAGTAGAGGATCTTCGGGAGCGTTGTGAGCTTGCGGATTTGAGAAGAGGAGCTCGGTGCGGAAGTGGAAGGGTTGCTTGCTATGACTCGACCGGATCGAGTTAGCATGTTGACGTTCTCATCTTGCTTCTTTTTCCTATTCTCTAGTATTTCCCTCATTACCTCATCGTAAGTCACTACATAACAAGAATTGTCGAGTTTATTCATAACATTGGGGCTTCATTCACAATTGGGATTGAATGGGTGGTCCCCTCGAGTTCTCCTATCTCTATTACATTGAACATGCTCGTCATTAGTCACTACAAATTCTTTCTTATCTATGAGATCTTGAATGACATTGCGGAGAACGAAGCAATCCTCGATGGTGTGGCCACTATATTGGTGGTAGCCACAATATTTGTGGTGAGCATGATTGGAGTTGATCGTCTTGGGTTGGTACCCTTGCACGGGTGTGACTTGACCCTTTGTCTTGAGGACCTCGAACACTTCGGTTTGAGTCATGCCTTGGAGAGGCGTGTAGACACGGTCACTTCGGGACTTCTTCCCTTGAGGCGGAGGAACCTTTTGTAATTCCCCTTGTCAATAGTGACGGCGTTGACCGAGGCCTCTTTGTGGAGTTGGAAGCGGCCTTGTAGCGGTAAGTAGGAGTGGTCTTCTTAATCTCCTTGAGCAAGTCATCCATGCGTACCCCCGCCTCATACATTTGGGAGAAGTCGGAGTAGCAAGCCCCACTTAGGTGAGTGCGGAGATCAATCTTGAGACACTTGAGAAATATCTCCATTTGCTCTTTTGTGTTCGGCCTCTCAACAATTTCAGAGAGTTTGTCATTCCATCTCCTTGTGAAGTCGATGAAGGACTCATTGTCTCGTTGAGTAGTGTTCTCTAGCTCTTTCCTTGTGGGCCGGTGAGTGGTGTTGCCTTGGTATTGGTTCTTGAAGGCAAGCATGGCGGAGTCCCAATCAAGACGAACAGTGAGCGGGAGAGTAGCATACCAATCTTTTGCCGCCCCCTCGAGAGTGAGAGGAAAGCATTGAGCCATCACCTTGGTGGAGAACTTCTTGGAACCATTGCCCAAATATAAGTCTCAATGTGAGCCATAGGACAAGAGTTGCCCTTGAATTTGCTTATGTCGGTCATCTTGAACTTATCGGGAAGAGCGGCCATAGTACTCATGAGGATGGATGATTGATAAAGGCTTGTGTCGGAACCTTTCCCCATGTTGAGCCCATTGAATTTTTGGTCGATGTAGGCCATGATAGAATCCACCATTTTGGGCTCATTGTTCTCGGAACTTGGTTCCCCCATTTTCTTAGTGCGGGTGTTGACATAAGGACTCTTGAACAAACCCTCGGTCCATTCGGATTCATCATCATTGTTCTTGTTCTTTCCCTTGGCAAGGTTGGTGAGCTTTTCTTTCATTAGCTCCATTTCGGCCTCGTGGGCCTCCCTTTGGCTGTCGAGGTGGGATTGCCAAATGTCGTCTTTGCTTTGTGCCTCTTTGTTAAGGGTGGAGACTTGCTCTTGGAGGAGTTGGACCATGGTTGAGAGCTGTTCGAGGACATGGTGTTGCTGCTGCCGGTCATGGTTGATGTTGGAGCTGTTGGAGTGATCTCTTCACGGACTAACCGATTTGCTGAATCCCGGTAGACTTTGTAAGTACCAATTGAACCTATATTGCAGAAGAGGCCCTTGTCAGTCTTGAGTAACACTTGTGGTCCATGAAGAGGCTTAGAACACACAGTTGGGCACACGACTCGAACCACATAAGAAAAGACTCTTTTTTTTTTTATAAGTCGGAGGGAATGAATCCCTTTTGGGGTTTCTAAGAAAATAATGGAATTGTCACACTAGTATATAGACCATCTCGCGGTCCCATATACTCATCGGATTCCATCGCGCTTGTGAATCCTACATGTATCGGGATTAAACTAAATTAATGTAGTAAAGCATACATGCGGGGACGGATTTTTATTTTCGTCCAAAATAACCACTTTTGGGGACGGATTTTTATTGCGTCCATTTCAACAAGTTGGCATGTATGGTTTGAAGACATTAGTTTAGGGAAATCTCGGTACATGGAAACCGACTTGAGTCACGGAGTGTTAGACCCTAACTAGAATTGTGTGGTTTGTGCTCGGCTTGAATATGAGGCTCAAAGGTCACCCCCGGCATGTAGTCTTGAACTACGCCACGGGCTGAGGTTTACCGCTTCGAAAGAGCCAAGGTCTGGTGGAGCTTGAAACTTTCTAGGACGGGCCTCGACGGGTTGGGGTTGGACTTGTGCGACTCGATAGTGAGCAGTTCATAGGAATATGTGCATGTAGTGTGAGGTCTAACAAGTGACAAAAAATTTTTTGTTTATATTTTTTTTTTTTGAAAAGAAAGAAAAAAAACACACAAAACACATAAGCACATAAAATTACAACTCCCGAATCACCCGTGTGACCGGTAAATAAAACACAAAATTAAAACAGTCCGAGGGTTCAATTCTGTTCTGATGCAGGCAACTGTGCCCACACCCCACTGTTCTGCTCAGTCACTGAAACCTGTCTCTGTTCTAGAAACCAACCCAGAAGCGTGCGCCTCTGGGTGCTGATATGGGACGCGCGCGCATGGCGCAATGCTTATGGGAGGCGCGCGCTTCTGGGGCACACCTGTCAGAATGTCAGACTTGGACTCAGGGGATTGCCCTGGTCCTATGTTCATATTGTAACCCCTGCAGAAGTGATTAGTGCAGAATAACAGAAGAAGAAGATGAAGAACATGAAGAAGTGGGCGATTCTGGTTCTTGATGCGGGATGCGCGCGCCTTAGGCTTAAAAGGCCAGATGCGCGCGCCTCCCCCATCAGGAAACAGAATGCCCAGAAAAGATGTAGATTGCGATCAGAATGCAAGTTTAACCCTTAAATACTCCCCAGCAGAGTCGCCACTGTAGATACCCCGGGTGGAAAAACCGCGGCTTTAGGCTCGAGCGCACGGGTCGTCCTAGGATGTCTAACTTGTTTTTAGAGTCGCCACCTATGTTTTGAGGAACATAAGAAAAACCTATTGATTGTAGCCTAAGTTTGATTACGAAAACAGAGATTCTTTGTTTTGAGGTTCGGGGGTTAGGTTACGAGATGGGAAGTACCGAAACACCCATCTCGCCCAACTTAAGTTGGTCTTGTTTGATCAAAATCTACATGAATGAAAATGTTCTTCTTCTTCTTCTTTAAGTCATAAAAAGGGGGTTTAAAATAGGATTTGGAATGTAGGAGATAACTCCTTAACCAACCTCAATGAGATGAGGTGATCATTAGAGTCATGTCCCAAAATGATTTGGGTGATTGCCATTTGATTAGAGTAAAAGAGAGAGAGGAGATGAAGTAGAAAAGAAAGGAAAAGATGGACTTTTACCTACAATTTGAAGAACTTCAAATGTTGCTTGATGAGATCCTTGGAGAACCTTTAGAAAGTGATTTTTTGTCTAGTTTTCGATCCTTGAAAATGGAGGTAAAGAGAGGTTTTTATAGGTGAAAGAGGGGTGTTTTTGGTGCCAAAACTCAGTCACCAAGAAACCCTTCCCGGGCAAAATCTTGTAAATTGAGCAAGGGAGGGAATCCTGGCCAGAAATCTGTAACTGACGCCCAGAGGCGCGCGCTTCCTGCTTTGGGGCGGGAGGCGCGCGCGCCTGGCTCCTCCTGTCGGAGGCGCGCGACTCAGAGAAGTCAATTTTGACAGAATGGACTGGAAAGTCAGCCCTGTCATTCAGTTTAGTCCCTGGACTTAACGAAGTCAGTCAAGAACTTAACGGAAGTGACAGAAACTAACGAGAAACACTTAAAATGGGGAGAAACACAAAATCAAATGTGCAATCGGGGTGAGCGGTCCAAGGCGGGGTGTCTACACAGGTCATCAACCTTGATCAGAGTCCCAATGACTATAAAGGATATCTGCGCACCAATCATATTGTGCCAGCTCATCGTCCTTGCTCAGAGCTCCAACGGCTAGTTTTAAGCTCTCTGCTATAAATAGCCCGCTCATCTTCATTTCCAAGTCGCTAGAGTTTGTGCTTACTAAGTATCCTTGAAGTTCAGAAGATTGCTGCTTACTAATCCCAGATTCTCAAGAACAACCTTCAAACCTTCATACCTTCAAACTCCTGCCCAGATCCTAAGCCTTATATCACCTGAATTCTTCGTGCTCTTCATCTCATAGATTCATAGAGCTCAGAATTTATGTCACACACACACACCTCTTGAAGCTTCGATCATATATATCTTACTTCTTGAGAAACACCGGTTTAGTCTAGGATTGCTCTTCATAGATTAGATTTTGATTTGAGTTTTGATTCTTTGTAATCTTGTAAAAGCTCCTCTCATCAATATAAATCTCATTAGAAATCCAAGACTAACATCTTGTAGAGGACGCAGATCTTTCATCGATCGAACCTCTCCAAATAGCTTGTTCATTATTCTTACTGCTTATTTCCTGCTTATCATATTCTTAATAGCTGTTTGTTTGATCTTATCAGATTGCTATTTGCTGCTGTGTTTTGTTATTGCTAATTGCCTTAGAATCATTTTAACCTATTCTTTAGCCAAAAACTTAGCGCGTGCCTTTTTACCTTCTGCGCAGTATACCCTGCGCAGTTGCTGCTTAAATTTCCGCTGTGCATTTCACTCTCTCTGCGCGCTATACTTAGCTTATTTGAGAACTGTGCGTATAAGCCATTGATTTGCAAAAGGGTTTGAAAAAATTTTTAAAACGCTATTCACCCCCCCCCTCTAGAATTTTTCATACCCTTGTTGCCCCTTTGGGACCAACAAGTGGTATCAGAGCAAAAACCTTCATAAAACTTGTTTTGTTTTTCAAGCTTAATAGCTTGGGTGCCGATTCAAGATGGCTCGAAATCTTGGGTAATGGCTAACTATTCACAGGTTCCAGTGCTGAATAAAGATCACTTCGAAATCTGGAAGCACTGCATGCTCACTCATTTTTCGTCAATAGACGAGATCCTCCATGACATCGTTCTTGAAAGACCTTACATTCCTATGAAGGCGAATTCTGATGCTGCTACCAACAAGGACAATCCTACTATCAAGAAGAACAAGGATGAATGGACTGATGAAGAAAAGAAATGGGTTGGCTATGATGGAAGAGCAAGAACATCATTCTTAGCACTCTAGACCTCTCCACGCACAATCAAATCGTGAGCGGTGGAACTGCAAAGGAACTATGGGATGCTATTGAAGGATATGTAAACGGAGACAAAGTAAGCAAGGAAAACAAAAAGATTCGTGGTGCAAAGAAAATTCAACTGCTTCATGAGAAAGGATGGTGAAACCTTAAGACAAACTTATGATCGCTTCTGTGCTGTTGTAAACTCTTGTAAATCTCTCAGAACTACATTCACCAATAAAGAAGTCAATTCTCAATTCCTAGATGCACTAGGTTCCAGATATGTGCACAAGGCAAGTCATCTGGAAGATTCTGGATTTCTAGATACTTGGCCTCTGCGCAGCTTATGCGCTAACTTAAAAGTGTATGAGCTAAAACTTGATCGAATTGATGAAACTGAAGGCAAAGGAAAACTTGTTTCCTATATTGTGCAAAAGGAACCTGCGCCGACTTAAACCTCAGACAAAGTCTCCACTTCCTCTTTGCTTGAAATGGATGATGATGATTTCGCTATGTTCGTAAAGCGATTTTAAAAGTTCAGGAAATTTTCAAAGCCAGGATCCTCAAGTAAAGCTCCAGCTAAGTTCTCTCGTGGCAGAGATTCAAAGAAAGATGATGACTTGGTCTGCTACAACTGCAGAAAGCCTGGTCATTTTGCATCAAAATGCCCTACTCCAAAATTTGAGTACATGAAGAGGAATACTGCGCAAAAATCGTTTAAGCATCGCGGAATGGTTGCTGAAGAAGACTGCGCAGAAAAGGAGCTCAAGACCTGGATAAAGACAGACACTGAAGACAGTGATGATGATGACTCTGAGGATGGACTGCTCTGCTTGATGGCCAATGCTGATGATGATAGCGAGTAAGAGAATGATCCTGACATGAACGCATCAAAAGAGCCAAGGAAGATAGCAAAGAAAAAAGGTCCCACTATCACTGAATTGATAGAAATGATACATCTGACTCCAAGCAGACAGAATGGCAAGTACTTATTTGCAAGAGCAGACTTATCAAAGAAATTTGCACTTGCGCCATCACGTAGTCAATCTTTTGAAATTCCTGCTGAAATTGAAATAGAAAAGGATGACTCTGCTGCTAAGCGTGAGTCTATTTTCAATCAAGCTGAAAAGGTAATCAAGAAATTTAATTCTATGAAAGAAGCAGTGGACTTATCAATTGGAGAAATTTCACAGCTTAAGACGGAGAAAACTCTTTTAAAATCTGAAATCACCCTCTTAAGGAGCATATTAAGAGCATGACTCCTCTTACTGAAAAGAACTGTTTCTTAATAGATCAAAATGCGCTATTAAAGTAAGAAACGATAAAACTGGCTGCGCAAGTAGCTGATCTCACAAAGATCACTGATGTGTGGACCAAATCTCGTGTCACTATGGATCAGATTTTAGAATCCCAAAAAGCCAGTGGAGAAAAGGAAGGCTTGGGGTTCTCAACTAGTGACAACTTTAAATGCGCAGTTTGCTCTGAAAGAGAAAAGGAATTTAAAGCAAAGTTCTGCTTCAATGGTTAAAGGACAGGAAAAAAGTCCAGAGAACAAAATTTCCATTATGTCTACCCAAAGAATCAAACTGGGAAAGCTAAGGGTAAGGCATAGTTGAACCTGCGCATGACAACACATATTCTGATCATGGTGCGGTTCAACTTCGAACGCCAAAACTGCGCACAAGGGCCATGCGCATGAAAGCCATGCGCCTCAATGCCAGTTGCGCATTCTTAAGAAAAGCGCACCCAAACATCAAAAGATGGTGTTTGTCAAAGCTAGTTCACCTACTCCAGTAAAGAATGCTGCGCCAAAGAAAAGTAAAGAGTTTGTGAAAACCAATCTATAGTGGCTTACATCATTGTGTTGTGTGTGATGGTTTAGGTCACAAGGCTGCAGAATGCGTTTTGCGATTTGCTCCTAATTCCAAGGGACGTAAAAATCCTAAGGTCAGATAGGAGTGGGTTCTCAAAAAGTTGCTAACTCTAGGACCCAAGAATAAAGGGACCTGCGTTTTTAATGTCTATCTTCAGGTCTCCTGCTTCACTGCGCACTCTTCACAAGGTAAAGCGCATATATGGTATCTCGACAGTGGATGTTCTAGACACATGACTGGAGATGCTACTGCTCTTGAAGATGTGCATGAAGGTAGAGGTCCCCTCAGTATTTTGAGGACAACAACAAAGGGAACATTGTTGGATATGGATGAATCAGAAAAGATAAAGTGTGCATAGAAAAGGTCGTGCTCGTAGAAGGCCTCAAGCACAACCTACTCTCCATATCACAATTCTGCGATAA